>JALRML010000022.1:0-462800 GCA_026120125.1 Pseudocercospora vitis | reverse complement strand
ACACCTGGCTGTACCTTTCAGGCTGCAAGGATAACTCGGATTACGAGTGCTTCTGCAAGAACAGCGAGTTCATGACTAAGGTTTACGCATGTCTGAGTCTCAACCGTTCCCGCGGGGCCGGCCGCCGCAAAGAAGGAGCAAAAGAGGGACATTGGGGCGGGGCGGTCGGACTTCCTACTTGCTACAGACCAGACTCCCCCGAGCGGCGTCGGCACGCGGCACTACACACACACACAGCAGGAACAGGTCCGAGGGTGAAAGTTCTTGTGAGGGCCTAGCTAGAGAAGGGGACTGCGTTCGTCGTTTTCCGCAATCACTTCACCGGGGAACTCACGGTCATATATCCGGGTACGAGGCCCGGGCAGCAGCTTCATCATCATCATTATTACTCGTACAATAAATATTATACTGTACGGATCTGGACCAAAGTGCATATCAGGTGATGAGTATTATTACTGTACAGTACACTGTGAGAAGGCCGTGTTCAGAGGCCTGGCCCTGCTAGCGCACAGGGCCGTGTTCCTCTAGCCTTAGCGTGGACCAGCCCGTGACCACCCTGTACGAGTGGACGACCTAAAAAATCTCCCATCCCCTTGAGGGAACAAGCCGCGGTTCTCCTTGGGAGCCGCAGCCACGGCGTGTGGTCCGCCGGCCGTCTCTGCAGGTACGGACGACAGGGCTGCAGGGCGACAAGGACAACGTGTAGCCGAACGAGACGACGCATGCCTGCTAACCACCTGTCAAGCGTCGCGCCGTCACGTCGCTAACGAGCCACCGACTCAACTCTGCAAACAGGCCTTCCCAGGTCTCCGGAAACGGAGCAGCAGGTACAGGACAGAACGGGACAGTACTGGACGAAGATCGGCGATGTCTTCCGTGCGACAAGTTAGAACAATAATGTGCTGTCTCTACGCTGCTCTCAGCTCTCCCACTTCTGGAAGAGGTCGGTGTTGTTGCGACGAGGCGTTCTGCTGCTCTCACAAACCCGTAATTTCCTGTCGCTCCACAACAAGTATTGACAACTGCCGGATTGGGAGCTCTACCTGCAGTTCGTCATCCCAGCTGTGTGCCAGCATCCGATCCACCTTTTACCCGGCTGTTGACTGGTCACAGCCTTACAAACGCCTGTTCCCGATGCTGTGTCCTCCGTGCCGATTCTTGCCCATCGACGCGACCTGGTAGCGAGAACACTTGTTGGTCGGCAGGGCGGGAATCCGTCAAATGCGCTTCAATGTTTAGCGAACCTGTTGGGAGAAGTGCTGACGTTGAGCTCGGCAGCAGCCCAGCCCAGCCCAGCTGTGTTGAGTTGGCAGACAACGAGGAAGTGCGCATCGTATCAAGCAGCGTCGCTAAGTCGTTACTCTGAATCAGCCGGACTTTCCTCATGATTCCGAAGGTCGATGGTAGGTCCACGGCCGGAACTCCGAATCACGAGATCCAGTATTTGGCCCAGAGTGATCTTTGCTCGTCAGTGCCGCTGAATGTGAAGTCGACCTTTGTGATGTCCTGGAAGCCTTCCTCGATCCTCGGTTCACGGTATCTGGACAGGAATCCCGAAAAGGCCATGGGCGGCAGGATAGTCCTGTTCTCAGGGTTCATCTAGGCGATTGGTCAGCATGGCGAGCACACGATCACAGCTGCAAGTGCCGTATCCACCGCAGTCTGACGTACAAGCCCGTTGGACAATGCTCGCACTGTATTATTGTGTTCGCAGAGCTTCGCTGGGGCGGTGAAATGCACCAGACGAATCGGAACTTGCAATTTCTGAGCAAGTTCGATCCATGCTGCGCGCACGTCGACGTCCGCATTTGTGTTATCTACTGCGCAAGACTTGTGGTCTTCTATGAGTTGCGTGGCCAATTTCATGCACTTGTCTCTCGTCTTGAGTATGTCTTGATTCACTCGCTCATATCCGAGCGGCTGCAAGTGCTGCCAGTAGAAAGTAGACTTTCCAGCGCCTGGACTCCCGCAAAAGAGCACAATATCAAGGTCATTCTTCTTGACGAAGACGACCGGACTCAGGTCGGTCTGCGTATCCAATTTCGTTTCCAGGTATCTTGCAGGGTCGAAGCCTCGGACGAAAGGCTTCGGTTCTCCGCCCAGAAAGTACTCTTCGGGTGTCTTGAACGGTATTCCGGCATTTGCAGCAAAGTCGCGGTCGGAGCATGAATGATCCTTGCGCACCTTTGCAGCTCTTTCTTCCTCTCGACCTGCAGCATCCCCAACGAATATGCAGCTGTCGTGATCGACATCGGTACTTTCGTTGAGGCCGTAGTCCTTGAGCATCTGTTCCCACATGCCACTTCTCGGCTTGCGAAAGAGGTCTTTCTTCGTGGCCGCGTACAATGTGATCGGCAGGTCTAATGCAGTCAAGACAGCGGACACTTTCGCCTTGAAGTTGCTGAGACTCTTCATCTCACCTGCCTTCTTCGGTTCTGGTTTGAGCACAACCCGACTTTGATTGCTCACCACGATCACGGCATAGCCATTTTCGTTGAGCTGCTGGAGCTTGAGGGGAACAGTTGAGTGCCACCACTTCCAGTCATCGGGACCCTTGGCGAACTTGGTTCCAGATTTGGTCGTGATGAGGGTATCATCAAGGTCAAAGGCGGCGACTTTGACAGGCTTGGGCCGGGAGACAGTGGTGGCATTCTCATGCCGAGCGACCAACAGCGAGTCTGCTACGGTCGAGAATGTGATCTTCTCTGGCTCCTTTTGCGATGCGGGCTTGAAGAAGTTCGAGACTGCCTTAGCGGTGGTTGATGCGGCTACTGTTCTTTTCATGGGCGGTGGGGTTATGTCGCGGTCCATCGAGCTTTTTCTCTTCAGAGACGCCATCATTGCCGACAGGTCCACGCGGTGAGAAGGTCTCGCACTCATCAGCGGCTTGCGTCCCCGCTATGCTTGTTGGTCCATGGCATGCCCAGGAAGGAGAGAACATTGATGGGAAGGTCACACGCGCCTCGAGTCGAGGCAGTGAAAGTTCGCGGATCTATTGCGAAGTCACGTGCAGCGTAGAGCTCCCAGGACTACCCACAACATACGCAACATTAGTGATTTGGAGTCAGCCAGCAGATGCAAAGGGGGAAGTTTCTGTCGTTGTTACTATAGTCTATATGCCGTCACTCGTAGCCGCTTGCAACCCAATCTAGACCAATCCGCTATGCAAGGAAAAGCATTATTAGAAGCATTCAACTCTTCATCATGAACATACTCCTCATCACGAATTATACTCCTCAGCCCTCTCGCTTTGTCCTGCCAAACATAGGCATCTTCCTCTTTGCAGGTTTCTCGCTCAGTCCAGGTGTCTCGGTGTCTCGCCAAGCTTTTTTGCTTCCTCTCTTCTTCCCTCTCTTGATGTCTCTTCTGGAAGCACAGCAGCAGCACATGCCCATCTGAATGATGAAGGCAAGGATCGAGGCTCCAGCTGCAATCCACATGAAAACAAACATTTCCACGCCAATGTTGGCCTTGATGTTCAACTGTGTTGCGGAGGTAATGGCGTTTTGCATGATGATAAACATCACTGTCGCAATGACCGCAGCTACAGTGGTGACCAAGGCAGCCAGGAAAGTGAGGATCGACAAAGGTAAGCTCAGCCAGCGGGTGTATATCGACAGCGGAAGCAGAAACATGACCAAGAAGTCGAGGCAGGCGCCAGTGAGAAATAGACCAAACATCCAGTGCGAGACCTGCTTGATCAAGTCGAGGATGTCATTGATCTCTGCGGGCAAGGCGACTATTGTACTGTTAGTCAAGATGTCCATGTGCTTATGACAGTGCGGTAGACTCACTCGTTGCGCCTGCGAGCAACTCGCTCTGGATGATCTCAACGGGATTGAACCAATACAGCGTCTGGGGGGTGCTGCACTCCGTGACGCCCTGGCCATTATATCCTTCGCAAAAGTTCCACAGCCCGACCGAGTAAAAGTCATGCAGACCAAGAGACTGAGCTATACTGTTGATGAGAACAGCGTTGGGTACGCTGACTGGGATGATATCGGATACATCGATTTTGATGAAGTATATCCGGTTTCGAATGCTGCTGACTTGTGTGTTTCCGACTTCCACAAGGATCAGGAATACTACAGATACCAGGAGTAGGAAGGACGAGAACAGTGCCCAAAGGAATCGTGCTCTGGTTGCTCGCTTCACCTGAGCCTTAGACGGTTCGAATTCGTTTGTGAGCGTCCTGTCGGAGCCTTCGTGGGGGGCATCTGGATCGACCTCCTCGTGCTTCTTTTTGCTGCCAAACATCCTGCTGTTGTTCTGCCTGCGGTACTGAACGACGCTTCAGACCTCCGCAAAGTCGCTCACACCCAGCAATAGACGAGAGGTGAGGACATGAAGGGTGGTCTGCCAGGATTGCAACGTGAGTCGAGGAAGAAACTTACCGGCCCCTAGCGTACCGCCGACGCTGTGATAGAAGACATCATCCATCACTCCTACATGACTTGCGCGTCCCCGCGGGCGACCACAGCGCACGCCTGGACGCGGAAAACGAACTGGTTGCTGCGTACCATAACGTCACAGTTTGTTGAGAGGAGGTCGATCGCGGCACGGAAAGGCAGGGGCAGGCCGAAAGCCTATTGCAGATCTCACGACACACCCTGCGCTTTGCAACCGCAACTTTTGCGATTTCGACTTGAGCCTCATTTCCATACATCTCGACCTACAAGCTACTCCCATGTCAATCGACTATATACAGCAGAAGTGATATTCGCTGCCACGCTCGGCCATTCGAGCCACGAAATTGCGGAGGCCAATGCCGTTGCCACAGCCTCCCAGATGGATTCCAATTGCGTGGCACGTTGGAAATCTGCTCTCCACATACGTCACGTAGACGATATAGGCCGCGGACGATGCTCATGCAGATCGCGGTAGCTTTGCGGTAGCGCCGAGTCGTGCCCTCCAGCCACGAGATGGACCTTGACGATGGACTTTTGTTGTAGCCACAAGGTTCAACATCTCCTGCCATGTTTGCGTGGTCCTCTGCTTGACTACTGCGTCTTGCACCGGTAGCAACTCGAAAACCATCTCCCTACTCCCCATTCCGCTTCTCCCTTGGATTTGCGGATCAGATTCGGCTGCCAAAATGATCCCCAGCGCCCTCTGGCTGCTCTGCCTGGCAGCTGCCGGCATTGACGCGCAGGACAGCAGCTCTACCACAGAATCCGACGAGTCAACAGTCACATATTCGGCGTTCTCCTTCACGAACTCATACCGCACGATAACCACGAACATCCCGACTTCTGATTTTACGGGCTCTCAATACTCATATGTCGAGGTGACGGGGCAGAGGACTGTTGATCAGAGCTCTTCAACATCGACAGCCACAGACACATCTAGCTCCACTGAATCGTCGACATCATCCAACTCCCAAATCACTGTATCGAGCAAATCCGTGTCACTCACCGTCATCGGCGGCGTAACAACCGCACCCAACGCCACCGCTTCCGTTGCGACCTCAACAACGAGCTCCGCGCAGCCCACGAATACAGTCCCGTGCAATGGCTTTCCCGAGTTCTGCAGCCGGAAGTACTCCAACATCACTCAAGTGACCGCCCATAACGCCGCGTTTGCCGTCAAGAATAACGCAGCCTCGAACCAAGAACTCTCCATCACCGACCAACTCAACGACGGCATCCGCATGCTGCAAGGCCAAGTCCATTGGGAAAATGGCACCATGTACAACTGCCACACATCCTGCACCGAACTCAACGCAGGGACCTGGCAATCCGAGCTCGAAACCCTCCGCGGGTGGCTTCAAGACAATCCCTACGAGGTCGTCACGGTCCTCATCGGCAATAGCGATGTTAAAGACGTAGAAGATTTCGTGCCTGCCATCACCAATGCCGGCTTGCTTCCCTACGTATACGAGCCTGCCTATGTCCCCCAATACCGCTCTCAATGGCCCACGCTCGGCGAGATGATCATCAAAAACCAGCGCGTGGTGATTTTCATGGATTATGAGGCCGATCAGTCGCGAGTGCCATACATCTTAGACGAGTTCACGCACATGTGGGAAACTCCATTTTCCCCTACCAATCAGTCTTTCCCGTGCACGATTCAGCGTCCACCGGGGCTCAACGAGACTGAGGCGCGGGAGAATTACATGTATATGGCGAACCACAATCTGAACACCGCAGTCGATCTGTCCAGCATTGGGCTCGGGAGTTCAGAGGCGATTCTGATCCCTAACACCGCTGAGATCAATCTTACAAATGGGCAGCAGAATCAATATGGAAGATTGGAAGCTACTAGATTGAACTGTACTGGTAAGTCTTCGCAGTCATGGTCCAAAGTCGCAACGACACTAACAATGACAACAGCCGACTGGGGCGTCCCACCCAACTTCCTCCTCGTCGACTATTACAACCGTGGATCACCCGAACCTGGCTCAGTCTTCCACGTCGCCGCTGCCGCCAATGGCGTGACCTATACGCAAAAATGCTGCGGCCTTGACCAAAGCGCTGCGCCCATGGTGCGAGCCAGCCTCGCGGTCGTCGCAATGGCACTAGTCGCAGGTGCCATGTTCTTCTGGTAAATCACAATGTCACTACAGCATCGTAATGAACTGCATAGCAAGGGCGTCGACACAGCATTGGGGATGAATAGAAGTAATGAGTTTACGAATATGCATAGAGATAAGAATTACAACATTTAATCACGTCCACCACGGTCAACAGAAGCACCTTGATCCATCACATTTCTGACCTCAACCGCAATATACAATCTGCTTACACCCATCCACAAAACCCCAGCTGCCCGATCACAGCAGATGTCCTCGAGCACATACTTACCTCCCACTTTTCCTCCTCTTCTGTGCCTCTCACGAACCTCCTACCGCTGACCACTCCAACCAGTACCAGGACGTCACTCCACCTTCAGGCGAGCAGTGTCCAGTAATCAATCAAGACATGCACCCAACCACGTCTACGAACCGGCGACTAATGGTTGGATTGTGGGATGAAACAGGATATGCGAGGAGGGAGGCATCGTGGCAGAGGCCGGCTGGGATAATGTCCCGCGTGCATTGGACGTCAGTGTAGTTACTTGTAATTGAAGTCATTATATGCACTACCCTCGCGCTGAGACGTTTCTTTGGCTTGTTTTCATGGTGGGTGGGGTTTGCCTTGGGAAGAATGTATACTTCATTCATGTCACCAAGATCACTGCGCAGACAGGAACAAATGAAGCTTGAAAGGCATGGAACGTCATGCTTCACACAAGAAAATATCTCAATTCTTCAGTCGGACCACGTATGGGTGCCTGCATCCTAGTTATGGTATGGTATGGTGTAGTATGCGCTCGTTCATGTCAGCTGAGTCGGGCTGGTCATCTCAAAGGAACTCAGACAATGTCGTCTCCGCGTGCAGAAGTCGCCGAACCAAACTCCAACTCCCAACTCACTCTGTGACCGATCCCATCCGATGCCCGTGCGCGCCTGATGCCGTCTATGCTACTAAACTCCTGATCCCGCAGGCGGAACGCTCACAATAACGTACGCTAAGAAATATTCAATATTGCCGTCGGGCGTTTGGACTGCCAGTGTTCAGCCAGTGAGGACTCTACCATCCGCTGTGCTGGCCAGTAATTCCGAGCTGTGGTGGCGGAGTCTGCCCGTAAGTACCTCCGAATAGCTGTTGTCGTATGCTGGCTCGCTCTTCACTAATGCCCGGTGTGGCTGGTGCTGCACTGGCGCCGGCTTGGATGAAGCCTAAAGCTGCCTTCAACTCGTTGACTGCTTCTTCCATCTTGCCTTGGCTTCTCTGGTTGTGCTCGACCAGCTTCCGATCCCATCCGCCGAACTGCAAATGGAAGCCTCCCGCCCGCTTCGCTGATTCCCGAATCACCAAAGCCCATGCCTTTGCAATTTCGTCATATGCGTCATGCTTATGCCGTTGGTATTGGAAAGTATCCCAGTCTGGTAGTCGATGAACCATGTTGGTCACAGAGTCGAGGTAGGCGAGCGACGGACCGTCTTGAGTCTCGTGAGGCGGCAGAAAATGAGGCGTGTACTCTTTGACAGCCTCAATCAACTGCTGGAGATGTTGTTGGACTCGGTTGTATGCGTAGTCTGAGGTGGGGCGGTTTCCCAGTGGGAAGGCTTGGCGGAAAGCAGCCTCGTACTTGGCGAGGACTTGTAATGTCGACTCGACCGATGGCCGCGGGGCTTTGGTGACGATCTCGTGCTGAAGCTCGGGGTGCTGGTCGCAGACGTTCTGTAGAAGCTGTCGCATCTGGTCGGCCGACAGGGTCTCGAGTAGGCGTGGCAATGCGAGTGGGCGCCCTTGCGCAGCTCCCGTCCTCGTCCTCTTAATAGCGCGGGCTTGCGGGAGTGTTCTGCCAGATATCGATGGCGAGGCGGTGGGTGAAGTCGACATGCGATCATGATCGGCGGGCTCTTCGGAAGCTTTACGCTTGCGTGACGAACTCATGTTGTGCGGAGGCGTATTGTAAGGATCTGCCAAGTGATGTTAGTCGAGAAGTCCGAGTGTCCACCAAGGTCACCGAGGGGGATGTGCCGTGCGCTGCTTACCACGAGATGGAGAGAAGCGGCGGTTGGCGAGAAGGTGCGGAGCGGACAGCGTGGGTGGGAGGACGTTCATGGCGCTGTGTCCGGACAGCGGGTGCGGGTGCGGTGGTGGTATGTGTGCAGCAGGGCGAGGGTGGTGCTGTGCGGAACTACAAAGAATTGTCTGCACCGCTCGTGGAAGGGGAGAAATAAGATGCCAGGCAGCCCGACGGATACGATGGAGAGGCTGGAGTCGCTCGTTGGTGGTCAGCGGCTGCCAGGCGGAAGTTGGACTGGGTATGTGTTTGTGTTGTATGCAACATGCGAGTCGTGCTAAGCTCAAGGGCCTGGCATCATGTGCCTGAGGTGGAGAATTGTGGCGCTGCCAACGTCCAATGAGATCGACCTTCACTTCGCTCCCTCAGCACTCCCTATTCACCTTACTTTCGCCATCCTCCTCCAATGCACTCCGCTCCACACCCGATCATCACCGAATATCACACGCCGTCTCAAATCTCCGTGGGAAAGCTGGGCTTATCACGGAACGAACTTTCAGCCGCGGGACAATGGCCAGGTAACATCTGGTGCAAGTCAATCGGCGACCATCCCCAGTCGTCCTTGGCGGCCGGGCATAAAGTTATCGGCCACAAAGGCCTATATTAATTTGCCAACATAATGAGTCGTTTGGGCCCCATTCAGGCTCGGAAGTCTTCCTTCGACGAAGACGATCAGCAAGAGCCTTTTCTCGACTCGGGACGAGCCAGCCAGGAAGATGATGTCGAACTGGAGGAACTGGAAGCAAATCTGGACGGCGAGCGGACACCCGTATCGCACTACAGAACTTACCATGATGGACCTCCGCCTAAAAAGAAAGTTCCCTTCTGGCTGATCGGGCTTACATTGGCGATATGCGTGATAGGCTTTGTGGTGAACACCGAAGCAACTGCATACGTCGAAGACGAGTTAGGGTGGAAGAAGCCCTTTGCAACCATGTACATCACCCATTCTTCGCTGGCCCTACCCTGGTTACTTCACATCTCATACCTGCGTTGGAAGGGCAGGAAAAACTCCTACATGCACTGGGTGCGCGACTACAATAATCAGCTTCGAGCTTCCATCGCAGGTATCGATGCGTATGCCACATGGGGTCCGAAAATGATCTTCAAGCGCCAAGGCCAGCAAGGAGGACCTCTGGATTTTCTCTTCGCAACTATGGCTCTAGTCACTGTCGCGCTTACCGTTTCTGGAATGTCATGGTTCACGGCGCTGTCTCTCACAACCCCAGCAGATCTGACAGCCATCTATAATTGCAGTACCTTCTTCGCAGCGGCATTCTCTGTCCCTATATTGAAAGAGAAATTGGGCTGGATCTCCATTGCTGCAGTGGCGATATCGATTGTTGGGACTTTCACGATCGCGTATGGAGATACGACAGCAGAGCATGCCGAGTCTGCCATTGGAGGGTCAAGGTTGCTCGGTAACATTATTGCATGCGTGGGAGCGTTAGCATTCGGACTTTACGAAGTGCTGTTCAAGAAGTTTGCGTGCTCATCTCGACCAGAGTCACAGGAAAGCAGTCTACCTCTAACTCTCGCGGCAAGCGCAATGACCGGCTTCTACACTTTCTTCATTCTGTGGATTCCATTAATACCTCTGCACATCCTCGGATGGGAGGTCTTTGTATTCCCAAATGCGTACGACATCCTGTGGATTGTCATCGCAGTATTAGCTGGGTCCTGTGAGTTGACCGCCCAACCTTTGCCGACTTCACCACTAACGTAGTCACAGTATCCTTAACCCTGCTCGCCATCCTTGTCATCTGGACTGACCCAGTCTTCGGCTCTATGGCCAACGTTCTCAGCGTCTTCTTCGTTGCCCTGGCCGACTGGCTGGCCTGGGATATTGCGCCTTCTTTCCCCACTTACATTGGCGGCGCTCTGATTTTCGTCGCATTCGGCATGTTGGGGTACGATACTTTGGGTGAGAAGAAGCACTGAGTAAGCCTGCAATGGAATCGATGCGAGGTGAGTGTACTGTTAGATTTATAGATACAGTTTGATCAAAACGGCTGTGGAAAGCACACCACTTTCCATGACATATACCAAAGTTAGTGTCGATTGCTGCGATTTCCCAAAGCAGACGATGCTTTTCACACACACAAGGTGCAATTGGATGGGTCCAGCGCAGCAAGCCTTCACAACTACCAAGTGAATACAGCACGCCAACGAGCATTGGGACATTTAATAATGGTGAGACCAGATTTCTTGGTTTCCCCGACGCCGACATGAACAGGTTTTTCACAAGTGAGTAAGGCATCAGCACTAGCGACTTTCTAGGCGGAGTTTCGAATAGAGACGATATACTCCTGATTTCCAAATGTAATTGCCAGAAGCATAACTTCTTCTTGAAAAGCTCGAGGAGATTCGTGTGTTGGGCGTGCAACGCTCAGACTGAGCAGTGCGAGGCTAGCATCATGAAGGACTCCAAAAGTCAGCGGCACCGACGGCGCACGGGGAACATGCAATTAAGAAAGAAATGAGCTTTTTGACCACTCAGATTGCGAAGCAAAGTATTTCCCATTGATGGAATGATGAGCATCTAGCAGTAGTACGATATGCTCTGCCATTGCCCAAAGCGGGCGATGCGACTCAGCCACAGGGTCCAAGCTAGCTCAAAGTCAATTCATTCCACCCGGGGCACCCTGCCGAATCGGGACGGGCAGCGTGTTCTGGACAGTTACGCACACGAATCAGTTTTTGATATTGCTTGCAGGAGATCACCGGATCTGCCCCCGCCGGCTCGTGATATCGAGCATGATATGCGGGTCGGGCTCCGGGGAATCGAATTTTTCGAACCCTCTAAGCGATGACTTCTGATGGAATGATTAAGGCTCATCTGAACGAGAAGCCAGATTGAGGGAAATCCCAACTCAGATGGCCTGGATCAGAGGAGGAAATCGTGCCCATTCGTTGTTGCTCGTCGGGCGCCAGTGGAGGAACAGTCATAATATCTTCGACATATGATCATTAACCTCCACAGCGAGCCATACGCCCTTGTGCCCTTGGAAGCTACCCGTTCTTTCAGGAAAGATGGAATACTGATCTCCCAGAGGTTCCACTCCCAGTAACCCTCAATGGTGGCAACAATCTTTCCAACAATTTCTATCCTGAGTTCCAGAAGTCGCTCCTGAATATTCCAGCACAGCAGGGCCTCCTTAAGGTCTTCCCGTCCTTCTCGAACGGATCAGGTTTTTATCCACTTCGGATCTGTACAAACCAGAACTGGGCGTTGACGCCCCAAAATCTCTTTCACGACCTCTCGCTCCATAACCTTCAACCGTACTGCTGTGTGGACGATGTCCATGATAGCAGTCCACCCCAAATTCCTGCACACAAGATTCTTGTTCGCGTCAATCCGCTTCACGCGGCTGGCATGTAGTGGCGTATCGTCACGACTACGTTGCGTTCTTTGATGTCCGAGTTGGGATTATGAGACGAATTGGGAATATACTGTCTGGGCCTCGAGTGATCACATTCCAAAGTCGCCCTGGATGTCCCGCATCCCGAGTCCTAAGAGATGAGTTCGTCCGCAGGTCTTTCTGTCAGGCGTGCCTGGTGACAAGGGAAGGCAGCGTACAGATACTGGAATGGAGACAGGTTCATGTAAGCTTGTTGTGCATTGTATGAACTCTCCAAGACAGGCCTAACATATTACGTCAAGCCTAGATAGAGGTGTCGGCACGGACGTCCATCGACACTATACACAAATCCCTTCGATCCGCTTTCGAACCGATATCTTTCGCCGCTGCCCTGTCGGGCGAGGACAACGACTTCATAATGCAGTAGCTGCAGACGCACTCACCGCCTTCGCGAGTTTCGACTGCTTCATGTTCCGCCACTGACCATTCGCGAACACATATTTCTCCTCTCCCCGTGACACTGGCTCAATGCCCTTTCTTCGATGAAAGCATGAAGTCAACCAAAGAACCGATCGACACCTTGCACATCATCCACACACCCCACACAGCTCACGTGCTGATCCGGTCTCAAAGTGACAACAGAGCCTCTCTGTCTCGATGCATTCCGACAGTCTCATTGGCTTTGCCATGACCGTCATGGTAGGATTCATCGTCGACGTAGATTTTGCTCTACACCTACCCATCAATCTCGTGGAACGGTCGGAATACAGGGTTCAGATCGAAGATGGTGATGGTTGCTCGTGGAGCGCTGTGAACGGTGAGAAGGTCGAAGGCCGCATCATAGCGGGCTTCGGCAGGGATGTATTGTCTCAAGAATGAGTCGACGTGATCTATGGCTGTCCCTACGGAATCGAGGCACGCAGGCAGCGGAGGCTTGGAAATATCTCCAGCGAAGAAGGAACGATAAGACATACTATCTTGCGTGCTGACATTCATGCCTTGGCCCGCTTTCGGACTATGGGTGTGTACGGCTCACAGCAGTGGATTCAAGTACTGTTCCCGAGCTGATGGGATTTCGGGACGAAAGCATCACCGTCGCTTGCCAAGAACACTCTTTCATGAATGTGAAATTGTGTGCCAACGCAACGCGGTGTCCGATATGATTAGCCGTCCACTGACATCTTCACTCAATACTGCCACGGTTCCGACAGCATTGAGTACTGCTCACCCAATCGAGCTTCCGGTAAATAATCTTGTACGGAGCCATGATCCTCTGAGCTGACGCTAAAATAGCTGCAGGCGTGATGTTGGGCCTATCCGCCTTCGCCGGACCGCCTCCGGCAGCATTCCCTGTGGTGGTAAGTTGAATGTACAGCCTAACAAGTTTTTTTCCCCTTAGGTATCACCGAGATAGTGCACTCGAAGCAGAGTGGATGACACAACGCATGCGAATGTCTGGGAAGTCAAAGATTGGTACGGTGTTAAGAAGGCCCCATATGCAATCGGTAGAATCTCCCTGCAGAGTGAAACCAAGCTGACTCTGCACCCATGAATGAGAACCACCAGCGCCCAGCAGATATTTCGCTTTGACGATCTTTTCCATGTTGGCCCTCTCGTCTAGATTTACTCGCCCCATGAATTCTTGTGTATTATCGGCAATCAGATTGCTCCGAATGAACCGTCTTCTACAGCCTGGCCATTGCACGAGGTCGCGATCTTCTCAAGGATGGACTCTTCTTCGGAGAGGTGATGGAGCCGGCCTGTGTTCGGATATGCTTCGACGTCCTCGACTAACGAGTCAACGATGTTGAGCTTAGGAGAAAGAACGGCTCGCTCGATTGGCAAAGCATCGCTTTCCTATATTGTGTCCATGAAGATCCGTTTGACACAACCTTGGTGAAGGACGACTTTCTGGAATCGCGAGATTCCAGCCACCATATCTGGGATCCTGTCACTGTGTGTGGTAATGCCATATTCGTCTGGTTTCCACAGCGGATCTCAAGCATGTTCTTAGATTCGCAACTTACTCTGTGGCGAAGTCAAGAGCATCGAAGATCTGGAGCGTTCTACTTCGCAAGCCTGCTGGTGTAGATTAGTGCCATGGGTATAGATCTAACATGATTACGACTCGCCACCTGCATGGCCATTGGAATTCTTGGTGCCGCCTTTGTCAACATTGCGGGTATTGATGCCATACTTGGCCAATGCGGTGGCCATCATCTATGCGTAAGAATCAGATCAGTCTTGCGAAAAAAAAACTTGATGTAGAACGAGAGACACGGATCAGCCCCGCTGGGCCTGCTCCCGGGATGAGCACATCAGTATGGCTGATGGGTGCCTCGGCAAAGACCATTATTGAGGTGCTGTGGAATCCGACGTGGTCGAGGTAGAGGAGCTTCTGGATTTTCCAATAGCTATCCTATGAGTTCATGAAATCTGCCAAGCCGCCTATGTCAGCGCTGGGGGCGAATGAGGTCGTTTCCTGAAGTCCACTAAAGCATAGAATAGAGCTCAGTGAGCTCATCCGTGCCGGCTCGCTACGATGTGCATTTTCCAACAAGCCATCTGGCGCCACTTCGTACCAGAAGCTCATGCAAAGATCCTGTCGACTTGACATGTGTACAGCGTTTACTGTTCGGGCTGTAATCTCAAGGTGTCGAGTGTATAGATGATAGTATTGGTGCCAAGAGCGGCATAGGGCGCCGGTTCTCGTGGTATATGTGACACTGTAGCCCACTCGTGCAGATCCGCTGCACCTGGCCGGAAGAACACAGCAAGCACATTGCAAGATACGAGACTTTGCTCCAGGTGTAATATAGGTAGCCCGCTGCAAGATGTGACGTCAAAGGAGGTGCAGCGAAGTTACCTTAGCGTTCGTGCTGGACAAGAGACCATTGCCCGGCTGCTTTCTTGGCGCAAGTCTAGTGGATACCACGGCCGACTTCACCTCACCTCCCAGAATTCACGTCTACTCATCACCTTTCACAACTTCTCTCACCCGTGCCTCTGGAACGCGCGCATCATGCTCTTCGGCATCAGCAATACGTATAGCACCGCGAAGCGACCTTACATGTTCTTCTTAACCTCCACTGCGAGCTCGCAGTAATCCTGGCGATGGAAAGACAGCGAGTACATGGTCGAGCATATCTCGGAGCGTATAGATGGAGGGGAACGGGCATCCAACGATGCGTGTTGAAATCGTACATCTGCTCGAAGATACCTAGTCGCTTTGGCTGCGCGTAGCGAGAGCTCTTGCCCACGGTGAATATTTACGCCTTGCTATGCATCGTGGACGTCACGCATGAGCTTTCGCTGAGGGCACTCATGCTGGTGCCATCGCTGTCTGCTGACCACTCAAAGACTACGACTCGACTTTTCGGAAGATAGTAGAAAAGGAAAGAGCAATGTTCAACTCGAGGGAGGCCCGGTACGTACATGGCTGGTTCCAGCAGGCTCTATTGTCGCGGCAGTGGTCGCTGCCCGCCCTGCTGTAGACATCCGCATGAGCAAAAAGGGCATAATATCTGCAACGCGCATCAGGACAGGCTCGAGGCCAACAGACAAGACGGGGTCGCTTGCGGCATAACTGCGTCCAGGACGTTCATGCGACGCGCTTTGCGAGTGCTGCAATTGTGTTGACGCTGGCGCATAGCCCGACAAGCTGTCACCTTGCACCGCGAAGCTGGAGGTGTCAGTCGCAGAAACGCGGCGTCAAAGCCGCGGGCAGCTGGGCATAGGGAGCGCCAAGCCGTGGGTGGCCGTTCGAACTCATGGGTACCACCTCGGAGGCCGGACGTCATCACAACAATGGCTCGCCACTCGTGAAGAAGCGAGGAGAGTATTGAAGATCATTGTGAGATTTCCTGCTGCTGCCCGAGTATGCTTTGGCTGCACTGGAGCGTGTTGCATGGTGGTCAGGGCAGGAAAAGCAAAAAGAATGGAAGCCGGAATCGAACCCGCGAGGAATCCATATCGGCCACACCTCCTACACAGCGATACAACAGAGCGGGAAAAAAAGGGCGGGGGGCCACGTATTGAGGACTGACAAGGCTCCAACTCATAATGGCAGAAGGCTAACCAGGACGAAACTGGACTTTGACAAGCTCGAACGACCGAGTCGGCCAAGCAGGGAGATACCGCGACCCTCTTGATCTCCTTTGGGTAGCATGTGACTTGCACTTGCTGTACTTAAGGGCTTATCTCCCAAGCTCCGAATCTTAGCCAGCTCCCGCCTTCCAGCAACGGTTGCCACCGACTTGATGCTGTTTGTTGTGACGACACTGGTAGACCATCGTGTTTCCTTGATCTATAGCAGCCCTATCGAGCGGCCGTCATGGGCAAGTCCAGGCACATGCGCGCCAAATACGAGTAAGCCATGTGCAGCATGTGCGAGCGGTAGGTCGTCACTTGTGCGATTGATAGTTTTTTCTCTGAAATGAAGCCAGTCTCCTTCACGTGTGTGCATCTGCATTTGTGACATCGAGCCCTCACTTTCGTCAACAGCATCATCAGCAGTCCATCTCGCAGTATCTTCTTACCTTCACATCAAAAGAAGTCGTTCAGCCTTGGTTTGCTATTGCTACCCTTCAGCGCCGTCACATGCTTCTCCAGACCGATCATGGACTCGCCCCAAACGCAACAGCCATCGCATATGCACGCCATCTTCGCCGCAACATGTCAACACCTGATCCCCTATGCTTCGGGTGTCCCATGGTCCGGCGAGAACCTCCACCTCGACACACCTTACTGCAGCGCCTGCTTGATTCCACAAGAACTCGGACGTGAGCACAGTGAAGCGCAAGCCGCTCATCACTTCATTGAACAGCAGCTTCAGGACCGCAAGACACTGCAAGAAGCACGCCAGCGATTGCGCCAAGCGAATCTCAACCTCCTTCACGACTCTGATCGTCAGCGGCAGCATGCCGACGGGGAACTCAAAGAGCGAGGACTCCCGAGTCTGTCCGAAGAAGCGCGCACGTTCGCTGGATTGGCTGACCCAGGCTGGCTCAAGTTACAAAACAGCCTGAAGAGAAACAAGAGAGTACGCTTTGATGAGTCGCAGATTCATCGAGCTGAGGACCAGTATCGTAAAGCCGCTTGTTTCGACCGCTCAGAGCCTGAGTACAAGCCGGGGACATGGGCAGATCGAACGGGGGAGGGTTTCCTGAACACGAGTAATCCTTTTGAGGAGGTTTCTGAATTGGAAGAAGATGAGACGGACGGGGAATCAGAGGACAACGGCCAACGGCAGGAGTGGGATGGCGAGGAGGACAGTCTCCAGGGCATGACCCTTAAGGAGCTGGAGATGTGGGAGCAGAAGCTTCTTGCTCAAATGGCGGAGTTTGACAGACGCGAGCAGGAGGTCAATGAGGAGATGAATTGTGCGTAGCACCCAGCGCAGGGTTTGCACGCCAGCCTTCGGGGCTCTCAGTGAGATGCTCCGCCTTCACTTCAGAAGCTGCGCAAGCTGCCACGGCAACCGATTGCTTCGCCAGCCCTTTAGCAATCCAATCCTCGTCCCAGCGACTGCGCTTGCTATCAAAGGAATCTCGTCGCTTTGTGAGCACTTTCGGAATCTCTGAGAACCATCTAGGCATTTATGTATTCGTCCTGGAATAGAGACCAGCGGTCAAGATAAGTGCAGGTCGGGACCGATTCAACCCGTTGCCACGGTGCGCGGGAGTGGCATCGGCGTCACGCTGCAAGTCCGTCAATGGAGAGAGCTAGGTGAGGCGATCAGAGGCACGGGATCATTCATTGGGGCGCCAGCTATTTTTGCCGCGGAAATAAAGGACGGCAGATACGATACCGACAAGGCTGGACGCAACGCTGGCGACAGCAGGCGAGTTCAACGAGCATTTTAAAAATCGCCACTGTGCCAGCTGAGGCCATCACTCCCAGCAAGACACATTAGACATAGGCTCTTAAGCTCTTCGGACCTCATCTCTGATTCTGTGCGCTCATTCTCCACGTCAGTTAGTAGCGTAGGCAACCATCACCCAAACATCAGTCTTTTCACGACCGACTCCTCGTCAGCAGCCAGTAGCTTACGGACAATCTTCCCTACCACATCGTTGCCACAAGCGGTCGATCAAAATTCTCACATTCGCCGATGAAGATCAAGATCGAAGCTTCTGATTGCTTCGCACAGGCTGTTCAGCATTCCTCATGAGCAACCCAACGCTCCGAACACGACACGAGAGCACTCACCAAGGCTACTAGTTGGCGACGGAGGACACAATACACGTACCCGAAGTTAGCGATGTCATCCCACAGATTTCGCAGGAAAGGACAGAAGTGAAAGCGAGAAAAATAGTCGTCATTATCATGCCCTCCTGGCTTCCTCCCAACCTACACGTACACATACGCCGCCCACGGCCCACCCTCATACGTCGGCTTGACCTCCGTCAAAGCAAACGTGATCCGATGACAGCCCCTCGCCTTTCCCTTCGACCGACTGATCGCAAAAATCTCAAACCGCTTCCCCTGGCCCACGGGCCGCGAACACGCCATCCAATCCCGATTCTCAAACACCAACCGACCCTTCGTGACCGCGAACCCCTCGACGATCGCATTCGTCGGGACCTTCCCAAAATCCGCACCTTTCGTGAACCGCAACTTCCCATCCGTGCGATCCACGTACACGGCTTGGCCGCCCTTTTCGTTGACGTCCAGGGAGAATTTGGTGTTGGCGGAGAGTTTGGAGAAGATGGTGGTGTGGTGGTTTTTGGTGTTGGAGGTGCAGAGCGCGGAGAGCGGGTCCATGTCGGCGCCGCAGGCTGTGGTCGTGGGTTTACCGATCCAGAAGGTCTGGCCGTGGGCGTTGATATGGGCGCCTTGTAGAGCAGGGATGGAACCGTGGGATACGGCGGTGTAGCGGAAGGGTTGGGTGGCGGAGCCCTTTTGGGCGGAGATGGTGGGAATGAGGAGCGTGAGGAGGAGAGTAAGCATTGTGGCTTGTGGTTCGGTTTGGTTTGGCGGGAGAGTGAGGAGTTGGCGGGTCGATTTTGTGTTGTGTGATGCTCGTGAGCGGATATATATATATGTTATTTTGGGTTCTACGGAGGCTGAAGTCTGTTCATGGTGTGAAACGCGGGATGCCATGGTATAGGGATCGTGTCGACATGGATTTTCCAGGTTAGCTTCGTATCCCGGACACCACCATCCGCTGCGCCGCTGCGGGCAGGGTGTATCGGCTCAGATGTTGGGCATTATGATGATAATAATAGGTGAGCATGGCGGAGCGACTTCTTCGCACAAAGCCTTTGGCATTCTGTTTGGAACCCTCAAACTCTAGGGCTGCTCTGGTAGCTCCGTCACCGCGGTGCTGTGATCATCTGTCCATATCTCGGTCTCTGAGTTTGCTAAGCCTTGTACCGTCACGTCAGTCCAAGGAGCAGTTCCGATCCATTCTTGATAATGATCTGCAGAGCATTTCACACACTCAGCATGCTCATAGCTGTCGCCGCCCAGATTCTCCGTTCTGAGTTTGGCAGGCGCACTTCATCAATTGCTTCACGTATACGTGTCAGGCCTTAATGCGCTGTTCAGAATGGAGCACCCCTCGTCTCCGCCTGCAAGTTCGGCTTTCCAGACGTCGTAGGTCCTGGGAGCTTCGTAGATGCGCCACCACAGGTATGAGGACTCGTTGGTTATGATGTTGTTGAAGTTAGAATTAACTCGTTTCAGAGCGAAGAGCTGGATAGGTGTGCGTCGGTTCTGAAAGCCGAAGTCCATCAGCTCAGGCGGGAATCCTCTTCTTACAAGTTGTTTGCGAGGGTTCCCAGTACGAGGAAAGAGCTGGTAGGAAAGCTCTAGCGCAGTGTGGTGGGTGATGTAGACATATGCGGAGCTCTCGCCAAGTTCCTCGAGAATCATTGCGAGTAACTCCGGAATTCGGAAGACCCGGGCAGCTGCCGACTCCTTCATTGTGACATTAAGTGGGGATGCTGCGTCGGTAGCTCTGGCAGAATCTAGAGAGAGACATCCAGTGGAGGGGGCCAGTGAATGGCTGCGATATTCAAAGCTTGTGTTGTACTTGCGATACAGCTTTGGGTATTGGAGTGCAACCGTTCTAGCTAAGGATGCAAGTGAGACTGATGCAGGATTTCTAGTCCGCAACGAGAATGGTGTCCTCAGAGCCGTCCTCAGCCGAGGCTTGCAGAGGTTACGACCTGCGAATCAGCCGTGTGGGTAAAGAAACATGCGCCAAATCAAATACAATCTGTTCCAAGGCTGCTAACGAATGGGGACACTCAATCATGTTGAACTCGCACCAGGTGGAAGCCTTAGCAAATGGAGCGCTCATTCGGACAGGACCAATTTTGGACGCCATGGAGCGCGGTAGCCGCTCTCGCCGTGTATGAGGAGTCCGAGAAGTTCAAGCGGTGCACATGGGAGGTGATGTCTTCCCCCATGCTCGTGACCTCAGAAGTTGCTCGAGCTCCAGAACCCATCAATCGGACCTGTCCGGGCGATCATGTCCGCGCTGGAGTCGAGATTTCCTGACAACCCAGTCGTGGTAGCGCGGTATCGATGCCACTCTGATCGTGAACAGTCGCAAGCTCGGTATCTGCCCCAAGAACTCCATAGGACAACCTCCAGCATCTCCATACTGGTTGACCTGCATATCAGCCAGCGGCTCCCTGGCGGTGTACCAGTTTTACACGATGACAATGCGCTGAACACATTGCCTTCGATGGGAATCAGTACGTTGTGCGAATGCGGCTAGAGCTTTCACGAGGTCGAACTGGAGCGGATTAGTGCCGTAGAATGCTTGCACATCCGCGAAATAGAAGTTTTTGGAGATCCCCAAGATCTCGGACGGAGAGCGGCAGATTCCTCTCTGCCAAGGACAGAGGTGACTGTACTGTACCCGTAGGAAGCTCCTTGGGCGGATCAAGGATTCGTGAGTTCTGCTCCACGACCACTCTGGAACGTGTTGGGGTCCGTTTGCTGGTCAAGGAGGCCACACTTCTCTACTTGACGGCCCTCTCGCCCTTCGGCATAGCAATGTGCTGTCGATGTACATGGCTGTATCGCTGGCGTGAGGTCTGGAAAAGGTGCGACCGAAGGCTCGAAATGCAGGCACAGCTGGACAAAATTGCACGGACCAGGACCTGTGGGCACCACGCAACACTTTATATCTATACCGCGTGCTTTAGCGATACGAACGAGTTGTCCGTGTCAGAAACGACCTTCAGCGGTACGGAACTTGTGCATGAAACTCTTAAATCCGCAAGTCAGCCAGAAATTTTATGCCGGACTGCTGCTGTGGTCTACCTACCGTACTTTCCAGCGCGGCGGCTGCTGGTGAGGCTCTGCTATCCGGATGACCGGGATATGATCAGTTGGTTTCGCTGTCGCGCGGGTGTCCCTTCACGTGCCAGTGAGGACGACAGTGAGTTGCTTATCTCCAAGTTGCGTTGTACGCAGGTACAGAGCGCTTGTACTCGACGCAAATGCGGGGTACATGAGCATATGGTGTGCATTTGCCTGGAACACCAAGCTAGATAGGGTGTGAAGCACTCGTCCTTGTGTGTGCATATGATGTGTTTCGGAGCAGTACTACGATTTACCACATTTTTCTACTCTCGCATATAGGACCGACAGCTATTGTGCTTACTGCAGTGATCATCAAACCCGATCAGCGAAAGATCAGAAAGGAGGTTGACCAGACCTTCAAGGTGGTGAAGGAGGTATACGCCTGCAAGCTCAGACTCGGTGACAACGCGTACAGAATCTGGCTCTGCCTTCGACGTGCAAGAGGTCCACATTTGCATTCTTCCGCATTGCACGCACAGTTGAGCCGACACTGGAGGGCTGTCGAGACCCTTTCTAGCCTGAATCAGACCTCGCCGCTATGCAAGACCTCGCAAAGCTACCAAACTCTGCTCCTGTTGCGTGCGAGTTCTCGATCGTCCAGGTAGCTACTCTTTGAGCACATGTACAGGGCCAATCACACGATACAACGCCTGATATGTGGACCAAAGAATGTCTACGCTCCTGATCGTGAGCCTCAGCTTGGTGACAATGATTAGCAGCCAATGCTATGGATGCGCAGCGTCTCAGTGCGATGACGTCGTATTCCTCGAAGGAGCGTGTCCAACGAGTCGTGTAGCGCGGGTGTTCGCATGGCGTATGGTTTGACATCGAAGTTGGATGCACAGAGCCGGGTGCATTCAGACAAAGCCTGGTGTCTATGGTGAACAATTGATACGGGCCGTGCAGTACGAGCAACGGGCAGGAATATCTGTGAGGAGTCGTCAGTTGTTTACGGCAAGGCCCAAGCGGTGCAGAAGTCCGAAGGAAAGAAATTGCTCGGCATGAATTGAGTTTGGCGTCGAGTATTGGCAGAAAGCTGGGGCCACGATCGGTACCTGCCGCGGCGCGAGTCAAGTCGAGCCTTCTCCTTGGGCAGCTGGCTTCACATCTCCATTGCCAACATCACTACAATATTCAAGTCGACGCTGCTTTTGGAGTCGCTACATTGCTCCTGCACTTTGTGGCATTTCCTCACGGCCTGTCCGGAATCCAGCGGCAGCCACGCGCCGGCGGGTGCACCTCGACTGGCGGAGCCTCGATCTCCAGAGCAGCAAATACACGCCAGGACGCCAGCACACCGCCCTCACCACACACCACCGCACTCCAATACCGCCCAACATGTCGCAGGCCGCTAGTTCTAGTAATGTAGTGGGCGTACACTACCGCGTGGGCAAGAAAATCGGGTATGTGTCCTGCGCAGGCCCCGTCTACGCGTAGCTGGCGACGTGATGCTGACCAGCCTCGCAGAGAGGGCTCCTTTGGCGTCATCTTCGAGGGCACCAACCTGCTCAACAACACTCAAGTGGCCATCAAGTTTGAGCCGAGAAAGAGCGATGCACCACAATTGAGGGATGAATACAGGACCTACAAGATCTTGGTCGGGTGTCGTGAGTGCACTCCACAGCCTGTTTCTGCCATCGAACCTCTTGGCTGACATGTCTCCAGCCGGCATCCCAAATGTTTACTACTTTGGCCAAGAAGGCTTGCATAATATTCTGGTCATCGGTGAGTGTCTCTGCCGCCGCTCTAGCACTGCTCCGCGTCAGCCACGCTGTGTGCTGTGCGCTCCTAGGGCAGGCCTCGTATGCGTCCACGTGATCTCGGATGCTAACTTGGTCTTCTCCCAGATCTGCTCGGACCATCTCTCGAAGACTTGTTCGACCATTGCGGACGAAGATTCAGCATCAAAAGTGTTGTCATGATCGCCAAACAGATGCTGTCACGTGTGCAGACCATTCACGAAAAGAACCTCATCTACCGCGACATCAAGCCAGACAACTTCCTCATTGGCCGACCAAATACCAAGGCCCAGAACGTCATCCACGTTGTCGACTTCGGCATGGCCAAGCAATACCGAGATCCTAAAACCAAACAACACATTCCATACCGAGAGCGAAAATCACTCTCCGGAACTGCGAGATACATGAGTATCAACACACATCTCGGCCGCGAGCAATCACGTCGAGACGACCTCGAAGCATTGGGACATGTTTTCATGTACTTCCTACGAGGAGGGCTACCCTGGCAGGGATTGAAGGCTGCCACCAACAAGCAAAAATATGAGAAAATCGGGGAGAAGAAGCAGACGACCGCCATCAAGGATCTCTGCGATGGTTTCCCAGAAGAGTTCAACAAGTACCTCTCCTATGTCCGCAATCTGGGCTTCGAGGACACGCCAGACTACGACTACCTGCGCGACCTTTTCACCAAAGCGCTGCAGAACACTGGGGAAGTGGAAGATGGGGAGTATGATTGGATGAAGTTGAACAACGGCAAGGGCTGGGATGTACCAACGCGCCCATCAGCTGCTGCCGGTCATCGCGAGCAGGGAAACCCTTCCAACGCGGATCTGCATCGTAGCAACCTCAACAGAGCGTCAAACACCCCACAAGTCGACAAGGAGAAGCCACTCCCAAGCAAACCTGGCGCAGTCCGTCAGTCAAATGCCCAAAGAACACAACCAGGTCGACGGCCGCAGAATAGCGCTGATCTGGGGAAACGTGGCAGCGGGATGCAGCTGGACACGCCTGACCATCGTAGCACGGCGGCACAATTCCAGAACAGCCGCGCAGATCTCACTCGTGGTACTAGCGCCTCGGCAGGCCCAGGTGTGCAACCACAGTCGGCCAGTGCTACTCAACAGCGACCTGGGCCACAGCAACCACCCCCAGAGCAGAAGGAGGGCTTCGTGCAAAAGGTTCTCAAGGTTCTTTGCTGCGGCTAGTTCCAGCAGCAAGATACTACACCATCTTATCGCCCGGTATCCAATAATCGACGATCGGCAGAGTCTGGAGCGACCAACACTCGCACCGTGTCAGGCACGCCAATATCCTACGGCAACCATCACCCTCGCGGCCATGACACACCAGCTCGTCACCAGCCGAGTCGAAGAGAGCAACCAGGTGCAGCAACGAACAGAGCACCTTTGACAAGGCAAGCGTCGGCACCAGTGTTACGTCGCGACGCAACCGCTACACAGCCACTCCCTGGAAACGCATACCGACGCTCATCGACGAAGCAGCCATGCCGATGCTTCAACGCGCATGAAGGACCCTGCCGAACTTCTCATCGTCACAACATTCACAAACCGAACAGAACTACCTACTAGACGTCGCATCCAAGACGGCGACTTGCATACACGACTACACCTATAATGTCTGATCTGGGCGCGGTGAAGCATTCACAGTTTGATTCCCAACAAAGCATTGATTTGAGCGTTCTCGAGCGACGGAGTTTCATGAAGGGCTGCAACGATTCTTGATTGCATGGCACAGGCGTTTAGGGAAAGGAAGGAAAAGGCATGGGTGGTAAAAGATGTGGACTTTGACTCCTGAAAGGTCGAGTTGGTTGCATCATGGCGAGATGCGATGAAAGTGGACTTGGACTCCTGGGAGGTTGAGTTGGTTTGCGGAAGTTGCACCGCGCGTGGTGGAGTGAGATGGCGAACGTGAGGGAAAGGCTTTGACTCCCGGGAGGTTGAGTTGGCTCACATCAGATCGTGTCGGCAGTGATGGAATGAAGTTTACTTTGTGTGCAGTGCTTCTCACTCGTGTTCCTTGTTTCCATACTTCCTTCCTCTCGTGCTCATTGACGCCAGGCTGAGATCCTCGTGGACGGCCGCTCTCAAGGCAGTCACAACCTCACTTCAGCCAGGGCAACGTCCACTTCGCCAAATACACGCACGGTGACACATGGTTTCCACCTCACCAACCTCTTTTGCAGAACGAACCTGCCTCCATGGATCCGGCAACCGTCCTCCAATCCATGCGAGATATTGCCAGCGGCCTATTACGAAGACGCCGCACTGTTTGGAGGTTCGCGATACGGCAGCTTTGCCTCTGTTGAACACGCGCGCACGCCGACCGGCTACACTGGAGCAGGTCCAGCCCGTGAAAGAGAGAATCTGGGCGCGGTCTCGATTTGCTCACGGCATCCTGCCCACCCAGAAAGGGGAGGTCTGCATTGTGTTGGAGAATTAGACGCTTGCATTCGTACGGTAGACACTCTAGGAGATCCTGGATCATCTCATGCTGGCACTCACACGTCTGATGGGTACTTTCCTGACAAATCGAAGAGCAGCTTTGACCGTCCGTCAAATTCAACACAGGAAGTGTTGGGAGCAGAGACGCTCGTACGACGAGTTTTCCAGCGGGTCTACAATTGCGCTTTGGGAAGATGTTGCAGTTTACTTCGTGCGTGGTGAAGGTCGGAGAACATGCATCGTCACAGTTTCCTCTTCACTCAAATTTCAACCTGAGTTCTCGCGCCTCTGTACCCACCTCGCCCTTACTCTGAAGAAACAAGTGAAAATATTGAAACCGCGGAGGGAGACGAAGGTGCCGCCGCTGCAAATTCTCACATATATTCCCTCCCAGAGCCATATCTGTCCACGTCGTGACTACATCATCTCACTGCGGGCTTCAACAATTCAAACGCCGCTCAGAGGGAGGGGGGGAAAGCACAAATCTTCCCCCAAAAGTTTCATCATCGTAGCCAGGAGCTTTTTTAAGAAAAAAAAAATCCATGCTCGACCGGCCTTGGGCTTGTTGTATGCCTTGGGCCCAGTAAAACTCCAGAAACTCCGAGACTTGACGTGGTACGCGAAGGATGCGGATGGGGGATGTGGCTATGTGTACCCTGTGCTCGAATCGTGGTGGTGGAATGGCATGAGGTATGCGCGTGTGTTCCAAGCTCGTTCTTCGTCGCTCCGCTTTGGATGGTCCTCATCGGCCCAGCGAGTGCCTCGTCATTACACTTACAAGGCATTGATTTGCTTTTTCACGAGTTCGAAATTGCTGAAGAAGATCATGTTAATGATGCATGATCGGAGGACGGATACACCGAGACCTGGTTCAACATTGTATGGTCAGCATGCTTCTTGAATTGACGTCGAGATGGTTCTCTGTGCGCCTCACCTCTGTAACTTCCGCCTTCGAAGAACTTGATATCAGGTCTCGCCGCGTAACCACTGCCGGCACTCAGCAGTGCCTTCTGATATAGCGTTTTGGCGACATCGACAGGATAGATCTGCAGTCACACAAAACATATGTCAGCGCATATGATCTCTATATCTGCCTTCTCATGCCATACCGCTGCAACAACCGCCTAGCCCAAACGTTAGCATAGCTGCAAGGGAGCACTTACGCAGATCCAACTGACAATCCCGCAAAGCCCTCCCGCCACAATCACTGCGTAGGGCGACGTCGCGCTCTTCCCTCGCGCATTGCCCATCAATTGCTTCGCGCTCTCGTATGTCATGAAGTAGATCGCCGTCCCGATGGTGTCTCGCAGGAGATGGAGCCGGTATCCGGAATAGAGTCCCGTAATGCCTCGATCGCGAACGAGTCGGCGCGCAGTAGCCATGCTCCCACCACTCTTGAGATCCACCACCAGAGGCGCAGCAGGCTGTCCCGCGGGAACTTTCGACTCCCTCTGCGTCTTCAGCGCTGCCTCCCGCGCCATTTTCCCCGCCAGCTGCTCGTTCAATTTGGTCAGCTCAAACGGACAGGAGATGGTCGTGATGACCGCGCCAGCTGTCGCGCCCGCCATACCGAAACACGCCATCGTGCTGAGTGTCGGATAACTTCCCGGCGCGTTCGCGATCACAAGCGGACTCTCCCCGGTCACGCGATAGATCGACGCATCCAGCGCGTACTTCGCTTTCTGGTATAGACTGAAACTTATCGTCCGCACCACCGTCACCGAGATCAGGGGTGGACAGACGCCGCGCCAAAATGCGCGCAGGCCTTCGGCCCGATACGCGTCTTTGATCGTGTGTAGGAAGCCGTTTTCGTAGCTCTGCATGCGGCTCTTGGCGAAGTCGAGCGGGAAGGCGGCGAAGGTGGAGAGGACGGAGGAGGAGGAGGCGGCGATTTCGGTACGGTAGCGTTTGGCGAAGTTTTTGACGTCTTTGCTGGGTTGGAAGTAGAAGATGGAGGAGACGTTGTTGCTTCGAGGGCTCATAGCGGTTCCCGCATTCTTTCCGTCCTGTGAGGCGGTGTTGGGGTTCGCGGAGGGAGCATTCTGGGTTTTGTTGTGATGGTGTTGGTCGTCATCTTGCACTGGCATCATGGGGCGAGAACTTCTTCAGTTCTCAAGGCGTTCGATGGAGGAGCCTGTTAGGGCACTCCATGAAGCCCAATGGGTGGGTGTTGTTGTCGCTGTAGAGCCGTCGTTGCTTGCTTGCTCCTGGAGACCTGATCGTGCCCGTCGCCGATATGTCCCGCACGTTGAGGATCGTAGAAGTTTGGTGGGGTGAGGTGATCTGAGGTGAGGTGTGCCGGTAGCTTCGAGCCTTACGCTGCTATATTATCGACCTCGACGCTGCTGTGACCTGCGGTCGTCGTGCTGTAGAGACGGCAGTGCTTCCACGCGGGGTACGGGCTGGCGATGTGTGGATAAAAGATGTACTCCAGGTTTATCAAGTACAGTAGCTCCCCGTAAGGTGGCTTGTGTGGATCCCTCTCCCTAACCGGTAACGATTCGTCCGCTTCCGTGGCTTTGGCGGTAGGCTATTCAAGTCGATAACGGCAAGGTGATGTTCAAGGCAACGGTCTAGCAAAGCTCGTCTGTCGGTGTGGGAGTACAACAATGCGGAGTGCGTAAGTGACGCAGGTAAATCGTTAGTAGCTCTTCTGTACAAACGATGAGCTGTGTCCGTCCAATGGCCGACCAGCGAGACCCACACACGCGTCCAGGCTTTCCTCGGTTTGGTGCGGCTCTCATGGATGTTGAGCATGTGAAAGCGTGAGCTACAATGGCACAAGATTTATCCGGAGACTTGACATACTCTATATCGTTCTATATGCTTGCTACAACATCACGGGTATCCAAATGCCAAGTCGTTACTATGCGAATGCGGTTTCAGAGCCAAATCATGCCAATAGCTGCAATAATACTAACCAAAAGGAAGCTCCATGCAAAGCCTCCCACCATTGATGCTTCACTCGGGGATTGCTTGGTGGTGTTGGATCCTCCGGCCGTGTTGATGCAATTTGAGGCACAAAGATATCCAGACGGACAGCAGCCACCTCCTGCATCAGCTGCACATGAAGCCCAGCCGTTAGCACAGGAACCGGTCGCATCAGCAACGATCGTCACGCCAGAGGCCGTGACAACATTCGCCGTGGCTGTAGGTGGGCATGATGTGGTATGGCAGTTTCGATCGACTCTACAGCAGCCTCCCAAATATACAGCTGAGCACATGTAAAAGCCAGTCGGGCAGCCATCGGTGTTGGTTGTAGATGACGTGTCCGCGCTTCCAGCGGCCGTGATTGAGGTGTCTGAGCTCACGGTACTGCTGGTTGGCCTCACAGGCGCGACTGCAGTGGCAGATGTCGTCGTCGTGACCTCAGCACAACTTCCACCCGCAGCGCAGCTTTGATCTGACCGACAGCAGCCACCGCCCAGCGATGCTGGACATGTTCGACCTCCAGAGGCGCATGTTGTGCCTGAGCCAGCCCCACCTCCCAAGACAATGGTCGTGGGCCTTGTCACGGTCACTGTTTCAGTGGTGTCATCTCCAGTCATGGTAACCGTGACAGTGGTGGCTTCAGACTGCGTTACAATCACAGTAGTTGGCTGTCCAGTGCTGGATGTGCTTCTCACTGTTGAGGTTGGCAGTGTCGTGGTGACGGTAGCTGTGCCATAATAGATGCAGCCTTCGTCGGCGCATTCCGAGCCTGGAAGGCAACATCCTCCTTCATCATCGTTAGGACAGCTGTGGTAGCCTGCCGCTGTATCGCAGCCCGCAACACTGTCTCCGCAGTCGGCTCCTTGCGGGCAGCACCCTACTCCGTTCGACGTCTCTACACAGAGCTCGCCGTTTGCGCAGCAGACATCGCTGTCCACGTTGTCGCATTCCTGATAGCCGCTGGGACATTCGAAATCGCGTGCAAAGAGACTGCGTGCTGAGAGCCTATCAGCGGAGGTGTGGCGAGCCACTGCTGGCAGAAGCATCGACGCATTTCCCACCGGCGTGAGCGAGTGGTGATACGCCAATCGCTGCAGGTCGTGTTCATCATCGTCTGTCCCGTCACCAGAAGCCCCAGCGACAGGCTCACCCCCGAACTCCCAATAATGCATATAGAACTTCTCGCTCGGATCATCACCCATCTTCCGCATACCGATTGGTGTCTTCCATATCAACTTCTGTTGTGCCTCAAGTCCTCTCTTCACATGCTCTTCGTCTTCGGGGAAGTACCGCGCTGAGCGAGGTAAGTTGTGCGGCCATTGTAGCTCTTGCGCTGCGACGTTAACACTCGCGATCAAGGCTAGCAGACCCGCAGGCAATGCCAAAAGCCTCGTAAGGCCGTGCATCTGATGATGATACGGAGGTGGAGCAATTCGGCCGCTTGCTGTAGCTCAGGAGCTGTGCGACAACGAGCATCCAAGGCGGGTGGTACAGGGATTGTTATACATACGCGATATAGGTTGGAATACTTAGCTGGCTGGCCTACGATGCTACAGGTGGCTGGCTCCTTCCAAGAGCAAAGTCGCCGGTGAGAGGCTTGAAGAGGTGCATGAATAGCAAGAACCTTGGAAGGTGGCTGGCGGGGAGCGGCAGCGCCCGACAAGGCATGCAGGAATGCCTGAACCCAACGTCGCCCTCCGTGCACCTCGAAACGAACCCTTCGACTCCGACTTCATCAACCCCATTAATCCCAACATCCGCATTGGCAGGCCGCCTGACGCTTACAGCAGGCTGTCCACATTGAACCGACTTGTTTGCTTGCTATGTACCAATCGTTCGCATCGTAAAACGCCGGGCGTGACCGAAATTCATTCTCTAAAAAAAACACCAGGATATACTATATCATTCATTCCGCTAGAACTACGACAACCATGCCTTACCTCGACCTTACGCCATCAAAAAGCGACGCTGCTCGCGCCTGGCAGAGTGCATTCAAGAAGGCGCTCCTCCGACGGATGCGCGCCGACAACCTCAGAACAGTGTTCAAGGAACTCCAAGAACGCCACAGCGCCAGACCAAGAGACATTGCTGATGTCCTCTTACGATTTCGCGCTGCCAAGGGCGGCGCTGACGACCCATTACTCTTTCGCTATGCCGAGTCACTTCTCAGGCAGAAGTACATCAGCTCGAGCGACCTACTCCTCGCACTACTCAAGCACTCCAACTACGCCGCTGGCACCTCGCCCACCAGCAAATGCGGACTCTCAACTTGCGAAGAGCGCATCTTCGTCATCTTGGCGCAGTACCACATGACCTCAGATCTGCCGAGAGACGCGCTCGGGCTGATGGAACTGGTCCACATCACCATCCGCTGGCTGAAGCAGGTCACCGAGGACGCCATGGCGAAGCAGCTGCAGGGTTTACAGGCTGCAGACCATGCTGCCAATAGCATGTATGAAGCCCTCGGCACTCTGGCTCTCTCTGTCCTTGGTAACCAAGGCATCAAGGCGGTCATGAAGCAGAAGTGGTGGAGGGAGCGCCGAGCTACAGTGGTTGCTGAGATGCAAAATTACGACACGCATGTTCTACAGTGGGCGCAGTCGCAAATTGCGGGTCGCCTGAGCCAATTCGTCAATGTCCCACCGTATATCGAGATCGATTCAGCAGGCAAGCCAAAGTTCACCGACGAGCAGGTTCTCGCCCAGGTGGCTGAGCTTCCCATTGCCACCTCCCGCTCGGGCTTCTTCGTCTGGCTCAGTGCGGCTTTATCAGCAAGACCGCTCACAGACGATTTGACCATGCTGAGCTATCTCCAAGGGCGTTATCCAAACGACCTGCAATCTCTCGTCGTGGACCTGCTCGTGGCATCGTTCGACGTCCTCACAAACTCGCTCTTGACCAAAGCAAAACCACAGTACCACCGAGTCATTCGCTCGTTCATCGTCAACAAAGTTCCGCTTCTGATCTCGCGGATGCAACCGAACATGCAGCCGCCAGTCACAGCAGAGGCCTGCATACAGCTGGCGATGATGCCCGGCGGCATGATCTCTGTCAACCCTCTTCCGCCTATGACGGCTGACTCCAACTCTGTGGGCGACTTCCTCAAAGGCGTACGACTCGAGTTTCTGCAGTCCTGTGCCTTGCACGGTCTCCTGACCGAAAGTACGGTCTCGGCTATCCTCCAGGAGACTGTCGCGCTTCCAAGAGTCCAAAAGCTCAACAAAGACTCTCTCGTGGCTCAATGCACAGCCAACGTCAGCAGGCTGGGCGAGCTTCTTGAGGAGCTTTCGGGCATGCAAGGTAATACCGGTGCTGTTGCAGGTTGCGTTGTTGAGACAGTGAACAACTTGTGCTTGAGCAAGGACACGATGTCGCTCAAATCTCTTTGCGATAAGCTCACCAAAAGGGTTCCTTTGGTCGACTTCATCTCACTATTCTCCCAACCTGGCATGCTGTTGCTCCCACTTTGCAACCTGCTCAATGATTGGGTGCATGACCAAGACCAAACAGAGTTCACACCAGCCTATGAAGAATTTGCCGCTATCTTGCTCTTCGTCCTCTCCGTCATTCGTCGGTACGATCTCGACTTCTCGGAGGTCGGTATTTCGAGCGAGAGCTTCATTGCGAGGCTTGTGGACGACATGACTGTCAGCAAGCCACTGACTGAGCTGTCTCCAGAGCAACGATCACAGCTTGGCAAGTGGTTGGAAGGCTTATTTGCAGTCGATGAGCACGGCGAGCCCAGTGGCATCAGCGACGAAGTCATGCGACGGTGCCCTCCACAATCCTTTTACCAACTAGTGCCAACGCTTTTCGAGCAAAGCATAATTGCCTGCAAAGCCAATTCTTTGAAGATGAAGACATTCAAGGGTGGTTTGGAATTGCTCCTGGAGCCGTTTCTTCTTCCCGCCCTCGTCATGGGTCTGGGTTGGCTCGCAGGTCACTCCTGGGAGGACCACAATGATGCCGACATCCTATTACAAGTTCTCGAAAAGCTCATCCGTCACTCGAGCACCTCCGAAGATACAAAGGCCATGCACAGGGCTGTGCTTGCAATTGTCGCGGATCCTCTATCTGCTTCGCTCGAGGAATTCGCCAAAAAGCATTCGGGCAAGAAGCAGGTCACTGAACTTCTCAAGAGCCTGGGTCCCTTCACCAACGAGCAGCGCACGTTCAAATGCACCCGAGCTGAAGTCGATCTCATCATTCAGCAAGGCGGTATGAAGAAACGGATTCAGCAAACCGTTCGCGACCTCATCAGCTGGGGTGCAACTCAGTCCAATCCACCCAACCCCCCGCCGAGATACGCTCACAGGTTCTTCGTGACCGCTTGTCAGACGCTGGACGACCAAGAAGTGCTTCAAACTCTGGTGGAAGAGATCTCGCACACCGATCTGACCAACATGGCTGTCGCGCTCGATGTATGCACTGGGCTCATTTGCTCTCCGTCTTCAGGCACTGTGGGTGCACAGGCACCGTCGCCCACAGCTTCGTCTACAGCTAAGCTTCGCGACAGCGTCCGACTGACATCGTCCAATGTGCAAGGCTTGCTCGAGCGACCTGTTAGTGAGGCCGAGATCCTCGTTCGGCTGGGAAGAAGAGTCGAGGCGCAGCTAGCATTCGTCGCCCAAATGCCATCAATGGCGTTGCCGATGCAGATTCCAGAGCAGGCGGCAGACCAGATGTTGCAGGACCTTCTTGATGGGAACACAACCACCAACGATGCCGATGCTGCCATCAACCACAGCACAGACATGGGAGCACTTGATCAGCAGATCGATATGTCAAGCATCAACAACGCCACTACTGATGACTTGATCAAAATGGCCTCTGAGCCAGGCGCAATAGACGTCGACTCTAGCCAGATGTTCATCGACTTGGGGATGAGTGCAGATAACGGTCAACAGAACAATCAACAAGTGGATATGCAGAACCAGGAAGACGACATATTTGCAGGCCTCGATATGGGCATGGGCGATATGAGTGATCTTGGCGACGACTTCAATTTCGGATAAGTGGGATTGTCATTTTTGGTTACGCGCTTAGAGAATTGATCATACTTTAGATACCCAGCATAGCAATTTGTAGCACTATTTTGGCGACTACTCTACGGCTGCATCCCTTCCTGCCTCGGACAACGGCCACACCAACGCTAGTACAAGAGTGGGGTACCTGCAGGTCGCTTCAACTCACCTCTTTGCTTCTTCGATTGCTCCATTAACACACCACACTGTGACCTTCCAGGTCTCACATCTCACGACATTGAGTGATAACATGCCATACGCTCTCAAAGCTAGGAATGTCCTCATCACGGGCGGCTCAAGGTGAGCCAACGCTCATTCCCCACACCTCAACCGCAAACCATTCCCGGTCAACGTCCGAGAACTCTCTGTTTCCCTTGTAGCACCGCCCAAGAGGGCGTTATATAATGTTGACCGTACCATAGAGGGCTCGGCGCCGAAGTCGCCCGCAAATTCGCCGCAGAGGGCTCCAACATAGCGATTAACTACGCCAACAATGAAGCTCCTGCCCGCGAACTCTCCAAAGAACTCGAATCCAATCACAACGTCAAGACCGTAATCATCAAAGGCGACTGTGGCCATATTCCCGACATCCAAAACTGCGTGCGTACCACCATCTCAGCATTCGGTGGTCTGGACATCATCATCGGCAACGCCGGTTTTACCAAATTCTCCAATTTCGCGGATCTCGATGCCATGAGCTACGAAGAGTGGGATAAATGCTGGCACACAAACGTCACTGGCAATCATGCTCTCCTTAAAGAAGCTCTGCCCACCTTGAACGCGAATCCCGACGGAGGTGTCTTTATCATGACGGGCTCGGTGGCGGGAAAGAGTTTGAGTGGGAGTAGTATGGCGTACAGTGTCACGAAAGCTGCGCAGGTGCATTTGATGAAGTGTCTCGCTAACACGCAGGGTCCGAAGGTCAGGGTGAATGCCGTATTGCCGGGTTTGTTGCTGACGGACTGGGGCAATTTATATGGTGAGGAGAGGATTAATGCACTGAAGAACGCTGCGGCGCTCAAGCAGGAAACCATGTTGGAGGATTGCGCGCAGATGTTTGTAGATGTGGCAAGGAACACGAGTTTGACTGGGCAGGCGGTTCATGTTGGTGAGTATTGCTTGATGGCGGGAGACTTATGCTTGAGTGAGCGTTATGCTGATGAGATTCTCTAGATTCGGGACTTGTGGTTGGCCATATGTGATTATATTGCAGAAAGTCGCCTGCCACGAGTTGAGAGCACGTTCTGCTAATTCATCATGTGGACTGAAGGGACGCAGTACGTGGCCATAGTATGAAGCATATGCGAGCAGACAGGTTCACCGTGACCGCAACCACCATGTTCAGATTTGAAATCCTCTGAAATCTTGATGCACCAAATGCTGACAGGATGGAGGCAGTTTGTTGAGACAGGTTGGATGCACTCAGCTTAGAGACATGTCTTACATGTAACTTGTGGGTACGCTCCCTGCCTCACACTCCAAGTGATAACCCAGTGATCCCGTAACTTGCAAGCTCACAGGCGTCAACACGGACTCTTTGTTCCCGAGACAAAGAAATATGCGGTCTTCACTCTGCCATTGCTTTGATCTATTTTGAGCTTCTGCCACCAGTCTCTAACATTTTCGAGAACAATGTATCGATGCTCAACAAGCCATGTCGCATAAAGCGACCGAGCTGGACGTTAATGCTGTTGGTCCTCCACAAACCACCCAAGTATTTGGGAGCGCATGCAAGCAGCGGAGTCGGAATCACTCAAAGACATTAAGGCCGAGACCGACTCTACCTTTTCCGGAATCACGTCAATCATTCCACCTGCCGGCAGGATGGACGACCAAAACTCTGAGATGCAGCACAGCACCGTGACGCTTGAGGCTCCCACGTCAGTCGCCACGCAAATCGTGACAAGCGTCATCAGGCTCAGCTCAGTCACCCTTGATGTGCCTGCATCAATCATAACACAGGTTTTGAATAGTGTCGTGACCCGAGAACCCCCAAAGAGAACGACGGTCGATCCGGTGGTCCTTACGGTGACGGCAACGAGGTCCCGCAAGACTACGCCCAGTTCTGTAAGCAGCACTTCGACATTCCGAAGCTCTTCTCCGGCAATACAGAGTACTTCGAGTTCCAGAAGCTCTTCTGCAACGGCGAGGAATACTTGGAGGTCTACAAGCTCTACTTCAACAGCGAGTAATACTCCGACTTCTGTAAGCTCTGCTCCGAGAATGGGTATCTCGACGTCCAGGAACTCTTCTTCGACGTCGAGAACTACTGCGACATCGAGAACTAGCAGCCCATTGACAACGCAAACTGTCGCAAAGAGCACGATATCGCCTAAAAGCTTCTCGCACAGTAAGTCTTTGCTTAGCACTTTCACGGACAGCTCGTCGTTCGGAGGCACACTGACCACCAGTAAGTTCACTACCGACCCAAAGGGCACCAGCTTCGAGTTTACCATATCTGCCTCCTCGTCTAACACCAGCGGCAGCTCCAATACCGGCACGCCTCTCACTTCCATAAAATCACCATCGCAAGCTCCTCCAAACAGCCAGCACCCGACATCAGATGTGCTGACCAAAGCTATCGTGCCTTCAATCCTCGTCCTCATTATCCTCACAACGACGAGTGCCCTTCTATACAAACTCAGGCTCAAATTGTCTCTCCGGTACAGGAACAGTAAGACCGAGGAACGTCAGCGCTCGGAGTGTGACGTTGAGGGTCAAGCACATCAGCATCTGCACCAGCAGCAGAATCATCCCGTCGTCACTCTTACTTCTGCAAACCACAAAGTTAATCAGGCTCCTGGTATCGAATTGCAGCAAATGCATGTGCAGCCATCGCAACTGGTGGGTGGAAAGCTCCCTGTGCAGAAGATTGGTGTTACTACTCTATGTAAGGCTCATTGGAAAGGACGACGCTCGTCTTCGCTCGTTACGGTGAGTCTTAATAGTCCTGGCGATAAGCAACTTTCTTTGCACAGCGAGGAGAATTTGGCGGAGATTGCTGAATTCGATCTTGTCGCTTGGTGGCAAGAGGTTTACAAAGTTGGGTAGATATTGGATATCGAGTGAGAGAGCTCTGACAATCGAAGCTGCGACTCTGCTTTCGTCCTGTCATTCTGATCTTGCCGAGCCTGCGGACTGCACAAGGCCGAGCGTTGATCCGCAGCAGATAGCGCTGCACATAAGGGTCTTATGTTGTAGTAGCTATTCAGGGCTTGAAGTCTTAATTGGCAAGTCCGCAATTTCCCAGCATATCCCTCATCTTCTACGTACTTTCGAGGTGTGTGATGTCTACAAGTCGCTTGGCGACTCCATACGCATCGTGTATACACACATACCTGACTAACTGCGTACTGCCAGGTTCAAGTAATCTGTTATTACAACCATAGATCGGCCTCCGACGTGAAGATAGGGACTATCGTCTTGCCAAGACCGGTTCAGAGATAAATCGATAAGCGGTTACCATGCAGCTTAGAAGAGCATGCTTACAGTAGTAGTCTGTGCCTAAATGTGCAGCAGTTCGAGAAAACATACGATTTTAAGTAGCTTCTTGGGACCTTGCGCGGGTCGATTGAATGGTGAGTGCGGTGCTGATTTTGGTGTCGTGTTGTTTGAGCTGATTCCTCGTCAAAAGATAGTTGTCTCGTTGCTGCAGGTATCCCAATATGGCTCGACTCACGGACTCATACGTGCATCATCAATCCGGAAGTGGAGCGGAGCGGACGGAGCCGGGCTGGCCCGGCCCGGTAAGACACTTTACCTGCCGAAACCGGGTTCCTAGATCATGATATATCTCACCACACAGACTGTACGTACTACTTGCCCATGAACATCCGATCCTGGCTACGCGAACCCCAGTTTCACAGTCTAACTACCGATGAGTACTAATGCCACTATGCAATGCCAGACCGATCGAATCATCTACGGGCAGCCTGCGGGTGTACAGCGGTACCTTGCAGCCTCCTCACAGAATTATGTGGGACTTATGGAGGACGGCCAGACTGTGCTGAAATATCCACTCCGCGAGACACCCGATGCTTTGCAGGCTTTGCGGAAAGAAGCAGAACGTTATGCTCGCCTCGGACCCCACGAGAACTTGGTATCGTTGAGAGGTTTGAACCAAGATGGGATACTTCTTGAGTACTGCGAGTTAGGAGCATTGCATGATGTGATTGAAGGGCCCACAACACTAAACGATGATCAGAAAAAGGCCATTGGGACGCAGGTCGTCCGCTGTCTGGTTAATCTACATGACCACTATTTCATTCACTGCGATCTCCACGTTCGTAACGTCTTTTTGACCTCAGACATGACTGCAAAACTTGGGGACCTTCAAGGCCAATTATCTCGACCTGACGGCAGTGTTGAGATGGAGACCATGTCACAGGAGAACGCGAAGTCGCGCCATCCATATGCAGGATATGACGAGTTCTCACTAAGAACCGATATCTTCGCACTGGGAACACTACTGTATCACCTTTGGCACGGACACCCGCCTTTCCCAGGACTAGACGAATTCATACACAAGGACTTGATTGAAGCAAGATATCGCACGGGGCAATACCCTATTGAATTGAATCAGACTACGGGCATCGACAGCATCATTAGCAAATGTTAGACTTCAAGGTACGGGTCTGCTAGAGATGTCCTTGACGATATGGACACATCATGACGGGCGGGAGATGCAGCGAACAATGAGAAATTCAACACGTGCACTTATTCGACGCCTGGTCGTGATGTAGTCTCGATTAGCCTCACTGTGGTTGTGAACGACCCGACGGGGTCACGGACAGAAAACGCTCAGCTTCTCGAATCAATCATCCCTTCGCTGCGACACGCCACAACGTCTGCCACTCCTTGGCGATCTATCTATCTGCCCTCGTGCTATAACAAAGGCGCCAGTAGCGAATGTCTCTAAAATTATTGTAAGTCATATTTCGTTGACAAAGCGCAAGGTAAGAGCTGAGCGGAATCGGTTCACTAGGCCCAGCTCCGTCACTATACCTGGGGCAGTATGGTCTCAAGTTATATTCCGGCAGTGCTGCCTACGCCGACTTGTAGTGCAATATCGCTTGAAAATTTTGAAGCTACACTTGGCAGAAGGATTACCTCAACGGCAACACAAACAGCACAACTCCAAGGACCACGGACGAGACTGGACTTGCTGGAAGCACCTCAAGCGAAATATTCAACAGAATCTCCTCCGGTCAAAATGCTCGAACGCTCAGGTCTGGTCACCTCAAAGCGCCTGGACGACCTTGGGCTCCAGTAGCTCCAGCAGTTGTGCTACAAGGCCACTTGGAACTTTAACGCTCCTCTTCAATGCCCTCAAACACAATCCTTCATCGGCCAGGTGGGTCATGTTGGCAGAACCTGTGATCCTCCAGCTTTAGCTCGCCACACTCCAGACAAGAGACATGGCGCTCCGCGGTATTCCTCACCAATACAACACTTCCATGATGGCCAATGGCGCTTTGATGTTTAACTCGTCTCTGTCGTGCCTCAGCTGGAGTATAGTGATGACCGCACCCTCTACACGGCTACTGTCCAGCTGAGAGGGGGAGAGGGATTCGCCATGCCTGGCAAGCTCAGGAACTATTAGATCTCTAAAACAGGAAAGGATCTATTTCCGAGCTTAAGAAACGATCTCTTTACCGAGGTGACCCACCTTCTCGATCTTCCAGCATCCTGGGATGTTCTCCAGAAACAAGACTGAGTGTAATAGTGATCTAGCACCGGACGAATCATGAGCGCGCGTCGCTGTCATCGGGAAGAGCAGCAGCCCTTCGTCATTCATTGCACATGTTCTCCTTCGCAACCGAGAACGCAATCTTACAATACGCTCTGCAAGCTTCCTGAGACTGATGGGGACCGAGGACTCTGTTGGAACGTCGGCAATCTCATTGGCCGATACCAGGATCCCATGAGCAGAGCCTCACGACTCATTTGACAGCTGCCAGCATCATGTTGCAACACCGAGCTTAACGAGAGGTACAGAGCCTGTCTCCGCATTCCATCAACCAATCGCGGCCTCGTGATGCAACTACCCAAGTATGAACATCAACCCCAAGCGACAAGGCTACGAGCGCTGCAGCTTGTTATAGATGAACTCTCGTAGGATGTCAAGCTGCTTGGTCCGCTCACCTTCGAACCTCCATCTCCGTGTTCGTCAACCACATTCTTTTTCCGCATCGCAAGCGATTGCGAACAGTCACTCGTTTATTCATCATCAACACAACGAACGACACTCTTTCTGTAGTGGCTGATACCGGCTGATCAGTCCCAAGCACGAAAATGATTTTGTTCACGACTCTCGTCCTGAGCGCACTGCCAGCCGCTTTGGCACAGAACGCTGAAGCCATTGTCTACGGTCTCCAGGTCATCCAAAACAACACCCTCTACCTCGACTACATGATCCAAAGCTTCAGCGGCGACCCCGTCAGCGGCGCCCTCGACGTCGTCAACATCCAAGAACAATCCGATCAAGTCGCCCGCGCGATTGAATCCTGCACCTCGGCCGCCTTTTCCACCTCGAACGTGCTCGATGCTCAAGACTCGGAAGCAGTCGCCGCAGCGGTCCTCTCGCTGCGACCTGATGTCAAGACTACGCTCCAGCATATCGGGCAAGCGAAGTCCAAGTTCGACAATGTCTTCATCGGCCTTTTTAGCGTGAGCAAGCAGGTCCAGCAGGTTTTGACGGATCAGAAGGCTTTGACCGCAGGTCTTGGAGACCGTATTGCGGAAAAGTTGTCGGGCGCGTATAGAGAGCAAGCACCGGGAATTAACCAAGAATTTGCTATGGAGTACGATGAGGCGATTGCGGCATATGTGGTCTCGGTATGACCTCTTGCTGATGATAGGGTGACGCTGTGCTGATGTGCCTCTTTAGGATGCTGTCCAGGTCCCAGCGCTTCCACTTCCAGGGTTGACACCGAAGTAGCGAGATGGGGGTGCCGCCGTCAAAGTCGCCGCTGAATCGCAAGGGCTCACCTGAGCAAGCTTCGAAACGAGGCTTGAAGATGTGTGGCAGTACAAGAGAGTTAGGAAGCACTATTGATGACTAGCCTTGACGAGCAGCGGTGTAAAGTATAGTGCATAATGTTTGATAGAACAGACCTATAGTACAACTGGATTTCGGGTATCATACAGCGAACGCATCTGTTAATCTAGGCCACAGTCTGCCACTGCGACCCTTTCTCACCACCGTTTGGCACTGGACCAAACGACCACTTCGGCGACGGCTCAGCCATATCGAATTTGAATCCTGGAGCCAGAATGCGATGGTTCCTGCCGTACTTGGTATCGAAGGTGACGAACCGCTCCTCTTTCTTCAAGACGTCTGAGTTCTCCTCCCAAGCACGAACCATAATGTCCAACAGATCTGTGACCATGTGATGCGGCCTCATCGGCTCGAATTTATACGTCTCTTGGACTTTCGCGACAATGTCCTTCGGGTAGAGTCCGACCTCAGGCTCGAGCTGCCACGTATCGAGTGCGGTCAGCGCAACATGGGCGTGATAACTTCCTCCCTTCACAGCTCTGTCCCGGATGCTGAGCAGTATGACCAAAGTCCCGACGGCGCCGGTCAACATGTCAGCGATGGGGAGGGATGGCAGCACACCAGTGCCTTCGGACAGTCCGTACGCCAGACCGTTGATGTACGAGCATCCGGAAGCACAGTCTGCGATCTGCTGATAACCTGGTCGCTCAGCGTAGTACCCGTCGGGGCCATAGCAGTTGATGTCGACATAGACCATGCCCTTGTTGCGCTTGCGCGCCAGTTCCACCATGTCTTCCAAGCCGAACCCCTTGCGCTCTAACGACTTGAGTCGGAAGCCTTGAACCAGGACATCGGCGTCGTCAAGAAGTTTTTGCACTTCTTCTCGGTCCTCCTCATTTCTCAGATCCAGAGAGGCCACTCTCTTGCCAGCTTGCAATGTCACACTCAAAAAGCCAAGGTCTGGCAGATTCGGCGATTGGATTCTGATCACATCCGCGCCTAGAGCGGCCAGATAAGTTCCAATGGCAGGGCCAGCGATCACTCGGGAAAATTCGACAACCTTGATTCCAGCCAGCGGTCTCCTATCGGCGATATCGACAGGTAGTGGTACGCGAGGCAAGTTTTCAGTCCCTCTCACTTGCTTGTAGTTGACCATGGGGTGTTTGGCAAGCGCCTTGCCCATCGATGTCTCTCGCCAGGCTTTCGGGGATAGCACAGTCTGTCCGACGTAGCCCTTTTCGATACAGATGTGCTCGAGTTCGCGAGCGGAGTATGTGGTCGTGACAGACTTGATCTTCTCGTAAGCTTCATCGTTGGTCTTGACATCTGGATCATCGGCATTCAAGCCGAAAGTGGCCAGGAAATCCACAGGGCTGAGCGAGGAAAGAAGCTGGAACCATTCGTTGCCATTTTTGGTTGGATAGATGGACCATGAACGGAAGCGCATGGGTGTTTTGCTGATGACGCCTTTGTCGACATCGAGACCAGCCTTTTGCACAACTTGGTTCTTCTGAATCGCCTTCCAGTCTTGGCCATCAACCGTGACCAGGCCAACCGTAGCTGGATACAGTGCCGCGAGGTCAGTGTCAACGTGCACGTCGCCGGTCTCAATGCCACGGAGGACACATAGTTCCTTCGAGACAAGTCCAATCATGCCTTGACATACTGCGCTGAAGATCTGTGCCTTGATTGGACCTGGTAGAAGAGGAAGATCTTGGCCATGGAATTTGACCTGCTTGAGGAACTCGGGAGAAGCATTGAAGCCTGGCGTCTTCTCTGCGATGTACTGCAGTATTCTTGCTGACTCTTCTGGTACAGGCGTAAACGATGTGTCGGTATACGAGCCGGGACCGTACACGTCTGGTACTGTTTGGTGCTGTGGTGCCATGTCTGAAGCTGAAGGTCGAGGAAACTTGTTGATTAAAATGCTCATGTAAAACAGACTTGCCTTATGCCTGAAGGCAATTCCATGGTCTCAAAAAGAAGGTCTATATATCAATGACAGCTTGAGAGCGTACCACATCATCACGATCAATACGCTAGCGTAGGCTACGGAGTGGTCGCGGAAGGCGCTACGGCATTATCCGACACGAACATCACTATTAGTCGTCACATTGCAAGTCGAAGTTCGATGACAGACCCGAGAGAACAAATGATTCAAATGATGAAATCCGCAGAGGTCTCGCTTGGAGCCAGTCTCCCTATCGCGGCGAGAAAACTCCGCCGCCGAAGATTCACCTGGACGTTGCACGACGTCAGCGTTGATCGATTCATATTTTGTGCAAAACATTCACTTCTATGCAGTTCCATGCAGATATCGGCGTTGAGCATCTTCGTCGTGTTCACGTTCTGTTGGAGACGTCGACTCTTGCGTCATGTCCTTAGATCGTGTTCATCGAACTAGACATGGTGAGGGCAGGGATGTCGTTAACCTTCAGTTGCCGCAGCGATGATGAAGCATCAACGCAGCGGACCTGACGTTTCTGCTGTTCGAATATCAACAACATGGCGCCCACAACCCTCACACGAAAGGAAGATGGTACTATTCGCCGCAATCTCACTTCTGCTAATCCCACAAGCAACATACCTCTATGCTTGCACACAAGATTGCGAGAGCAGCACCAACCACCACCGTCCGTCGATCAAGCGCCAGGAAACCGATCAACACCATCGTAAAACAAATGTCCAGCATGGCAGAGCGCGACGTCAAGAAGATCGCGGTCATCGGCACAGGAGTCATCGGAAGCAGTTGGACCACGTTATTCCTGGCGAAAGGTCACAAAGTCATCGTGTCCGATCCTGCTCCCGGCGCGAAAGAGAAACTCGCCGAGTTCATCCGGAGCGAATGGCCTCGAATGGAGCGGGTCGGCGTTGTAGAGGGTGCGGATCCAGAGAAGTTCGAATTCGTGGAGGACATTTCAGCGACGAATCTGGATGACGTGGATTTTGTGCAGGAGAATGCACCGGAACGACCAGACTTCAAGACGAAGCTCATCGGAGATCTGGATGCACGATTGAAGAAAGACATAATCATCGCGAGCTCATCGAGCGGGATTCCTGCGAGCCAGTTTGTTGGGCAGTGCAAAGTGGCACCGGAGAGGGTCGTGATCGGTCACCCGTTCAATCCTCCTCACCTGATACCCCTGGTTGAAGTGGTCCCCCACCCGGAAACAAGCGATGATACTGTCCAGGGCGCAATGGACTTTTATAAGTCTCTTGGTAAAGCTCCCGTGCTGATAAAGAAAGAGACTCCCGGGTTCCTGGCAAACAGGTTACAAGCTGCGGTACTCACCGAAGCGTACAGTCTCGTCGGCAGAGGTATCGCCAGTCCGGAAGACGTCGACACTGCGATGAGTACCGGACCAGGCTTGAGATGGGCCCTAGCAGGGCCTTACGCGACCAACATCCTGGCAGGTGGAGCCAGTGAGGATCCATTCAAGCATTTCATAGAGCATCTAGGCCCTGCTGTACATGGTTGGAAGAGAGACATGGATGAGAACAAGTTCGAGTTCCGAGAACAGGAGATCGAGCAGTTGTCGGAGGATGTAAGACCTTTTCAGACAAAGATGAACCGGGAAGGAGTGAGGCAGGATATGGGGAATGGGCTGATTGAGCTGTTGGACATGAAGAAGGAAATGAAGAACCTCAGATAGACCCACTGTGTATAGCACTATACCACCAATCGATGGAGACCAATGATAATTTCGCATTGAACTCTAGCTCCGTCATGCTACGAAGCGGCAAGTCAGCAGCATCCGGCAACACTCACGGCCCGGCTGACCGCTGACCACTGACACGTCGACCCTGTCTTATGATTCCCGGGCCGGCAGAATCAGTGCAGTTCGTGTACCGCATCTGCTTCTCACCGTACTCTCCAGTGTTGTTAAACCTTGATGAAGTCACAGACACTACGAATATTAATGACGTCCCGGAGGCGGAGTGTGTCCCGAAGTTCTTGCGCCCTGGATGCGATCCCTGCTAGACGTTCCTCCGACAGAACTCCGACTTGATTTTCTAGCGTTTTCCTCCCTACTGCTTCTCGGCGTCCAAGACGAACGATCAGCGCGAAGCACCTTGCTACCGAGTTGTGCAGAATCTTTTCCATCTCGCAGCGCTGATGATGGTAACACTTGCGCCATAGCCCCAACCCTGCTCTGATATGGCGTCACCAACACTAAGGAGCGTTGTCCGCCTGATCGCCGTAACACCGGAAGTTCCTTGACGGTCGTAAGACTGATTATGAAGTAGGCCATGCCGGGTCCGGTTCCGATCCGTATGCGGCTCAAGAATAGTTGCGGTGAGCATCGAGTATGTTTGAAAGACACTCAAGTGCAACCAGCCCTCATATAAAGCATTCCGATACCAAATTAGTTCCTCCTCTCATATTTCGACTTAGCAGGCAGGCAGCCTTGAACATTCTTTCCAGAAGAGCACTATTTGCACCGAAGCAACTCACCATGACGAAACTCTACGTCCTCAGCATATACCAAGCTGTGCCAGAACTTCCACTTGATACCCAGAACACGAATGACATAACGCACCGAGGCCAGATCTTGTCGCTCAACGCAGGATGGAGCGCGGAATCGACGACACTGCTAGAAGGACTACACATGCCAGATGGCATCGCCATCAGTCGACGGCACAAGCGAATGTTCTGGACACAGATGGGTACTCCTGGGTGGAACGACGGCTCGGTGATGTCTGCCAACTTAGACAGCAGCGACGTGCGATCCCTCCTTCCTCCTGGCGCCGTGAACACCCCCAAGCAGATCGTGATCGACGAAGAAGCCGGCAAGCTCTACTTCTGCGACCGCGAGGGCCTCCGTGTTCATCGATGCAATCTGGACGGCAGCGGCCAAGAGGTATTGATCCAGAGGGGAGACTGGAGTTTAAACAAGGCCCACCAAAAGGACCAGACCCGGTGGTGCGTAGGGATTGCCATTAGCAAAAGGATGAACAAGGTCTTTTGGACACAGAAAGGCGCCCCCAAGAGCAACCAGGGTCGGATCTTCTGTGCAGGCCTCGACATACCTCCGGGCGAGACTCCTCAGAACCGACAGGACATTGAGCTGGTGGCAGACGGTCTCCCGGAGCCCATTGACCTTGCTCTTGACGAGACGCAACCAGCTCCAGTCCTGTACTGGACCGATCGCGGAGAATTCCCTTACGGCAACACGCTGAACAAGAAGACCCTCGGCGGCACGCACATCCCTGATGCGGAGAAGAAGCTGGGGCGACAAGTCCTGGCGGAAGGTTTCGCTGAGGCGATCGGTCTGGAGCTGGATCACATCAACAGTTGCATCTGGGTGGCCGATCTTGCAGGGCGTGTGTGGAAGTGCGATATGCACAAGCCGGCGAAAAAAATGAAGGTGTACGAAAACGACACCAGCTTCTTCACGGGATTGGCGATCGTTTGATAAGGACGACGTTGATTAGTCCCCCCGGAGAAGTCGGAATCTGGAAACACGTCTTGCCTCAGGCACTCGCCAAGACTAGGTGAGATCGACCCGACGCTCCTCGATAAGTTATGGGAAGACATCAAGGTCGTAGATACATCGGAGATCTCGAAGATGAGGTCATATTGATGGATGACCGTGTTGAGCTGCAACACGTGCACGATCGTACGGGAACGGACTACAAAATGGACGTCCTCCTCCTCGGCCTGAGACCTTTTCCTGGCACATTAGCATACTGTTGATCACCATGGCCTCCAAGTATGAACCACACCAACTCGAGCATGCCGGCGAGCTGCATGCCACGGCCAGAAAGCTCGGAGAGGCCGGCAAAGGATTGCTTGCAGCTGACGAGAGTACTGGCTCCATCAAGAATCGGTTTGCGGATATTGGCAAAGAGAACACAGAAGATAACCGCAGAGAATGGCGTGATGTGCTCTTCACAGCCGCCGCTCCATATGAGCAACACATCTCTGGCGTCATTATGTTCGAAGAAACTCTCATGAAGCACGATGCACAGCTCGACTCCAAGTACAAAGGCCAGACTTTCGTGGACATTTTGAACTCTCGCGGCGTCGTGCCCGGTATCAAAGTCGACAAGGGAACCGTCGCCCTCCCACGGACGCTCCCAGAGGAGACCACGACTCAAGGCCTGGACGGTCTCTTAGAGCGTTGCAAAGATTTCTACGCTCGGGGAGCACGCTTCAGCAAATGGCGTAGCACATACATCGTCTCACCCACCACACCCTCGGCCTTAGCCATCACAGACAATGCTGAAGTGCTGGCACGATACGCAGCTATCTCGCAACAAGCCGGCCTGGTCCCCATCGTCGAGCCCGAGGTACTCATGACGCACGACCAACCCATCGAGCGCTCGCTCGAAGCTCACATCGCAGCTTACTCGGCGATTTTCGAACGTCTGGCACTGCACAAAGTCGACTTCGCCGGCCTGGTGTTGAAAGCATCGTTCGTCACCCCAGGAAAGCAGCATTCGAAAGCCACCCCAGATGAAGTTACCGCTGCGACTCTCAACCTGCTTTCCAAGACCGTCCCGCCACTCGTGCCGACGATCGTCTTCCTTTCCGGCGGCTTTGGTGACGGCGACATTATCGAGTACCTCAACGCGATCAATCAGCACAAGCAGCGGAATGCGACCGCGGCGCCGTGGGCGCTGACGTTCTCGTACGGGCGGGCTTTGCAGGGCGTGGCGATGAAGGCTTGGGCAGAGGGCAAGACGGAAGAGTCGCAACAGGCTTGGGTCGATCGCGCCAGGTGGGCGGGAGAGGCGAGTGTCGGCAAGTACGTTGGTGGATGTCCATCGTGAGTAGCATAGCGCAGTAGACACGAATCAGAATGACTTTCTTGAGCATCGGAGGTCTTCCTCGTCGCCGATGGGCTGTTATACTCATTGTGATGTGTCAGGTGTATTGCTTTGAGTTTCTCCGTAGCAATGCGTTTCTACTGCCTGAAGTACTACTTGAGAAAACGTGGCATAAGTCAGCATTGGTATTCTGCCAGGGTAGATGTTTTGTGAACGCCACAGTAGTCCTGTTCCAGCCAACGCAACAGATTGGCCCAAGGTCCATCACGCCTCAAGTGGTTGGTGGAAGACGTATCCCATCAAAGTCGGATGTTAACTTCAGTGGGACGGGTCCGGCTGTGCACCACTTGATGTAAGTCGTGGCATCCGGGTCTTTAATGGGAAAGACAAGCTTGTTCTCACGGTCATAGATGGACCAGGTCTAGGATTGGCGGAGTCTGCTGTCAGGATAACCTAGCGGTAGTTGTTACAGCGCAATTCAGGTGGCAAGTCGAGGAATAGATGGAAGATGGAAGAATTGTCGCACTCGGCGGCGTTGATGAGCTGTTGGGTCGCGTAAGGGCGTTTTTCATTACTACCTTGTCTTAACAATTGTCTGGAAAGTGAAATTTCCAGGTTGACAGGAGAAGGTAGCGAGGGTTCTCCCAGTATGCCAACGAGGATGCTGAAAAGTCGCTGCTGAGAGAACTGTGGGTGTTGCTGCACTGTGCGGTTTGTTGACTGCTTCATACGCGTCAATGGTCTCCAAAGTAGCTTCTTCTTCATTATTTTCTCTCCCTGAAGCATGATACAGGTGGTCTGAATCATACGCGGTCATGGCGCTCACATGGTTGTTGAAAGCTTGACGTGGAAGCTGAACAACATTGAACCGATGGTGGTTAAGTTCTAGATATTTGCAAGTCACAGTGGTCTTGGCTGTCGCAGCCACGCCACGTCGTTGGGCAGACGGGCATTGTTTACGTGTAGCCGAACTTTAGCACCATTCATCCATCTTCATGCTTTGCATAGACACGACCTTACGACCTGTATATCCCAGATTCACCATAACGACAGCTGTAAAGATACGCGCGACATTTGTCTACCACTTGGATCGCCGTCCAGGAGAGTCTCGCGCCAGGACTGCCGCAAGTGTACCACCACCCAACCGCGCCGACTACCACTCCCGAAGGCAGACTTGGAACTGGTATGGTAGGAGCAAGGGCTGGCGAGGAACTCAGTCGCGGCGTTAGCGCCCAGGAGATAGCGCTCTGCCATTCCAACCGCCTTTCCACACGCAATAGCGTCCCAGAAGATGGGCAGTCGCTATCGCTCACTGTCCGGCGCATGGGTCGATGCTGAGAAACAACGCTTGCACCGGGACTCCTTTGATTCGGCGGACGAAGCACCGCCACTTGTTTCTTCACACATGGCCGCCCCGCGCAGCGGGCCCTCGTACGCCTACCATCTCCCGCGAAGGCGATTCTCCCGATACTTTACCCTCGCCATAAGCACCATACTCCTGGTGTTCATATACTACCTCATACGTTCGTCTTGGGCGAGCAGGGCCGAGGTCCAGCTGGGCATCAAGAAGCCGCCTCCGCCACCGCCCGCGTGGGAGCAATTTCCATTTTTGAAGAGATACCATGGAGGCATAAGAACGCTTGTGAGCAGGAAAGAGAATGCGCCGGAATATCCCGTGGATAACGATGAGGAGATAAAGCGGCTACAGGAAGCTGCGTTGAGGCAGAAGGAGCAACAGGACCGGGAGGTGAGCAAAGAGAAGGGCTTCGAGAAACGAGCGGCCTTGTCAGGCCAGCGATTCGATCCATATTCCAAGAGCGATGCACTCGACGACTTCGAATCGCCTATCAAGTGCTATTTGGACAACAATACGAAGCTTGAGATACCGCAGCTCTTGAGTTATCCCGGCGTGACGAAGGGGTTTCCCAATCCCGTCATGGGTAGCTATGAATTGTTTGGCTTACGAGATGATGTATGCTTCGAGAGATACGGCAGACTAGGTCCCTATGGATATGGGTATAGTAGAAAATACGGGGGAAGTGGAGCTGGCATGGATGGAGAAAAGGAAGGCTCGGAGCAGGTCTGGGAGGGCTACGAAGAGGAGGTAAACTACAAAGAAGTGCAGTGGGCACAGGTGCAAGATCGCTGCATACAGTCCAATGCGCATCGTTTCAAGCCTGCCCCGAAACTTCAGCAGAACCACTTCTTCACCACCATGGCCAAAGGCGGGCCTATTAAGGACAAGCAAGGCCAGGATGAATCGGTGCCTGAAAAGACTGCTAGTGGAAAGCAATTCCTGAATCGCACAGCAGTCATCATCCGCACCTGGTGGGACTACAAGTACGATGACGAAGATCTGTTTTATCTTCGCGCGCTCGTGAACGAGCTCAACCTGCAATCTGGAGCGGAGTACGATGTGCATTTCCTGGTCCATGTCAAGGACGACAATATGCAGATCTGGGCCGACGAGGACACTTATGAGCGAGTATTGAACGATGCGCTCCCAGCTGAGTTCCGAGGCATGGGAACGCTTTGGTCAGAGAGGCAGATGGGTTTGATCTATGGCGGCGTCGCAGAGTCCTTCTACCGCGACCTTCCCGTACACGGCGCCTATCGAAGCACGTACATGCCAATGCAATACTTTGCGCACATGCATCCCGAGTACGAATTTCTCTGGCATTGGGAAATGGATATTCGGTACACGGGAAACTTCTACCACCTGTTCAAACAAGTGACACAGTGGGCGAAACAGCAGCCTCGCAAAGGTCTGTGGGAGCGCAACGGGCGCTTCTACATTCCATCCGAACACGGTACCTGGGAAGAGTTCAAGCAGATGGTGCGCGTGCAGACTCAACATGGCACAGCACAGAAAGCCTCCGTGTATGGCAAACTAGCCGCCGACGCCGGGTCGAAAAACCCAATGGACGCAGAATCCCGAAGAGCTGAATCAGCCGTATGGGGCCCAGTTCGACCTTCCGGTGAAGGCGATGAGACAGATCTCCCAGACTCGGATCCCACTCCACCGACCACTTACGACAAAGACAATTACGAATGGGGCGTCGGCGAAGAAGCGGACTTCATCACTTTCAACCCCCTGTTTGACCCTCACAATACCAACTGGATCCTCGCGGAAGATGTCACCGGCTACAACACCACCCAAGGCTACCCACCCCGCCGCACAGCCATCATCACCGCCTCCCGCCTCAGCCGCCGCCTCCTCGAAACCATGCATCGCGAGACCGCGCTCAAGCGCCACACCATGTTCTCGGAGATGTGGCCTGGTTCCTGCGCTCTCCACCACGGCTATAAAGCCGTCTACGCCCCTCACCCCGTCTATATCGATCGCGCGTGGCCGACGAGCTATTTGGCGGCAATCTTCAACAACGGCATCAACGGCGCCGCGGGCGGTGCGAGAACGAGTGTCTTCTCGGACGAGAGACAGCATAACTTTCTAGGCACGACTTGGTATTATCATGCTGGGTTTTCGCCGAACCTGTGGCGGCGCTGGCTGGGCTTCAAAGTGGACAACGATGGCGGTGAGGAGTGGGAACAGGCTAATGAGGGCCGGATGTGTCTGCCTGCCATGCTTTTGCATCCGGTCAAGCAGGTGGATTTGATTTATGAGCATCGGGAGGGCGAATGAGTGCACTACTGTACAGATGGTTGATACATCGCTATAATTACACACTGTAACGAAGAAGAGGAAGAAGAACAGTCGTTCACACCTCTTGCAGGGCTTTCACCAGCTCGCGTAAGATGTGACGCAAGCTCTCCTCCGATTGCACCGCACTGCTCGCCGCAACAGAAACGCGCAATCCCTTCTCATCCTTTCCTTCTTCCGGCTGCGCAGAAAACACCACCGCTCGTCCCCCACTCCGCTCCACCAAGCTCTCCACTCCCACCGCCCCTTCCGTCGAAGCAGAATAGGCCACCACCACCCCAAACTCCATCCCCCCCTCCTCCTCCTCCTCCCCGGCTGAACCTCCTTCCACCACCTGTCCCATCACCTCCTCCGCCACCCCCTTCACTCCGCCCAACACACTCGAGCTCGGCGTCGAATTCGCCGTCCGCGTGTGCACCCGCATCGCCATCACGTCCTGCACGGGGCCGACCAGGCATTCTGTCCCGAGCGGTCGCGCCACGCGTCCGAATGTGACGTCGCTGTGGCCCGTCAAGCGCGCGAGGGCGAGGGCGGTGGCGGTGAAGAAGAGGGTCGCGGGGGTGCCGAGAGGGGAAGGGATTTGAGAGAGGGAGGTGGAGAAGGAGGAGGTGGTGAGGAGGGCTGTGGGGGATGAGGGATCGAGAAGGGTGGTGGGGTGGGGAAGATGGGTGGGGAGGGCGCGAGGAAGCTGGGGAGAAGGGGTTGCGGGTTGGTATGGGAGGTGAAGGAGGAGGTATGAGGACCACGAGGGCGTCGGGTGTAAGGGTCGACCGGCGCAGAGGTCGGCGAGGGCGGAGGAGAGGATGGGGATACTGTGGCTGTCTGTCAAGGCGCGGTGGAGACGGAGGACGAGTTTCTTGGCGCCGGCGTTGGCTTTGTCACCGTGGCTGGGTGGGTTTTGGTGGATGAGGTAAGTCTTGAACCAGACGTCGCCTAAGGCTGGGGGGTGAGAGAAGTCTTCTTTGATGATGGTCTCGAGGATTGGATGGAAATCTGTGGCCAAGGAAGAGCATTCTGCGACTTCGAGCGGGAGCTCGTAAGTTGGTAAGATCGTCTGGTAGTATGTGTCCTGGACCTTGACGAAAACGGTTCGGAGGACGTCGAAGTGTGAGACTAGGTTGTTGACGATCTGGGCGATGTCGGAGAGGAAAAGGCTGGAAGGGATGTCGAAGGTGAGGTAGTCGTTCGCTTGAGAGAGCACCTCTGTGGGTCCAGTGAGTGAGTGTTTCTGATAATTTGTTACAGGATAGAGCGCCATCCCTGAGGAGGATGGAGGGGAGGGCTTCGGAACGGTCTCTGCTGCTGCCGATGCTCGATAGGCGTATTTAACGTGGTCGGCCATGTCGGCTAGCTTTGGATGCTTCAGAATGTCGGCGATGCTCACAGTGAGACCCCATTCCTGGGCAACAGCGGCCAGTCGAACGGCAGCAAGTTCATCGCCGCCAAGGGCAAAGAAGTTCGAGTCCACTGTGATGGCGGACCGATTCTTGATGCTGAGTATCTCCCCCCAAAGCTGTGACAATTGCGTCTCCAACACAGTCGGCGGATCTGAAGCACCACGCTTGTGAAGCACGCCGTTCTGACGAGGTGGTGATGCTGCCGGTTGTGCATACTTGAGCTTCTCGAGAAGCTTGCGATGATCGATCTTCCCCGAAGCGATCCTTGGGATTGCAGCACAGGGTATGAACCGGCTGGGGATCATGTACGAAGGCAGCTTCAGGCTGAGCTCGTCTTTGAGCCCGTCCACGAGCTGTTTGACGCAAATTTCCAGTTCCCAATCCGTCTCGGCGAAATTGCCTGTTGGCGTGATGAATGCCGAAAGACTGGGCGTTGCCTCTTTGCGAGCATTCCCAAGCTCCACAACGACTTCAGCTACTTCTTCTGCGCCTAGAAGCTCTCGAAGATGGTGCTCGATGTCCCCAAGTACCACTCGGTGTCCTTCAATGTTGACCACTCTCTCTTTGCGTCCGACGAGAATCAGAGTGCCATCCACCTGCTGCCACACCAATTCGCCAGTCTTGAAGAATCTGCCGCTACGGCCAACAAACCCAGAGGCACCACGAGTGATAAAGTCGGGATCTTCCACGAATCCGGCTTGCACTCTATCGTTATCCTCGACATGGCCGAGCCCTACTAGCGGGCCCTCAAGCCAAAGCTCTCCAACCTCGCCAATGCCACAAAGCTCTCCCGTGGCCGAGACGGCCCACGTATTACAGCCTGCCTTCGTTCCTAGGGTCTGCTCGTTGGCGAGGAGCTGGCTCTGGTTCGCGCAAGTGACAGCAAAAGTGCATTCGGGGGGACCATAGCCGCTCAGCAAACGAACATGAGGTGGAAGGTCCAGTTTTGTTGGGATCTCTCCAGTCAAGAACAGTGTCTCCAGTGTGGGGCTCAAAGCAAAGTCGACAAGTTGTGCTTGAGAGGGTGTCAAGTGAAGCAAAGTTGCTTGGAAACGGTCGACGGAGTCCCCGAGACGGCTTTGTAGCTCCTGTTCGGACGGCACGCACAGACATCCTCCGGTGCAGAGTGACAGTATCAAGTTCATCCAGAACATAGGGGAGGCGGATGGTGATGCGTCGTATGCACGAGTCGATGGAGCAGCGCGTAGAAGACCTTTCCAATAGTGTACCCAGCTGGCGACATTTCTGTGCGACATCACTGCCCCTCGAGGAATGACCATGCCGTCCGAGAAAGTAACGTAGACCGGGTCTGATGGAGCAGCTTTTGGTAAACCTTTGGATGAATGAATTCGAGGCGTTTGGTACCATGATGCATCGATGGTGAGAACTTCGCAGTCTACGATCTGTTCCACCCGGTGTTGCATGCTTTCTGAGCAGATTACCACCAGTGGCTTTTGTTGGTAAATCATGGCTCTCAGCCTTCCAAGAGGCTGTTCCGTCCCCAGTGTGACACATGCTCCCCCGGCCTTCATTACACCGAGCGCGGCCACGCTCATCCAAAGAGACTTCTCGAAGAGAAGCGGCACGGTCGTGCCCAGTCCCACGCCCAGATCTACCAAATGATGCGCCAACTGCTCAGAGCGTTGGTCCAATTCATTGTATGTCATCCTCCCGTCCCAAGCATCCACTGCCAAGGCATCTGCTTGGGACATCGCCATGTCCATGAACAGCTCATGGACACAATGGTCGTTCGACTCTGGTACATCGCCATTCCATCTCCACACGTCTTGAATGTCGTCCTCGCTCGCGAGACTGATGTCTCCTAGTGATGCCTGTGGACCGGATAGAAGTTGTCGAAGAACATGGCCGATTTGTGACGACAGCCGGCGGACTTGATCCGGCAAAAGTACAATAGGGTCGTATCGGAGGTGTACACTCAAGCTGGACAGGGAAACCGTGCAGTCGATCATGAGAGTGAACATTGCCTCCTCGGTGGCTCTCTGCTCCTTGAGCTCTTTGATGGACGTGATAGTGCTGCTCCTGTGCGACTGCACACCCAGCATGGTCTGGAAATGCTTGGGCGTTTCTGGGCTTTTATGGATTGCCAATACCGCGTCAAGGCCTCCGTGTTCATGTTCTTCGATTTGTGTTCCACTCCCCTGGATTGCTGTGAGTACATCAGAAACTTTGGCATTGCGATCGATGCGGATTCGACTTGGTGCCATCAAACCGCTGTGCCCTCTCTTCGTGACGAAAGCGGTGTCTGGCGAACCGGTGTAGCGGGATTGGAGTACTGCCCAGGCTAGATGGAGAAAGGTGCCAGGCCGGAAAGCTGATGATTCCCAGCCCAAACCATCGAAGGTGATTTCATTGGTCGCGGTAGGCCTTGGTCTGTAGCTTGGACCGGGCAGCTTTGGGTACTGGACTGCTTCGAGGTCCGAAAGGTATTTCTTCCAAAATCCTGCCGCGCTGTTGCGTCGCTCAACCACGACATATTCGGAGTCAGTGTTCTCGATCTCGTAGTCGCTCATGATATTTCGCTCTAACGAAGTCAGCCGATCCCGTGGTTGAGAAGCAGCAGGCTTGGAAACAAGAGGCAAGGGATCTGGAGTCAGCTTTTGAATAGGAAGTGGTAGCAACGCGATGGGCTGCTCCCAATTGCAAAGGAAGGAATCCGAAGACATGCAGGATGTAAGGTACTGTGCATTCAGAAGCGCAGTCTCCTCGACACCACCAATAGTACGAGGCAGAAGCGAGCTACTACCTCAAGCTTCACCGTGAAGATGGGCTCTGGATTCCGACCAAAGTCGTGATCATGGCTCCCAGTGACTTCAATGATCCAGATGTGCCATAGAGAAGGCATTGAGATGGCCAAGTAGATCCAGATCGCAGGGCGGGATGTTTTGGCCAAGCTTGCAAAGTTTGGTACAGATCACTGCGACCAGACTTCAGCAGCGCACATGAGACATGCTCTGACACGGACCTTCTCTTGAGGTATGTCATGATCTTTCTGGGTGCTTCAGAAGCAAAAGTGTCTGTTTTTAATGATGACTGCCTGCTCCCCGACGCGCGTGTGGAAAGAGGAGTCAGGCCGTGATGCGATATACTACAATTCCCGCTCTCTGCTGTCGATGTGACGCCCATCTCTGCTGGCGAGTGCAAAGGACAATCTGTAGCAATGGGAAACAGTCAATGCCTTGTCCACATCTCCTGTCAGGCTGCGGAGGATTTCTTTGAGGATAGAAGTTTGGCTATGGGCAGGGCACTTCGGGATGCGGACACGAGTGACTGTGTTGTACTTTCACTTCACGCTCTGGAGTCATATCGCCTGCGACTATTCAGCTCGTCGAAGACTCTCGGGTGAAGCGTGTGATACAGCTCGGCTGTTCGTCATCTCGGCTTGCGCGGCGAACCTGTGTGAGGCAGAGAGGACCAAGCGAGAGCAACTACTTCTTCCGGCAAGGTTCAGCCCAACTACTGCAGGCGACTGTACACTCGGTGAGGCTCATGCTGCCTTCATCGTCTTGTCACCAAAGGCGTCATCTGTCAAGACTTTGACGAGCCTGAGATGCTGCACAACGACATCTGCTCTGAGGGCTCAAGTGATGATCGAGATGCACAGTATTACTCACTGTCACTACTGCAGGAGCGTAATTGATGACTCTTATCAGCCTCGCCCTCTGATCGACAAGCTGAATTTATCCGCAGCTCCTGTATCTTAGGCTAAGGCACCTGCGATTAGTAGATCGGAGGGCTGAATCTTGCTGTGTGACGGCAGCGGCCGAGCGGTCTACTTTCCACATTGGTCATGAACCGATCGCGATGATGCCAAGATGGCTGTATAGGAACGGGGTCGCGGACTGCGCGTTGTTGCATGCAGGCAGTGCGGACTACAGCCTGTCAGAGGCAACGTGCTGTCCGCAAGATACAGTGGTCTCGACAGGAGTGATCTACACGCTGCTCGGTCTCTTCGCGGGCGACAAGCTCTATCAAGTATGCCGGCAGAGTGCCCCTGTCACGAGGAGGTCGAGGTCAAGGTCAAGCGAGATCGCGGAGGTGGGAGAAGGAACAAAAGGCTCGACTGGTAGCGAGCTGTGAAAAGTTGTCCCGCAAATGAATCGACCACGGCGGAGGAGAGCTTGGCGGTGTGGACGACTTCTCGCTTCGACGCGTGCTGACATGTGGTCTGCATGCGCTGCCTTTGCATTGGTCGGCTCGCGAAGTCTAGCGAGTAGATGTTCATTTGCCATGCTGCAAGAAAGGCGACGGTTGTGAGAAGTGATCAGCCAAGCGTCGCAATCCTGCCCTTGAGACACTCACCTTCTGTGGGTAGCAGGATACGCTGGTCCATCTTCACCACGAAGTGTCTCGCGGTTCGACAGCATGCAGTTTCGGCACTAGAACATGAGTGATTTCCCGTAGTCGCCGGGGGCATCATGGAACATTCGCCATTGGCGTGCGAGACTCCTCGTGGCCTGCTGGGATATGAACGGAAAATTATCTCTGAGACCACTATCTGAACCGATGTTATGGCTTGACAGGCCTCCTCTCTGCTCTCAGCGCGCCCACATTCGACGAGTCGCATCGCGCCGCCACTGCGAGCTGCAAGTCATGTGTGCCTCCCGTGGTCGTACACCCTGTATATCATGCCGTGCTCCTGCCACGGTGCTGTACTATAGCTCACGGATGCACACGCTCCACGTCCTCCTCGGATCGACCGACCTCGTGAATTATGGCAAACAAGTGAGGGCGGGCGCTGCCAGCAAGGTCCCGGACGGTGGAACACGGCATGTATACAGCGCAGCCCAAGACAGAAGCGCCGAAGCACGGCGCAAATGTCGGATATTTTATGTAGTGCGCTGGGGAAGGGATGGACATTGGCCTCGGATCAAATGATCGTATTTGAAGTTGTGCGACATTTCCACGTGTTGAGCAGGCATGTGGATCGTGCGTATCGGCATTTGGCAGCACCACGAAAGCATCCCAGGATCATACCCCGTCACATCTGCACTGGACAGAACGCGAAAGCGCACCAGAAATAATGCCATGCACTTATTAGAAATCCGGACCGCGGCTTCGTGGTGCGTTCCTTGCCCTGATGAGGTCCGTGAAGGCCAGGATCCTTTAGCACTCCGATGCGATCTCATGGGCTCCACCTGTCTCAACGAAGCAGAAAACACCTGCCTTCTGCGGCTTAACCTGGTATGCTGTGAATGGTCACCACTTTTAAGCTCGCGTTGGCGTGCCTCAACCACGTGGCAAAAAGCCCAGCAGCCTGCGCAGGCCGCCCGGGCGACGTGCTTCCCGAAGCATGCCTATGTGCAAGTACTCTGCAGTACTGTACATACCAGCGTCGCTAAGACTGATGAAGCCCTTGCGTTTCCTCATCGCTCCACGCGTCCACCACGCATGTCGAAGTCGAGGTGGGCAAGGCAACCCGCAGCTCCCCCAGAGGCAAAGAGCCGGGACTTTTGGCCAAGTCTCCCGTCGCCAACTTGCGATTATCGCGGCGGTTGGATGGCTTGATCCTGCCCTCGCACTGCCTGTTTCGTTTCACTGTGCTTAGGTTTGGGTGGGGGACGAAATCTTGCACCACACAACACAAAAAGCTTCCCAGTGAGATCCTTTCACACCACCACCACTTCCACCACCACCACGAGGGCCACCGCAGAGGAAAATCCCCGACCGGATCCCAGCATGGCGGCCTCCGTGAGGTTGTGTCTCTAGTTTCTGTGATCTCGTCCCACCCATCTCCTCGCTCTCGACCTCATGCTGTGATCACTTCGACCGACTTCACTGATTCACTTCGTGGTTGTGTGTGGTGGGACAGACTCTGGAAGACGTGTTTGGCGATGCGTGATGACTGATGAAGCGGAAACACGGCAGCGCAAGTTCAGACACGAGGTCGTAGGGATGTCTCGGCGCAAGCGCCCGTACTTTTTTTCTTCCCTTCTCCCCAAGGCTCCCCCTCCCTCATGCCGTGACACCGCCTATCAATCCAGCCGGCTGCTGACGGGGCGATAGAGAGTGGTCGGGGCCTCTGCGGATGGAAAATGTCGTCGCAGTGGGGACAGGGTTACATACGCCATATACAGTACAACTGTGAGGCTGCTGCACGTGTCGTGCGACAGACGGTGGAGTTCCGCTACAGATTTTCAGAACCAGAGGTGCACTCGATACAGCACGGCTTTAGTTCCCAAGAATTCTGGGATTTCGACCTGCCTGTTCCGTGCGCTTGGCAATCTCCGCCTTCAGAAGAGGCTTCTCTCGACTAGTAGAACGAGAAGCGTAAACGCTGGTGTGATTACCGAGCCACAAGAAAAGAACATGGCGATGGGAATGGTTGGCTCCGGGCCGCCGAGAGTCAGAGGCGATCTTACTGCATATTACCTAAGGTAATATATACGGAGGTGTGGCTTCGCAGACTAGAAGGCCAAGGAGATTCGAGTGTGTTTCTAGCTCCGTCGATCCTGCGCCGTCACGGATACATCGGCCAGCAACCTTTTGTCGGTGCATTAGACGGACGGTCGCCCACGTCCGGCAGTGCTGCCAAGCAGCGTGCCGGTGCTGACAGGGTCGTCGACACGTGAGATGTGTGTCTTCGTGGAGCGTGGAGACGACGGAGGGGACCACAATAATTTCCCAGGTACAAATCATGCACTCTTGTCAGTTTGAAGACGAGTGGCGCCGAGGCCGCTAGACGCAGATTCTCACACGTGGCAGCCTCGAGAAGCTAAAGCCAGCGATCTCATGCGCTAGGCGGCTACGATTTCTGCCGCTCTATCGTCCATTCTGCCCGTCGCGCGTGGCTCGCACGCTTGTCAGTACGCTTCTGACCATCCTGCCAGGGAGTGTTGATTAGCACAACCATGCCGTGGCAATGGCGGTGACCTGTTCGCCGGCAGTCGAATTAACTGTGACTGTGAGGGAAGTATTCTCCAGCGTTCGCAAGGGCGGCGAAAGCTGCATCAGATCAAGCTAGCCTGTTCCCAAGGAGCTCTTCGTGCACTACAGAGCTTGCCGTGGCCATTGGCCAGTCTCCGGAGTCTGCATACCGTCTGCATACCGTCTGCATCCGGTCTCCTGCACATACTTCTGGAATATACATGTATGTTCGTCCATTCGGCACAAAAGCGTAGTTATGGGCATGCACTCAGCGTTCTCGGACTTCGGACCTGGAGCCTCGACAGTGGGTGGTATGGAGAGCACACGAGGTCCGCACATGGCAACGCGCGAGTCAGTCGGGAGATTTCCGCGTGAAGGGCAGCCCGCTCATCAGTGCTCCCGTTTCTTCACGATAGTGCAGGTGATGCAAGTGTCGAGCGGCGTGAGGGAATGTGCGCGGCGGCCATGCGGTGCCAACGCGATCGGCCGTTTCCGTCCAACGGGGGTGGTGTCGGGCGTGAAACAAAGAAAACGTGAGCATCGCATGCTGCAGAGCGGGTGATCCATGCCGTCAACGAGCCCATGTGCGAGGGATGCTGGCGTACCGCGACTACGTAGAGGACAATGCTTGGGGGGCATGGTGAAACGCGCTGTGCGTGCGGACCAAGCGGCGACCGCGCACAGGCGGGACTCGTGTGGTGTGTGCGAGACGCAAACGACATCGACCATGCGGACGAGACGGCAGGTGAGATGGGCGGCGATGCAGGCAGGCAGGCCATCCGACTGTACTGCACTGTACTGTACTGTACTGTACTGTACTGTACTGTACTGTACTGTACTGTACTGTTCTGTTCTGTACCGTACCGTCCTCCCGTACTGCCCTACTCCATGTCCCGTACTCCGGTACAGTACAGTACAGTACAGTAGTAGTGCCTTCGTGCCCGCCCCTCTCTGACGACCCTCCGCTGGCTCGGGCGGGAGGATGGGAATAGACGTCCAGGTCATGTCGGGCAGGGTTTCTCTCGTGTGTGATGAAAGGGGAAGGAAGCCGCGAACAAACGGGCGGGAAAGTGGTAGGACTCGGTGACAGATGGGAAGGTCGATGTGTCCACGAGTCTCATCCCTGCAGTGCGCGAGATCAGCACAATCTGACCGGACCAGGTTTGGTGCAGGCACTCCGTCGTGCTTCTGTGAGCAACCCTGGCCTAGCATCGCCCGGCCCACTCGTCGTCGTGCTGTTGCTTCAAACACTGACATGATACCCGTCGGCTCATATGCTGGCAAATTCCGCATTCCATATCATCAGCATTCCACCACTTGCCGCTGCCGCCCAGACGCCCACGAGGTCCACGCCACGAGTCAATCGCATGCGCCCGTCTTCAGGTTCCTGACGTAACAAGTCACAATTGACACTGCTGCATTGCTGCACACCTCACCGTCCACCACCCCCCATCGAACCCGACGCCGACCTCCCTCAGACGATCAGCGGAGCCAGCACGACCACCAACGCTGCTGCCCGCCAAGGTCCCTCCCCCCCCCATCGACACCCATCCCGCCGACGGCAAGGTGGATTCCAGACAGAAGCCAGCGGTCGCCGACCCTCTCAAGTCCAAAGCACACTCCCGTCTGGCGTCCTTTGGCCGCGCGGCGTATCGTGGGATTGTGCAGACCACCAACACAGCTCCTCCTCAAGGCGAGACACTGCCGAGAGTGCCTGTCTCGCCTTCGGACGTCGGTTCGCAAGACAAGCGCTCGGGCGCCTCGACGCGGTCCAACACGTCGTCGGAGACGGCCTTGACGGAAGACTCCAAGTCGGACATCAAGTCCATTGACGACCGACCGAGCCGCGAAGACGCTGCAACTTGGCTCGACCGCGAGAGGGACTTCGACCAGCACCCAGACACAGAGTCGTACGAGAGAGTGCTTCGACGAAGTCCGCGCATGATGCATCAAACATCGTCCAAGCTGCTCCGCATGACGGATGATGACCGGCCTTACACGAGGGTATGTTGAGCCTGCACACGTTTGCTTTTCCTTAGCGCATCCTTCACCAGCGACGGTACTCTGCTATGCATCAGGGTCATGGCCGAGGCCAAGCTGCTTCAGACAGTGTGCGGGAACGCACTACCCGATCATGGCGTATAGATTTACTTCCCCTCTCGGGTGGTTCCGCATTCATGAGAAACGAATGTCATACTCACAGCGTGATGTACAGGACTTTAAGGACCTCTTTGCCACGCTCATGGTCAGTCTGCCGCTGACAGCCCACCGAGTCCGCTTTTCGAGATACGAACACACCTTCACCACCGAGGAAGCGATAACGAACCTGGGATCGCTGAAATTCTCGCAATCGAACCGAATGCCGGATCCCAGAGACACCTCGAGAATAGTAACCACGACGACCACCACAACTTTCTCAATGGCTCGGGAAATGGCACGCTCAACGCTGACGCGGATGTTGGAGGCACGCTTCATCGAGTCTGTGGACGGTAGAACCGACTTCAGCTCGAGAAGTTCCGTCTGGCAGCTCACTCCCAAGGGCATGCACATTCTGGCCCGTTTCTGCCAAAGAAACGGCATCCACCAGCGACATGTGAATGAACTGCTCGATTCGCCACGCAATATCATGCAGCTGGTCATCCTGGAAAGAGACCCGGAAACGGACACGATCAGCCACGACCAAGCGACGATCGACGTGATATTCCGACGCTTCGCCGGTGACACCGGGCCCAACCTCAAATCGAACTCCTCCGCATCAGACTCGGATTCGATGAACGACTACTCTACCGGACTCGTGGGTGTCAAGATGCAGCGTTCGCGACGAGCCGAAAAGAATGCTCCTTACGTCTTCACGGGCAAGGCGGCGTTCGATTGGCTCATGGACTGTTGCACAACAGTTGCGAAACGCGAAGTCTTCGAGCTGGCAAACCTCTTCCTTCAAAGTGGACTTATTGAGCCTGCTGGTGACGGCTCACACGGCGCCTCTAACGGAGCCGCTCCACGGTTCGCAGCAGCCAAGACGGTTCTCTACGCTGTCACACAAAAGGGCATGCGTGTTGCAGGCTGGATCACAAGTCCTAATGGCACTGTCAACGGTGAGGCAACAGTATCACAGAGGGCAGCACAAGGGGCTGTTCGTGACTCGAATGCCAACCGCATGACGGTCATCATCCGCGATCCGGCACTACGGCTACTGTTCAGAGAGTACCTGCGAGAGACCCACTGCGAGGAGAATTTGGCGTTTTACGTCGAGGTGAAGGCCTTCCTAGATGAGTATCAGCGGGCAAAGCGCGGCTCTTCGCCCCCACGGCCGGATGTGATCCGGGAAACCCTCGCCTCGGCCTACAGCCTTTACAACGCCTTCCTTGCTCCAGGCTCACCATGCGAGTTAAACATCGATCACAACCTCCGAAACGCGCTTGCCGGTCGTATGACCCGGGCTGTCGGTGAAGACGAGCAAATGATCCAAAGCTTGGACGAGGTTGCGGTCTTGTTCGACCAAGCGCAGAACAGCGTCTTCAAGTTGATGGCTAGCGTAAGTTTAGCTGCGACCTTGGCTTGTCACACCTATTGTTCACTGACTCGCTGATAGGACTCGGTGCCCAAGTTCTCGAGAGAACCAAAATATGCTTCCATCCTGCGCGAGCGGAATCTCGAGAGCATGCTCAACAACTTCGCGGCGACCTCGATCAGTTAGGAGCTGAAGCCGCAGAGGTCGAAACCGTTTCGCTCATCTAGCGCGTTGCCGCTCTGATCTCGTGCATGCCCAATGGCGCATCCGTTGACATCACGCACGCATCGAATCCTGGATTCAGCTTGTCGGCCACCCCGGCAGATGCTTGGCGTGTCAACTAGAAACCTTTGATGCGATCTTTTAACGACCTACCACCATCTCGAAATCTTTGCACTAGTGGCGACTCACATCAAGCCCCTTTGTCCCGATAACCTCTGCATGGGGGCGTCTATTACTGCTTTGGAAAGTTTTGCAAGCAAGCAGCAGCGTCTGGCGTTGGGGAGCACAGCGAAGCGTCCCACATATGGACCACGCGTTGCATCGGCGTTTTCCGGTATCCTCTTGTTTTGTTGTTGAATTCTGGGTGTGGTGAATGACATATCCTACAAAGCATTCTAGTTTTATCTCGCTGGGCGGGCTGAGTTTTCACAGCTCGTTGGGAAGTCATCCTGAGAGCGGGCCACGAGTTTCGAGCCAAGGACGTCTGCGCAATTTGGATTCCAAATAATGGCAGCAGAAAGGGGGAAGAGGCATGGGCAAGCATGTGTTCTGAGACACTGCTACGACAACTCACCCTGGTATATTCATCTTGAACATCAGGACCTTGTACAGTACCTTACACAGAGAGAATGCAAAAATCCTACTAGGCACCGACTGGCATGATAATTCCACTCCATGAATATTTGATTTGGTTGCCTAGGTGGCGGATCCGGGGTGACGCCGACACCCGATGTGTTTACCGCGTCCGCGCACGCGTTCGCGCGGCAATCATTGCTTGCAGCCACAGCGCGTTTCTTGATATCGACATGCTCAATTCCGGGTTTCCCTCACATCTTTTCGTGGAGGTTAACAGGTGCATTGCGTTGACGGCGTTTTGGGAGTTATAGGAGCAGCCATGGGTGGCCCGCCAGGAGTAAGTCCTCCCACCTGCGAAGCTTGAGGCGATGAAGACTGACCTCATCAGTCGCAAGTCGCACCTCTGCCCACCAATTTACCCTTTCGAGTGGTCTCAAAGACCATCGGATGCGGCGCATATGCTTCGTGAGTATCGAGGCTGATCCTGGCTTGGCGTTCGCTGACGGGGTGATAGGATACGCAAAGCAATACCTCAGCACAAATCCGGCCCCGTCATTGCGGTCAAATTCATCAATAAAGACCATGCCTTTAAGGCTGGACGATTACGACCCAAACAGCTCCAGATCGAGCTCTCCCTCCACAAGAATGTGTCGCCCCATCAAAACATCATCAAGTACATACACCACGGAGAAGACGAAAGATGGGTCTGGCTTGCGCTGGAGCTGGCAGAAGGCGGAGACCTCTTCGACAAGATCGAGGCTGACGAGGGCGTGGGAGAGGACGTCGCACACTTCTACTTCACACAGCTCGTGAGCGCCATCAGTTGGTGTCATGGCAAAGGCGTGGCGCATCGAGACATCAAACCGGAGAACATGCTCCTGAGCGCCGAAGGTGATCTGAAACTCGCCGACTTTGGCTTGGCCACGCAGTTCCTTGAACCCAAGACCGGCAACAGGAAGGTGTGCGGCATGGTCTGCGGAAGTCCGCCCTACATCGCGCCCGAGATTATTGCTGTTGGCCATACGAACCAGAAGCGCAAGAATGGCGAGGACAAAGTCGGCTACGATCCCGAGATTGCAGACGTCTGGTCTTGTGCCATCGTGCTCTTCGTACTGCTCGTCGGCAACACACCCTGGGACACGCCGATCATGGAAGAAAGCTACGAATACCACGACTACATCACTTCGAAGGGGAGGCCAAGCGACGAGCTCTGGCAAAACATACCTGCAAATTCGCTCAGCCTGGTGCGCGGCATGCTGAATGTAGATCCCACACGCCGCTTCACGCTGGACACCGCCAAAAAGCATCCCTGGTTCACAAGACCGAACCAGCACATCGACCACAAGGGGAGAGCAGCAGACCCAGTTGCACTCGCCACGCAGATGCTCGAAGCTCTACACATCGACTTTGCAGCACCCGTTCAGGCCTCCCAACGAGCCAGACCTCGGAGACAGACTCGTGACGATGCGATGGACATTGACTGTCTCCAACCTGGTCACTTCGCCTCCACACAGCCCGAAACACCTATCGCGGATGTTCCCTTCGACTGGGAAGCACCACCGCGCATCGGGGTAGGCGCAGCGACTGGAGGACTTGCAGCATCCCAACCCCAAACTGCCCAGGACCGAAGCACAACTTCCGCAGCGATCTCCCGCAACAACACTAGCGTCGCTCACGATCTCCACGACCTTTTCTCCGAAGACCCATCCATGTCCCAGTTCTCTGCCACGCCTTCGGTGCCTTTGACTTTGACCCAAGTCGCACGGCAATTCAACCACATCGTGCCAGCGCATTCGCTGGCTCGGTTCATATCGCAACTCACGTTCGCGCAGCTACTTCCGATGCTGACTTCTTCGCTGCATAGGCTCAATATCCCTGTCTTGTCTCCTGGTCAGGCGGCTTTAGACGGGAGGGAAGACCTGGTGGCGATCAAGATCAAGACGGTCGATGCGCGGCAGCAGTTGCTGCAAGGCAGTATCACCGTCGAGAGAATGAGTCTGCATAGTAACAATGCTGCTACCGGGACAGTGGATGTGCTGGAGGTTAGATTCTTAAAGGCGAAAGGTGACCCGCTGGGCTGGAGGCGGCTGTTCAAGCAGGTTGCCATCTTGTGTAAGGATGGTATTGTGGGGGCTGGGTAGCAACAGTAGGGCTCGACCACGCTCACCACTGCAGAACGGTTCTGCTGCTTGAGCAACCTTCTGGACAGTACCGTGACGAGTCACGATCTATGAAGAAAACGACACCGCTCCGGTGACCAACAGCCAGAACGGAGCATTGGTAGGTCTACAGCACTTGGGGTGTTGGTTGTGCTGATAGACGTGATGAGCAAGATAGTGTTCGCCTGCTTCATCACGAATGTCGCCTGACATGATGGAGCGGTCCAAGACGGCATATCGTATGGCAATGCCCTGCTTTCACCCGCCACTGATCACGAGCTCTATCCCCCCAGCGGCACGTTTCCCATTCGCTCGCCATTCCATCACAGTCCCCATGCGAAAGAGTGCGCACAGCACCGGAAGAAAGTCACAAGAGAACCCGTTTCCCCCAGCTGTTCTTATCACCACTTGATAGAAGACATGACCGACTCCTCGTCCTCGTCCTGCCGTCCTTCGGATAGCTCGGGTCCCATCGGCTCGGAAATTCCCAGTCCTGTCCTGTCCTGTCCTGTCCTGTCCTGTACCACCCCTCCCCCCCACCCAACAAAATAACTTTCTGCGCGCGCAGCGCATAGAGATCTTTCCTCCCTCCGGTCGATCATCATCCAGCACAACACGTGGCCCTTTCTAGGAATCAAATCGCACTACTGTACATGTATGTGAACCCCCTTCCCCCCCGGGCTCTCTTTACATGCATGATGTACAGTACATTACAGGATTACCACAACCTCCAACACGTATCAATCAATCTTGGGCTATTCATTCGTTCATTCATCCATTTTCATGATAATAATGGGGAAAAAACAAAAAACAAAAGTTCACATGTATACAAAGCATCGGGTAAACGAAGCCAGGGTAGTGATTCGAAAAGATACAGTATCCCAGGGGGGGGCAGGGGCCCGCACGTGGTTGGCATCAGGGGGGGGCACAGGGTTTCACTCCAGAAAAAAAAATGGCAGTTAGGTCTCGGCATGTGTGTGTGTATGTGTGTGCGTGTGTTGTGTGTGGGAAAGTACAGGCCAGTAGTATACAGCTTTGTAGTAGTAGTAGTAAATACCTTGTAAGTACAGGATACAAGGGGGGGGGAAAGAGAAGAAAAAAACAATCTTTTGGCCCACCGGTTGAATCTTTCCCCCCCCCCCCTTCCCATGTGTTTTCTTATTATCCTGGGGGGACACGTGCGGTGTGCGTGAGCTGCACTGGCATTATTAGAGTTGCCTAGGGAAGCCGGGGGGGCCGCCCCTACCTTGTGATGATGATGCTGATGAGGACGATGCTGTTCGCTCCGGAAGCTACCGGCTCTTGGGCTGGAGAGGGGGGGAACATGGGGTAGGATGGGTTTTTTTTCCCTCCCTTCTTTTTTGTTTTCTCTCTCTCCCGACAGGCTCGGTATTGGTGGTGGTTATCCGTTCCGGGTCAGATCAGGTCAGGTCATGTCAGGTCAGGACGACATGGTAAATGATGCGATTGAGTACTGGAGCGGTGCGGTGTGGTAAAGGGGGTCCACGCTAAATCGGGTCAGGTGTTGTTCTTGTTGTTGTTGTTGTTGTTGCTACATTATTTTTGGGGCGGTGTTGGATGGCTTGGGGAGGAGGGGGGTGGGTTCAATTTGTTGTTGTTGTATAACGACTTCCAACAACAACGGGCTATGTGTTTTTTTGGTTCTTGGTTTTTACAGTATGATCGGATAGCGGTTTGTTTCGCTGGATGCCCAAGACGAGGGGGAGACGGATCGGTCTTTCGGCTTTGTGCCATCGCTCGCGCGATGCCGGCTGCGGCTTTTTCTTTATGCGAGAATCCACGAGGGATCTCGCGAGGAAAAACGTGGTCGACAAGCCTGTGAAGCTTTAGCACCGACACGGTCCGCGTGCCGTGCCCGGTCGTGCACATGGTGAGGTGGTGACAATTTGTGTGGTCGGAAGGATGGATGGGGGCGTGGATGAGCAAGGGCAGGGGGCACGTGTTTGGGGCATGGCCGGAGAGTTCTACCAGAGTCCAGGATCAACACGTGAAGTCTAGGGAGATGGGCCGTCAGGCACGACACATGTCCTGGTGGTTTCGGAAAAGCTCGCTGATCATGGTGAGGTGTAGGCTGGTGCGGCAAGTAAGGTCGGGTTCCGATGAGGGCTTTTCGCCGCGGTGCTTGTCTCGGACGGTCGAGTGAAGAATTGTGCATGTACTGTATCATCGGAGAGCACGATGACTGATGTGATGGATACGGGATGCGCGCCCATCGTCATCGACTTATCGCTGCACATGCGATAAGGCCCGCTCCGCCTCGTATCGAGGTCTCCACCGGCAGGGACTGGCATTGTTATATAGCAGGCAGAGAAGCAGGCTGATCGTGGCTAGCTACACGTACGCCTCTTGGCGAGAGACGGATGAGCCAAGTCGGCCTTTACGGTCGGCTCATCAGCACTACTTGGAATTGCACAGCCTGATTCTGAGACCGATCCACGCGTCAGATGGCGCCAAGACGGGCTCGTGATCTGACTCAACGATGCTCGTAACCGGGCAACGGCATGATCCACGGGAGACTATACAGTACTGTAAGTGATTTGGAGCAGGATGCCCTTCCTCCTCCTTTCGACGTGCGGTCCATCGCTTGTGCGCTCAGGAGGAATAGAGAAGGACACTCTCCCATCCCCTTTCAATGCCCAACGACGGCGATAGTGTTCAATCAGGAGGAGTCAGGAGATAGGCGCGGCTGAGTATATCTCACAAATCTGTGCTTCGGTAGGCCTGCTGGGCACGTCTTCCTCACCTCATTCTCGCAGAGTTCGCATGGCCTGGTACTGGACTGTACGTACCATTTGAGAGGCTTGAGTTTTGGTGCAGAAGGTGTGATTGCGGCGGTAAGTTATATGATGAATGCCGGCAGCGGGTCATCACATCGCGCGATGGCGAGGGGCCATGTGGGTGATGATACAGTACATGTACATGTAATTCTACAGTACATGCTGACTGAGCGGGACAAGCTAAGCTTTCTGCCGAAAAGCGTGATGCCAAGACGGGGGAAATCTCCACTCGATAGACTCAGCTGCACATTTGCCTGAACAACACTAGTGCGTTACAAGGGGATTGGGGAAGATGATCTGCACTATAACCCCTGCTGCCATGGATACAGCAACAGTATGAGCGTGGTGTTCGTGTCGGACCGTGGCAGAGAGTAGTGCAGCCGGCCACGTGAGTACTCTCCTATGGCAGAGCTGAAACCACTGGCGGCCAAGTTCTATGCCATGACTGTGACCGACACTGGCGGAACCCAGATACTGGTAACTTGGACGGAAGTACGGCTGACCAGTCTACCAGCTACCCCCTCGACAGCACGCAGAAGCAACAGGCAACTGCATAATCCATCCCGAGTCACGCTGAGTCACTGAAGTTAGTTATCATCCGAATACGTATCACGCGGGATCTACTAGTGAACTCTGCGCAGCTTCACGTACCTATCGAGCACTTCTCTTCCACATTCCGCTTTGACCAATTTCTCCAGGGTCATTCCAGATTGGTGATAACGACTTCTCAAGAGGCTCAACAGCTCGCATGTCTGGGGCATTCAGCTCAGAATTGCGGCTTCTTCGCGTAGAAGGGAATCTGCGCCGTAAAATTCGAGAGCACATAAAAGCGATTAGATTGCCTCGCCTTGCATGCGTGATTTCATTCTAATACTAGTGACCTCAATGCCGTCGAGGCAGCACATTCTCAAAGCTCGCATAGCTTGTCCGGTCCTCAACTCTGATCTAGCTCGAACGTCTTCCTGCCAGTGCCAACATCATACGGAGTGAATGGACCAACCACACCCCTATCTGTTCCAAAGTCCTCGCGAGAGAGGAAGTCCAGCCATCCTTCTACCACGGCGAGTCATGATCCTCCAGTTCTGGATCTTCCATCCACCTCTGGTCCGTAGTGCCGAGTACGGCCCGGAACTCGCGCAGAAAAGCCTCGGCCTCCCTCCAAGGCAGCTTCCTCATGTGAAGCGCTGCACTGGTCATGAGGGACAAGAGCAGATCATGCTGACGTCTAGCACGATAGTTTGGATCACCCCTGCTCACGTTACTTGGAGTGGCGAGAGCGGGCAGGACACCGGAGTGAATCTGCTGCATCCACTTCATCACATTCCTCCAACTCCCATGATTTCCGGAGCCGCAGATGCCCATTGGAACAAGGAACAGCTTTCTGCAGGCGCCAGGATCCATCACTCCACTCAGGTGAAATGTGTAGAAGCGGACCGGAATGGTGCAGTCGTAGCCCGGCATAGGGAGTTCGAAGACGATGTTCTTGTAGTACATTTCCAAGGTATACTCCCGTGATGTTCTGCACGCTCCAACAAGGCCTGGACGTCTGTATCCATCATACGAGACACGCACGCGATTTCCAGTCTCGCGTTGTATCGCCTCGTGAAATATTTGATTGTTCAGTTCCTTAGGAAGCTGCAGAAGGTGCGGTGATTGCAACATATTGATGCTGATTCCGGTGCCTGGTGGCTGTCTGATTCTGTGTGAACGCAGAAATGACCCTATGCGAGACTTGATCAGAATTAATGGAAGGAGCAGAGTGAAGAAGAAGAAGGATGGTATGCGATACGGCTATGGCGCCCACGAAAAGTGAAATTAGAGCTACGTGGTATGGTAAATTTTGCACCTGAAAGCAGAGGAAACATCCAGCCAACCGGACCATAGGAAAGCATATCATGTCCTCCATCCACTTCTTACAAATCGCTCGCCGCCTTTTGACTGATTGGACACGTTCTCGTACACCACCACAAGCTCCAGACATCAACCAATCATCCTGTCATCGTGAATCAATCATAGCCAAAACCGCCCTGTGGCCCTCCAGCACGCCTTTGATCTCTCCCGATATCAATTTGTCTTATATTCGATCGGTTAGACGCACCATCCCAGCTCTCACCGCTAACTCGGCTCCCTTAGTGGTGGTTCTACCGCTATACTTGGTCATTCTTTGTAATGCTTCAGAGGGCCTTGATAGAATCAGGAGCCTCGCCATCACACATGTGCTTCAAAAAACCCAGAAAAGTCACGCCAGTGCAGGCCACTCGGTATACCTAGTGTGATTGGATCAGATTAGTGTTGCAGGATATACGGCGTTGAAACGGCCTCGGCGCTGAGTTCGTATGAATAAAATATACACCGTCGACGCGCCAAAGAGATGGGATAATTTGTGAGTATTCCACCATGTAGAACCGCCACCACGCGATGGAATCGTCGCGGCGTTGCATCGTAATTGGACATTTGCCATGTCGAGTCTCATCAGCTTCAGAGCTTTCGTCCAGTGCACCAGGGACGCTGCGGCATGGCCGTGTAGGTCAGACTAGAAGTTGTTCTAATGGTCATGGATCTCCAGTGCCTCTGCTCGGTCAGCTGATATCCAGACTGGGAGACAACGAGCCTGTGGCATGGAAGCAAAATGAGTCGGTAGATTTGAACTCGTAGCTCTTGTGGTATTGCCGAGAGGTTCTTCGGCTTGGTGTTTCTTGAAGCGGTCTCAGTTGGAAAACTGGCTTCCACAATCTCTGTCGGGTATTTGATCAGGTCTGACACTCTGCTACCGCTGGACGTGTTTTCCGCGACTATGGCGGCGAAGTGAAAGGCGCCTTGCCTTGAGGTGTCTTGTACGGACCTGTTATTCACCTGATGACGGTATACGATGATGTTCGAACATCGGATTGTATGTCGAGGATCAGACAGAGATACGAAGTGACGTCGAGCATTGGAAGCGTGAAAAGCCAACAGGAGCGTGGTGGCGAGCACCAATACTCTCACAGCATTTCATTTGGCCTACCATCGCACAGAATTCCAACCAAGCGGATCAGACTAGGCGATTCGAACGACGTGCTTGGGACCCTTTAGAGAGGACTTGAAAGCAATGACTTGCACAAAAGGTGTAGCCATCGCGGCTCACTTCTCATCCGCGAGAGCAATATTCCGTGAATGCTCTTGAACGGAACGAAAAGAAGGGCTCCACCACGTCTCAAATCTTACTCTCTTTCTTCCTCTTCCCAAAACTCGCAATCCTCTCTATCGTCTTCGGATCGTTCAACCTCACCCTCAACGCCTGCCGCAGTCAGAACGAAAACTCACTCACACCGATGGCTTATATAGGATCACTCACCTCACCCTCCCTCATCCCCGCCTCCCTCAATTCCGCAACCTGACTCGGTCGTGAACTCGTCAACACCTTGCACAACCTCAAACTCTCTCCCTCATAACCCCCAATCCGTCCCGCAATCCCTTTCACGTTCTCCAAAAACACCTCCCGCCCATCATCCACACCCCCGAGCACCTCCGTCACCCATCCCGAGACATACATCTCCCTCGCCCCGACTTTCTCGGATCCCAGCAAGAGGCGATTCGCATGCATCTTCCCCATCACCTTGGGGAAGGAGTACGAGCTGCCTCCCTCGGGCGAGAATCCCAGCGCCATGAAAGGGGTTTGAAACAAGGCCGAGGGATGGGCGTAGATGAGGTCGAAATTGTACAGCTGTGTGCATCCCCACCCGATGGCTGCTCCGTACACGGCGGCGATCAGGACTTTGGGGAAGGCTTGCAGCACTTCGGCCAGTTGCCCTCCCGCTGCGATTTCTTCTTCGATCGTGGGCCCGCCGGCTCGTGGGTCTGAGAGCACTTTGCCGGCGCAGAAGTGTTTTCCGGAGCCCGTCCTGGGCGGGACTCAGTTTTGAAATGTGCTGGGGTGGGTGGCTGGACGCGGGCATTGGAAAATGCTTACACTACGACGACCTTGATTTCCGGGGCTTCATCGCGGGCCCAGAGCAGGGCGGAGCGGAGGTCGTGGTAGGATTCGAGGGTGAAGGCATTGGAGATCTGGGGTTGGTTGTAGGTGAATAGAACGCTGTGAGCGGTTATGGGTTCGATGAGGAGGGTTGATAGGGTGGGAGGTGAAGAGGCCATAGCTGGGACGGCGATCAAAATTACTTAACGGGTCAATGCTACTATCTTCCTTCATGGTCAGTCATTCATCAAGTCGATGTCGATGTTCAGCTCGACTCGCGCTTCCCGTGTCATTCGCGTGGCACAATGTGGAGGTCATATGCAGGTACGTCGGGTATCGGTTGGAGCCCCACTTGCCATTGGCATGTCGACCTTTGGGCGCTGAGATATGCCTAGGTGCTGCATGCGACAGGTGGAAGATGAGTAGTTTGTTGATATATATTTGATGATATTGCAGAGCTGTAGAGCAGCGTCTCGTACGCGAAGAGTCTTGTTGAAAATGCCCTGGCTAAGTCAACGCTCTCACCCTCTCCCAGAAGAAGACCTTCTTACCTGGACGTTCGACCATTGTGATTATGACAAGGACCAACCTGTATGTTGGGCTTCCTTTTGTTTTCCCCACAGGACTAACGTGTAATCCTCAGATCTACGTCGATTTTGAGAACCCCTCCCGCAGCTTCTCCTACAGCCAATGCCTCGCTCACGTTCGATGTCTCGTTGCGGGTTTTCGCGCCTGGGGTCTGCAACCGGGCGATTGCGTCATGATCTCGTCCTTCAACGACATCATGTATTGTATGCTCTTCCTCGCCCTCGTGGGCGCAGGTGGGGTCTTCACGGGCGCCAACCCAGCTTACACACCCTACGAGATCCGTCATCACGTCAAGACCGCGAAGGTGAAGTACATTATCGTCGAGCCTGAACTCTTGCCTGGGATAATAGAAGGAAGTAAAGGATTTGTCGAACCAGAAAATATCTTAGTCTTCAATGTCCGGGGCCAAACTTGTCCGGAGGGGTTTCGTTCCTGGGCATGGTTACTCCAACATGGCGAACAAGACTGGATACGCTTCAAAGGCAAAGATCGCTGCAAGAAGACTTCAGTCGCGCGACTGACCACATCGGGTACGACTGGCCCTCCGAAGATGGCAGTACAAAGTCATTATAATGCGACCTCGTGGTTTACGATGGCGAGCGAGATTTCCGTTCCACCTTGGGAGATCCGAAATTTGTTCCCGTTGCCGCTGTTCCACGTCGCGACTGTGCCAGCCGTGCATTGTGGTCCGCTGAGGAGAGGGAATATTGCGTATATCATGAGACGATTTGAGTTGGAGCCATTCCTGGCTGCGATAGAAAAGTACTCGATCTCGTTGCTGGGAATGGTCCCGCCGCTTGTGATCGCGATCATCAATAGTCCGTTGCGGCACAAGTACTCACTTCGAAGTGTGCGCAGGGTAGGATGTGGAGCTGCACCGCTTGATAAAGACTCTGGAGAGAAGTTGAAAGCTCTTTGTGACCCGGATTGCACGTTCACGCAGGTCTTGGGATCGACAGAGACGACTGGGGTGTTCACGTTGTTCTACTATCCTGACGAGGACGACACAGGCAGTGTGGGGAACACTTGGTTTCCGAACTCTGATGTGAAATTGATTGATGACGACGGGTTAGATGTGACGGCGTATGACACTCGTGGAGAACTGTGCGTACGAGGCCCGAGTATTATCGACGGATACTTCGAGAATGCCAAGGCAAATGAAGAGTCGTGGGATAGTGATGGCTTCTATAAGACCGGAGACATCGTATACTGCGATGGTAGGTCCAAGAAGTGGTACATTGTAGATCGGAAGAAGGTGAGTTTCGATCACACTCGATAGACCTCTTCGGAGTTGCTGATGCTTCGTCCAGGAACTAATCAAAGTCCGGGGCTTCCAAGTCGCTCCGCCGGAACTCGAAGGCGTGCTCTTAAGTCATCCCGACATCGTTGACGTTGCGGTCATCGGTCTGCCAGCTTCACGCAATTCTGACGCAGAGCTTCCGCGAGCATACGTGGTGCGAGGCCCTGGATCGCAGATCGACGAGCACGATGTCCACAAGCTGATGGCTGAGAAGCTAGCATCATATAAAAGACTGACGGGTGGAGTCAAATTCGTAAAAGAAGTGCCAAAAAGTGCCAGTGGCAAGATTCTGAAGCGTGTCCTGCGAGAGGAGGCGCAGAAGGAGGCTGCAGCTGGTGTTGGGTGGATGCAGCCAAAGCTTTGATAAGAAGTAGAGACTGACTTCAGATGTTAAGTAGACTCCAGCCATCTGTTCGCCGAAGAGCCATGATGCAAACTCGGGAACCAAGATAGAGCTTGTAATCGTGATCATCATGGCCTCGATGTGTTGCGCCGATCAAGTGAGCAATTGACTCGTTCTCCGACGCAGGTTCGCCCCGTCATATTATATGCCAATCGACTGTCTCATATAGTGCATGGTGGTATAGGCGCTGGAGTAACGAGGTTGGCAATGGTGAAGTTTGATGCCAAGAGAATCGACTGCACGCCACGCGTGGGAAAGTGGGACTCAGGGACTTGCTTGAATGTCACCTCGCGGTCTGGACCCCTACTCAGTGCTGCTTTCTTTTCCTCACTACCACTGTCCACTAATTGCATACCGGCACGCTGCACTCAACATGTCGGCCTCAGTCACTACCGCCACTGTACAGAAGGTTCCCGTCACGAGCCGAAGCAGCAGCACCGAGAAAGAGCAGGTCTCCGCCGGTTGTCCAAACAGTAACGATCCCAGCGACTTCTTTTGGGCATACACAGAAGAGCCGCACAAGACGAGACGGCAGGCTATCATCAAGGCACATCCAGAGGTATGCCAGGATATGGGTACAAAAGTGGAGGATCTAGCCTGACGAGATATCAGGTACTGAAGCTCTGCGGCCCCGAACCACTGACCATTCCGCTGGTCCTCGCTGTCGTGGCTTTACAGATTTTCTGCGCATACGCCCTGAGAAATAGCCCAGTATTCTCTTGGCCTTTCCTCCTCACAGCATATGTCGTTGGAGCGACTGCGAACCAGAACCTCTTCCTCGCCATCCATGAAATCTCCCACAACTTGGCATTCAAATCAGCTTTCGCCAACCGACTCTTCGCTGTGGTTGCCAATCTCCCAATCGGCATCCCATACTCAGCCTCCTTCCGTCCGTACCACTTGACACACCACAAGAGCTTGGGCGTTGATGGATTGGACACGGATCTGCCCACCGCGCTGGAAGCATGGTTTCTGGATTCCGTCGCTGGCAAGGCATTCTTTGCTACTTTCCAGATACTGTTCTACGCACTACGACCTATGATGGTATACAAGCTGCCGTTGACCAAGGTGCATGCATTCAATGTAGCTGCACAGCTGCTCTTCGACTACTTGATTGTTCAGAATTTCGGTGGCAAGGCATTGGGATACTTCATCATGAGCTCTTTCCTTGCAGGGTCGTTGCATCCTTGTGCCGGACACTTCATTGCTGAGCACTACGTCTTCTCCCAGCACAGCAGGAACCTTGAAGCCAAGTCTTCGGAAGCTGCCAAGCATGCACCACCTCCAGAGACATACTCCTACTACGGGCCACTCAACTTCCTGACCTACAACGTCGGCCTGCATAATGAGCATCACGACTTCCCGGCAATCCCATGGACCAGGCTATGGAAGCTTAATCAGATCGCGAACGAGTTCTACAAAGATCTGCCCTGCCACTACAGCTGGTCTGGTGTCATCTGGCAGTTCATAATGGATAAAGAGGTTGGCCTTTGGTGTCGAGTAAAGCGCAAGGAAGGCGGAAGACTAGTCAGTGGGAGTAGCAACATACAGCAAGAACGCCACAACCAACCAGTGTCGGTGCTGGCCAAATGATGACATGACATTCGGCTGGCAGATCCAGCAATGCAATATACCGTCACCTCGGGAGCATTTTCGCCACCTGCAACAGCAACTTTTCAGAGATGTACGTTGATCGGTCGAAAAGTTCTGCGCGCCAGAGCACCTTTGCGCATTCGATTACACAGTTGCGGCGAAGTCAGAGAGTCTCAGCGCCAGGCGAAGTAAATTCAAGCGCCTCTAGCACGAGGTGCCACCTTCAATGTGTCCGAAGTTCTAGCCCATATACAACCGGCTCCATCAAGACCTGACTCGCGACCGGTTCCGTATTAGAACACTCCAGCGTGGTCGGTAGCTGACGAAAAGCTCTCGTCCTGGATTATCTCTTCAACACCTACCACATATACTGCGTAGCTCCAGTTGAACTCAACCATTGCGCCATCCGAGCCTTCTGAAGCCCTGTTCCCGAAAATTGTGCGACCGGGTTCCGGAAGCAGACTTTTCCTTCTACGCTTATCCTTCGAACAACAGACGGCGATCTAATTTGGGCCTGCATACACCTGGGTCGCACGTCGCCTGTCTTTCTGTGCTGGCTGTAACCCCTTCATCAGGGAATGATGCGTAAAATGGCCCATTTGCCAACTTACGTTACCGGTGCTGCAGCTACGATTGTGCGTAAGTGGCAGTCTTCGCTACCAGTAGCTATGTCGAGGATTTCAAAGCAACTATTTCGCAACGTAAATCTGCTTGTGGTCGGGCAGATTGCTCACGCACTACCGAGAGATCCGTTTTCTGTCACTTCGATCCGAGAGTTCCGCTTTACACAGTCAGCTTATTGCGTAAATCGTACAGCCTGTCCATGCAGTCTGTCCGTCCTTTGTACATGGCACAGAGAGAGACAGATGGAGAGAAGAGAGTGTGTGTGTGACAGGAAAGAATACATGTATGAGCCGTTTGTGGGCCTGCACGCTTTTGCATAGCCCTGCGTAGCACCATTTACACGCGCGCGATTTCTTGTCATACCCAAGTAGCGCTAGTAAGTGAATACTAGAGTGAGGGTGTGTTCTGCCGCAGTGCACCCGGAACAGTCGCACAGACCTCGTATACTCACCAGCAATCAATTAGCGTCTACAGTAGCCCGCTTCCGCGAATGGCTACGTCTCGTATTGTTGCTTGCCGCGCGCTATACATGGCTTACACCTACTCTATCGAGGACAGAGTTAGGGACGATCTCGGTGTTGCAGGGTGGTATAAATTACATCTAGCACCGTGGTACAAGGGTGAGTAGGAATCTGCTGCTTCTAGCAAGGAAAACTCCTGCCATCTTGTCCTTCCTAGGGACCCGTAACGACTGGGCTCGGGAAGCCCTGTTTGATTATCGGTTGGTGGTGGAGGATGAAACGATTCTAGAGTATTTCATGCCCCAGATCTCGCCGCGCAGGTCCGCAGTCTTCCCTTTTTCCATCTTTTCCTTCCAATTTCTGAATCGTAGTAGAACCTACCATCTCCCAAGTCCTTGCTACAAATACGTCAGGACCAACCACCCCGGACACGATGAAGAGCGCCCTCGTGCTCCTCTCCCTGATGGCCACCCTCTGCTCGGCATCCCTCCACGGCAGACTCGCAGACACCTGCCGTGGCCGAGAATGTCCGAACAAGGTCTGCGACCACGGATACACGAAGAGTTATGAGACGCAGGCTATATGCAACGACCGCTGCGCGAAAGAACAGGCAAGCTTTCCTCGATGCTCTCGATGTATGCGTTTCAAAAATATGCTAATAGGGCAACAGTGTACCCCCAGGGGCTGCTCCGTGCCGGAATGTTCGGAAAGCCCTGATACCTGGGAAACGGATTGGTGGTGCAATTGTTATTGAACTTGGAAAATGATGTCGTCCGGGATGCCGACCGTTGCTTTGGCGATGCAGGATTTGATCGTATCTGAGGTCTTCTCGTTGGGAGGATGGAGCGCGGCGACGGTGCATGGTGGCGGGCTCTGGTGTGGCTATGGGTGGTACGTCTGGAGGGTATTTTTCTTCACTGGGGAACTCGGGATTTTGCCCTCTTGCTTAGCGCAGCATGTGTTTCTCCATGGAAGGGTTCAAAGAAATGCGTTCATACCTCGTAATCCTGCGGACGTGGAACAGATGTCATCCGCCTTTGATATGTATGGCCCAGCATCATAGGCTTTGACGAGAGACCAGAAGAGATCCGGGTCTGCAGAGTTTCTGCTGTAACGACAACCTCGGAAAGTAGTACCGTAGAATTCGTCTGGGACTTGGTCCTTGATCGGATTTTTCATGTCTCTGTCAACCGTGAATCTGGTATGTGGGACCCATGCTAGATCTTGTTGGCTCGCCATCAAGTGAGTATGTTCTGGAGATGTTAGTCAAAGCTGCTGTTGCTACCAGCAGACATTTCGACGGGCTTAAAGTAGAAAGCAGGCAAGACTCAAGGAGTTGTCACCGACTTGCCTGTTACGTATCGTTGGTTCTCCCTAATTTGGTATCTTGACCGTATCATCGTCGCTCTCCTGCTCTAGAAGTACTTCGTAGAGAGGCACAGCAGACCTGAGGGGGGTCCAAGTCGCACGACGAGATCTCTTTCATATGCCCGCCCCACTAGTTTCCCTTTACAGCGACCATCGTCCTGCTTGAACATGCTTCGGGACATCATGTGAGTGAAGCCGCCGTGTCGGGCAGCTCATAAGCGGTTCTCCTCATCAGCGAAGGTTAACGTTCAGGCTATGCATTAACAACACCTCAAATGCCGCTTACCCACGGCGTACCAGAGCTCTCGCTTGGCCCGCATGACCACTGACGCAAACGGCCCGTCACCAAGCGGAGCCGTGCTTGCTTCTGTATCACGCCTTCAATCCTGCTATCTTGCCTGCTGCCTACCACACCAAACACCTCTTCAAGTGACTGTACTGCTTGACCGACCCTCACCACCACAACTTCGATAGGAACCGCCCGCAATCATGCTGCCACTCTTCCTGCAACTCTGCCTCGCGGCCCTCACCTTCGCCGCACCCATTGCCGATGAGACCCTCACCACCATGAAGAGCGACGCCTGGCAGTACGGTACTGGAGGGGGAATTGTGGGTTTCATCGTGCTTGTCTTGGACATTATTGTGTGGAGTACGTGTCACAACCTCGGCCGCATCCACCGCCTCACCGTACTGACTTCTGCCTGTAGTTGAGGTCCTCAAATCCAACCGCCCCGTCAGCCACAAGATCCTCTGGGCTCTGCTCGTCTTCCTGTTTCCAATCGGTGGTATCATCATCTACTGGCTCTTCTCCGACCGACAGAAGTGGAATTCGGGTGGATACGAGGCTATCCCATAAAAATGGAGAAGCGTGGATGGGAGAACAGGGACAGTGGAGGGCACCTGAGACATACGACAGATATTGAGTACAGACCGCGGCGTCGGGCGAACGAGCATGTACCTGCTGGCTCGACCCTAGTCAAGCAGGCATGTACAGTTTTTGATAGGACGTACGGCATGAGAAATTTTCTTATTGGAGATACCGTGATCCTGGACGATGGCAGGTTACTTTATATTTCAATGTTTGGCACAATGCATGTTATCAGTCATTCTGTGAAATCACATGCTGGCCGTCCTTGGGAGACAAGGATGCTTAGAAATACTGCAGGTGTCGGTTGATGTCCTCTTCGTCCAAACCTCAGTTGATGCGTTCACCAAGGGCTTGGAGCAAGCTTGCTCAACGGCTTCGTCTGCTACTCTGTCTACCAGACTGAGATGGTATATTGGCATGTGCCTAGGACTGGAGGGTGCACTGATCAAGCCTGCGCGGTGTGAATATAATGCACGTGGCGGGTGGATCGACGGCGCAGTGCTGAGTGCACTGTGATAGCACCGGCTCAAAGCTTCGGTACGACATAATTCTAGATGAGAATGCCGCTTGACGCTTTCGTCCATTTCGAAACACGTTCACCCCGTCAAAGAAAACAGCTTGCGTTCGTGAGTCAGGTTCCGCTTGTGCCAGTGTCATGCTTGATTTTCTGCCCCGACTCAGAAGTCGCACGCGGGACACGAATCCGGCGGCTGACAAGGGCTTCGGTAAGCGAATCTGCTGATCGTGCAAGTGGGACTGTGGATTGCCTCACAGCAGCAAGCGTCATTCCCACCATCCCAGCCTACGTTCCTACTCTTCCGCCTACGCAGCACTTTCGATTCGGACTTGTCATTAATATTTGAACGCGACATATGCACGAGAATGCCAACATGTCGCAGTCCGGCGATCATCAGGATCTACAGAACGATGTCGCCGAGTGGGAGAACAGCATAAACATGGAGTCGGACGACGCCTCACAACAGACGGCCTTCTATGCTCCGCCCGCACACATCGCCGCTCGCTTCTACCGGAACCAGAGACGGAAGAGCTCTGCAGCCTCGTCACGACGCAACTCCCTGTCTTCGGCGCAATCGCACACCTCCGGACGCTCGTCGCGCCGGAACTCGTACGGAGGATGTCAGTCGACCTACGTGGCCCAGCACCTTCGACGGGCCTCTATCATCGAATCGCGAAAGGCGCGCTTGGCCGACCGCGCTGCTCACGCTGAGCAAGTCCGGTTGCGCGCCGCTCTGGCCAAAGCTGCCCCGCGCGGCAGCACCACAAGCAGTGAAGAGCGCGCGCTTGCTGCTCAGGTCGCTAAGGAGAAGTATTTGGCCAAAGTCGCTGCGGCATGCGCCGAGGAAGTCGCGCGCGCAAAGCGCGTCGCCGAGCAGGTCAAGGAAAGAAAGTTGGCAGAGGAGACGCGCGTGCGCATGGAGATGGAGGAGCGGCATGCGGAGGCGGAGAAGAGACGTGCTGAGTATCAGCGGAACATGCAAGCACGCCGGGCGAGACGTGCGGATAGTGCCGAGAAGAAGCTCGCGGTGCTGGAGGAGGTGGCGGATATCGAAGAAGAGGCTGTGGCTGAAGACGTCGAAGAGGTCAAGCTGCTGGACGAGCCCGCTGCTGCAAAGCGCATCCAGGATGCCTGGCGACTTCATAGGCGGAGAAAGCCCGTAAAGGACTTCCGGGAATGCTATGTGATTGCCGATCGATTTCGAAACTCGACCTTTGAAGAAATGACTGCTTTTGTCGCCGACACCAAAGTCATCGATGCCACCACTGCCATGCTGACACACCTCGGACTGCAAGATGCGAATGATGCTAATGCTGCACTGAACACCAGGACTTTCCTCAGCGCTTACATGATCATTGGACATCCGACGTCGGTGCTCATCAACAAGACTGGTGCTCAGGAGTCGGACTTGATTGCCAAGGCCAACGAACTGGTTGGGCATTTTGAGGCATCAGTGGCCAGATTGGCGAGCTGGAATAATTACACGCCGAATCCAATCCAGCTGGAAGCACTTTCGCAAATGTACACTGCGTACACTTCGGCTTTTGCCGCTTGGCGATTGCAGGACTCCAGTGTGCTGATTGAAGGCATGGTTGCCTCATTTGTTGAGCTGGACGCTATATGGCAGACGGTCAAGGATGATACTCGAGGCGAGGTTGCGAGTGATTACAGGGAAGGCATCAGAGACAACCAAGTCATGCTCCTGAGCAGAATTCGTAAGCTTGCAGGACCGGAAAGAGCAGATCGTCTCATCAAGAAGGCGATTAGCGAAAGTCGCAGGAGAAGACCCAAAAGGCGACCGGCTGCGGAGGTTCGACCTCGTGGGGTGGAATCAATCAGCCCCGAAGCTGCAGCAGCTTCCGAGCAGGTCGTGGAAGAAGCTGCGCTTGCGACCACACCCCTCGGGTCTGGCGAGCTCAACAAGCTCTTCACGAGCATGCCTAGTAATCGCGTATTGACTCACGAGCTTGCGATTGACAAGGACTACAAGCTTGAAGATAAGCACGGCGAACTTCGAGACCACCTGTATCGCAGTATATGCGAAAGCATGAAAGCGGGATTCGAGGCTGGCAATAGCGCTCTCTGGACCGTGTCCGCTGCAGAAAATGTACGTGAGAAGCTGCTGCGCATGCTCAAACCCGGTAACAACATGTATACGATGATAAGCGAGGCTCTCGATCTGGAAAGCATCAATCGACAGTGTCAACAAGGAGTCTTTTCCTACTCCGGCTTCTTCAGCTTCATGGCAAACGTCTTGCCGAAACTTTGTGCTCCCTTCCGCGACCAGGAAGTCAAGGTATTGGCTGAACAGCTACGATCCGATGAACAGGGCGATGAGCTTGATGCAATGATTGAGAAACTGTTCAAGCTTTTACGAATGGTTGACACCCTCAGTTTGGATTACACGAACTTTATGATCATGAACGCTGCTCCGACCTTGATCAAGGAGGCAGCCGGATATGAGCAGCGCATGTTTGGCAAGGACCTCGAATCGCACACCATCACTTTGACCCAGACAAAGCGATGGTGGCAGCAGGCACAGAATGCACTTGCTGCTGAAGCTGACCGCCGCGATCCAGAAGGCGTCAGGAACCCAGCAGACCGACCTTCACCACAGGCCATCTACACGCACGCCTTAGTCGACTTAACCATATCCCAGAGTGAAGTCGATGCAGCCTTCCTCCCAGAGACCTTACACCTTGACCTCGACCGCCTTCAACTCGTCAGGGCCAAGGCACTCCGCATCGCAGTTATCGGCGCCATCTTCCTTACCACCAAAAACCTCTTGAAACGCGACACTCGAAGTCAATGGAAGAATGAAGCCAACCGTCTCTGGACACTCCTCAGCACCGAGCCGTACGAAAACTCCGACGACCCCTCCCCCGCGCAAAAGGCCTTCTCCATCCTCGAAACCGCCCACAACATGCCTGACGCCACCAAATCCACCGTCCTCTCCACCATCCGGCGCTTCTTCTCCCAGGCCGCCGCCGCACAAGGCCCGCAGAACCGCGCTTTCACCGACCCCGTCCTGAAAGTCCTCTTCCAACGACTCAAGACGCACGTCTCGAGCCGCCTCTCGGCGCAGACTTCAGCGGAGCGCGTCCGCGCGGCCTCTTCCGCTTCGGAAAAATTGGCCGGCTGGGGCATGGCCGAGTTCGTCCCGCACGTGGCCAAGGTGGTGGATACGTTGGAGCGAGTGAGGAGGGTGGACTGGGAAGCGCACGGAGTTTGGTATGAGAGTATTGTGGCCGAGGTGGAGGGGAGGTGACGATTTGCGATTGTGTGGGTATGAAGATGGAGCATTGGGATGCCTGGTTCGTGGGTTTGCTTGCTTGCTTTTGTGTTTTTCTCTTTCTCCTTTCGGTCATGATTATATATATGGGTGCATGCTGGTATGAGCAGGCATGAATCTTTGGGAATGCGGAGCATTGGGACGGAGGGTTTGGGTCCGCGAGGCAGAGAGGGAGGACAGAACGGGATGGATTATAGATGGTCATTGCTTTACTGTTACTGATGCTGCTACTGCGACTGAACCGAGATGAGAGTATGAGATGTTGTTTCCGTAGAGCTTTTTCTACTTTTAGTGTCCACTTCCCTTTTCCTTTCTTTCCTGCTATACGAAGATGAGAGAAAGACAGAGGGGATTGTCTTTGTTGAGACTCCGATTTTACTAGACACGGCATTTCACAAACGTGGGAAAGAGTGCAGGTAAGGAGTCGCCCTCAGCTTGCTGACCGAAGACTCATTCTTGTCGAGAACCTCTGCCACGATCAGGTATCATCGTCGATGCCTGGATCAAAGCCGGCGGAAGTAACAGGGCACTTCGAACCGAACTTGAGAGTGTCTCGAAGTCATCATCTGCTGAGCTACTAATCTATGCAATCCCTCACTTACACCTACACTTCCCTTCGTACCTACAGCGGTGAATGTATCCAAAGCTGCTCGACTCGCTAAGCCAACAGTCTCAAGATCAAGGAGAGATGCTCCTCTCTGCTGCGGAAGAGCTTCGGTTGCATTGACCTGATCACGTTAGCGCCACTCGCTCTGAGGTTTCCAGCCAGGACTGTTTACTTTCAGCACGCGCCTACAACAGCAAAGCCTTCAAGCTGTACGAGCCTGATGGTCTGTAGGGTGAAGATCGATAGCGTGAAACAATGACCACGAATGTTGCTGTATTGTTCTAACGCCAAGGTTGCGCCGATGGATCGCTGTACCATAGTCGACGGAACATACATCGCGGCCCAGACACAGGCCCATGCCCCAGTGGAAGCAAGTGCTGATATTGCGGTTTTGGTATCGTCTCGGCGTACGAATAGGAAATCCTGTGATGGAGCGACAGCGCCGCAGAGTTTTCAAAAGATGCGATGGTGGGAAAAGGGGAAGAAGAGGTTGATGTAAAGATCCTCGAGGCTCTGCGGCTGCTCGGCAGCGCTAAACTCTGATTGAAAGCCTGAGTACATTGATTGAGAAGCATAACCTTTCCCCAAGCCACCTGTATTTCGCCTTCGCCTTCGCCTTCACCTCCATGGCGAAGCACAAGAAGCGCAAGCTTCAGGCGGCGCATAACAAACCTTCCAGACCATCTAAGGCAAATTTGGCGAAATCTACGAACGCCAAACCAAAAGTCGCCCGGGCCGCCCACAAACCACAACCCACGATTCCATTCCAAGCCGAAGACCGGATCTTGTTAATTGGCGAGGGCGACTTCTCCTTCGCAAAATCCATTGTGGAAGAACACGGCTGCTGCGATGTAACAGCTACATGCTATGATTCCAAAGAAGCATTGTTCGAGAAATACAATCCTCAGGCTCAAGAACATATCACATATCTGGAAGAAGAAGGTCAGACAGTCATCTATGATGTCGATGCTACGAAGCTAGACAAGAATAAAGCCTTCACCAAGTTCGGAGAACTTTTCGATGCCATACTGTTCAACTTTCCCCATATCGGTGGCAAGAGCACAGATGTGAATCGGCAAGTGCGGTTTAACCAAGAACTGCTGGTCGGGTTCTTCAAAGCTGCCATACCCCTTCTCGCATCGAGCGGAACGATTGTTGTGACCTTATTCGAAGGGGAACCTTATACATTGTGGAATATTCGGGATCTGGCGAGACATTCTGGTTTGGAAGTGCAGCGGAGTTTCAAATTTTTGGCTGAAGCATATCCGGGTTACAGTCATGCAAGGACGTTGGGAAACATTGAGGGCGGAGGTGGCTGGAAGGGCGAAGATCGGGATGCGAGGAGTTATGTCTTTCAGAAGAAGGGAGGGAAGGCGCAGGTGAAGAATGGAGATACGCAGCCTGGTGCGAAGCGAAAGAGAGAGAGGAACGAAAGCGAGGACGAGGAGAATGACTGAAGCATGTTCTGGCAAACATGGGGGTCCGGATATCTTGCGACTAAGACAGATCTGCACCGTACGGCGCGGCCTACGAATCTGCCCTCGCCATTCGTGATCCGGCCATGACCTTCGATGCATGATACACTATGGGGATCCTACATACAGTTGTGGCGACCCACAAGCAGGGTGAGCTCAGTGGCACGACAGCAACACCTTTGCAGCCAGGTCTCCGGATGTACCTGCCATTACCCGTCGGCAAATGCTCCCGGCTTGGCTATACCTCAGACACTGCGGTCGGCCAACGAGCTCCCTTGGCCGCGGCGCAGCAAAGCTCGACGCCAAGAAGCAAACACCGGGTCCATCGAATGTAGCGACACTGCGGCCGCACTTTCTGCATGGAATGATTAGGGGTGGATGATCATATAAGACTGACCTAGAGCTGGGGCCCGCCTACAATTCTTTCCCAATCTTGCTCCTCATGGCAACAGAGACAATCACCGAGCAGCTCTTTACCAAAGCTCGCATCGTCGAGCAAACGCCCTCGGCTCCAAAACTAGACGAGCGCTTTGCAGCACTGAAGCAAGAGATCGTGAAAGATATTGACCCGAAAGTGCTCCAGAATTGTTTCGAAAGACTGAAGGAAGAGCTGGCGACAGAGGCTGAACGCTTATCAAAGCTCCAACAGAATGCCATACCTGAGGTCAGCTGGGCTGAAGTCAAAGCAAATGGTCAGTAACATAACACACGAGGAACGATCTTTACCAACGTCCATCAGGCGGTAATATCCCAACCCACGTTGCTTCAGCAGCTCGAAAGGCAGGCTGTGTTCTGTTCCGAGGCGTCGTCTCTGAAAAACAAGCCTTGGCCTGGAAAGCAGAACTGAAAGACTATACCTCACGCCATCGAGCAGTTGGTGGTCGTCCCCTAAGCAGCCCAACCTTCTGGCTCCTCTACTGGACCCGCCCACAAGTCCAAGCCCGCTCCCACCCAGAAATTCTATCAGCCATGTCGTCCGTCATGAAACTCTGGCACGTCAACGACACCTCCATACCCATCGACATGTCATCACAAGTCCATTATGCCGATCGCTTCCGTATCCGCCGAGCCGGCGACAAAGAATACAGTCTCAAACCCCATCTCGACTCCTCCGCCATCGAGCGCTGGGAAGACCCAAAATATCGCTCCAATTACGAAGCCATTCTCCGTGGCGACTGGGAGCACTTCGATCCATGGTGCATGGACAACCGTCCCGATGCGATCACCGATCTCTACCAAGCTCAAGGCTCGTGTTCGGCTTTCCGTGCGATGCAAGGTTGGTTGAGCATGAGTGACTGCGGTCCCGGAGAAGGTACCCTTCGCCTGCTCCCTTCATTAAAATTAGCAATGGCGTATATCATGCTCCGTCCATTCTTCAGCTACGGCAAAGAGGAGAAATTCGACATCACTCAACCTACTTTTCCCGGCGCCACTCCCGGTGGAGGTCAGTTCTTCCCCACCCCGACCTTCCATCCTCACCTCGAATTAGACAAGACGATGATCTCCGTGCCCCGCGTCAAACCTGGCGATTACATGTTCTGGCACTGCGACCTGGTCCACGAAGTCGAATCCGTCCACAACGGTCGCGAAGACTCCAGCGTCTTCTACAACGCCTCCGTGCCCCTGTGCCCTTACAATATCCAGAACATGCTCCGCATGAGGCAGAATTTCCGGGACGTGATGCCCCCGCAGGACTTTTTGAGGGATTGTGGCGGGCCGTATGAGGTCGAGGCCGAGCATAGCGATCATGGGGCTCGGGAGGAGAATATATTGTGTGTCGAAGGGAGGAGGGCGTTGGGTTTGGAGGAGTTTTATGAGAATGAGGAAGGCTTGGGGGAGGGGCAGAGGAGGGTCAGGGTGATGGCGAATCAGGCTATGCGGGAATGAGGAAGCCGGATCGGCCTATGGGATCTTGGGTGTCTGCAGATTTGCTTACGAGTTTCGTTGCCTCTAGCGTATGCTGCGCCATGGAAGGAGAGTAGAAGTTCACTCCCCGTTATGTTCTCCACGTAGCACTCAACAAAGGTGGTATACATACCTGCTGCCTCTGATCACATACATCCCATGTGCGCCAATGAAGCCGGCACGCAATTCCTCTCACTTCGAAGCTTTGGGAAATATCTCCCGAAAGTCCAGGCCCGTGTATTCCCAGCTCGACGCGAGTAGCGTCTTGAACGTCATCAGGCTACGAGGCTTGCCCTCTGCATCCAGGTTTTGTGTCGAACTCCGCCATTGCTGTCCGAAGTTTTAAGGGACTATGTTTGATGGTGTCAGAATTGTGGACGTCTTCTCCAATAGCAGTCTGGCGGAAGACATCGTCAGTGAGCTCGGGTTCTGAGCTTGAGGCTGTGGCTTCCAGCTTCCGTAATGGATTCGAGGGAACGGGTATGCTTGGGCGTTTCAGTGATGGTCACGACTTCGGTAGTGTCATTTATATGCTTGAGTTCGTTGACTGGACCAATAAAGTTGGACTGACACTGCGTTGAAAGGATGATAGACATGGTTTAGGAATTCTAGGTCCCGACGATTTCGGAGTCCAATTTCACTGTCATGAGGCATATGTGAACACGGTCTCTTTTTCGAGCAATCCTCAAACAGCATGCTATCACTGACAACACTGGTATGGGACAACGCCGCGAAGACCTTATGCTGTGGGACGAGCACAAAGTATGTTTTAACTCTTGTATAAGAGAAATGGTTTGGGGAAGGCTGTAGGGTTGGTTCATTCGTACCTCATAACGCGTGTGATGGGCAGAAGCCAACCCTTGCGCACCATCGCAAGTGATAGGTAGCGTGAGCTGGCCTGGGAGGCTCCTTAGCATCTATAAGCTGTAGCAGACGCTCGAGTCGAATGCAGTTCCGTGCGGTTGAACGGAGTGAGACTAGAATAACATCTATGCTGTAGGACAGTGGCCTTACAGAAGATCTGGTTACGACTCCAGCGATTTCTGATCAAAATGTGAACGATGACTTGCCAGAACAACTGTCTCACAGTCTCATCCGGAATTAGGCCCGATGCTAGATTACGGCACGTAAGACGTTGGGATGAATCGTCACCATAACATCTAGCGTGATTTTGTGACTTCATAGAAAACTGGCTTGCATTCGTGTCAAACGTCTGCTCAGTGACGAGTAAGACAGCCCGGGGAGTGAGACAAGCGACCACACCCAGCTAGTATCTCTTGTCGAAGTTCACTTACCTCCGACTGCCCTCAAGCAGCCACTTCACACCAGCTAAAGTGTCAGAAACAAAGTCCTTGCTTTGCTGCAGTGTTGGCCAATTGGTCCAAAACCTGCACAAGTCAGCATATCGCGGTCAAAGGCAGGAAGATACAAACTCACATATGCCCAAACCCGTCATATACGTGCAACCTCGTCGGGATCCCTCTCTCCCTCAACTCCCGCTCATACACGAGCCCCTCATCCCTCAACGGATCCAGCCCAGCCAACTGAAAAAAAGCCCTCGGCAGCCCATCCAGATTCTCACGCAACAGCGGACTGTACAAGACATTCTCCGGCTCCACATCCAAATGCTCCACCCTCCTCCCCTCCCTCTCCTTCAACTTCTTCAACACCGGATCCGACTCCGCCTCCAACCGACTCCGACACTCCGCCTTCCACTTCTCCGGAATCGCCGCCGCGCTCAACAACGCAGGGACGCACAGGTACTGTCCCGTGACCGGCGGCTCCAGGCCCTCGTCTCGCGCCACCTGACACACGACGGCCGCGAAATTCCCACCAGCGGAAGCGCCTCCGACGAGGAAACCTGTCCGCGGATCGGCGGGTAAGAGGTCGGAGTCCGGCGAGGCGGTTTGCGCGCACCAGCGCAGCGCGTCCACAGCGTCGTGGACGCCCGTGGGGAAAGGGTGTTCAGGAGCCAAACGGTATTCGACGTTAACGCACACGGCGTCCAAGTCGCGTGCGAACATCCGGCAGTTGAGGGCTTCGTCGGTGAGATCGCCCATTCTCCAGCCGCCTTCGTGGTACATGACGATCAAGGGACGAGAGGTGGATGCGGGTTTGGTGGGTGTGTAGACTCGGACTGTGATGGAGGTGCCATCGCGGGTGGGGACTTGGTGATCGGTTTCTGTGACTTGGTCTGGAATGGGTCCTGGGATGGGGTAGAGATGGCGGAGGGTGGAGAGGTGTGCTGCGCGATTGTATCTGATGGTCTGGACGGAGGCGTTGGGATCACCGCCTGTCAGGTCTGGGAAGGGTGTTTGTGTGAGAGCCTTGCACGGGTGAGCGAGGGAGGCTCTTTCTTACGTGAAAATACCTACGGCTGACATGTCTGGGTGCATGGTGCCCATTCGCTTTCTATCGGAGTCCGTGAGGATGGCCATTTTGACCGTCACAGTGGATGCACCTAGGGTACAGACCTTGACTCCCTTCGCGAGGTTGAGCCTAGACAGTTTGCTATACAGCTTGACTCCAGTGCAGTTACTATTGGGTAGTACTGTATGTGTTGATTGAATGGAGAACTTGCATCCGTCATCGGCCAGCGTCAACTCCGAATCCTCCGATGCGGTCGGTCAGCTCCACGTTCCCCATCCAGACCTCACATGCACCCTTCTCCTGAATCTCGCTTCCCCTACAGTCTGGCTCACCATGATCTCCACCCAGTCGTCGCCACACACGAGCACGAACGCGTGTCCACGGCCGTTCCGCGAAGGCTTGACAAGCCGAGCTGATGACATGTGCCTGTGCATCAGCAGCAGTCGTAGCCCGAACCAGGCTTCTACACGAGCTTCCAGGCCTCCCCAGTCGTCAGCCAGCCAGGTGCTCTTCGGGGTACATTCAGATAGTGTGTGCTTCCGCGCGGGAGCAGTGAATGTCCACATGGTGGTGCAGTAACGGTGCGCCTCAATCACGGCTCTGGGGCGATAGAAGCCACATCCTGCGCGGTGTTGATGCCATCACGTTGGCAGAGATTCCAAGGCAAGTTCGTTCTTATTAGCAGTAGTATACAGTACCTCGAACGAGATCTATCCTCGCCATTCCGAACAGAATACCAAAGCAGCATCAACGCCCGAGGAGCAATACACAACGCCTACTACACACAATCTCATACATGACGAACCGCATACCACTTCCCTCCTCCTTCCCCCCACTCCTCCTCAAACAGCCATAACAGCACACTTCGCCCCCCAACCAAGCATCCACAGCGGTAGCCTTAAATCCAATCCACCTCCACCATGTGAAGTAGTCAGTCGTGATCAGCACCTCGGTCAATTCTACATGTACAGTACATGTACATTATGCCACCACGTGGCGACTCTCCTCCGAATCCCCTTCAGAGGATGGATGTCTGTGGTTCGGCAACAGATTCCACGAGCTGCTGCGGTACAAAACATGCCTTCGTTCTGCACATACGGTATTGTTAGACTGGAGGCCTAGCCTTGAATGTAGAGCTAGTCTTCTCGCTTCAGCAGCACGCACGCACGCACGCGCGCTTGCTCAAACGGGCTTGTCCAGAAGTGGAAATGAAGCGGGCGGCTTGTGGGAAGGAGTTTTATTAATTTCCTCTTGCCGCGCTTGGGCGGGAGCTTGGCCTTGAGGCTCGTACAGTACTGTAGATTGTGAGTGGACCACGACGCGAGGAATCCTTGTCCTGAGCTTCGATTAAATATTGTTATTATCACAGGATTGACTTATTGGGGAGTGTTGGTGGCGGGAAGATGTATGTGGTGGCGTACTGTACTGTACTGTAGAACTACTATACAATATAGATTCTGAGAGCGCGTGAAGGGGGTCCCTGAGGACGCAGGATTGTTTGGGGATTCGATCAGACTTAGGGTCTCAGATAATAAAAACACGAATCGACTGCCCTTCCTGCCCCCCCTCTCCCAGGATGCAGCGCATCGTGTCGAGAGAGGGTTTGGATATGTCAACGTGCTGTGAATGATGGTAAATACAACTCACACACTTCCCATCTGTTACAGTACCATGTATACGGCGAAGTTGACGCACGTGGAAAAGAAAGCCACGATGGGAGTTTTTCGAAACACACAAAAGTGATGATTATTTGTTTACTGGCTACGACTGTCGATGATGGAAAAAAGAAGTCTGACTGGATACATATTATTATTTTGATCAGGATTAATGATAAAATCTCTCTCACAGCGTTGCATGGGGACCGTCATGAATCATTTCTCGGGGAGGGTTATAGCAGCAAAAAGGAAACAGGAGGAGTAGAACGATGCCTCTCTCTCTCTCTCTCTCACTCTCACACTCAATGCCTGCGTGCCTGGTTGGTTTTTTATATGTACAAAATCACCCGTTCTGAAACCGGGACTGCTTTCTGCTGCTGCTTCAAAATTGCCTCCAGTGAGAATCTGTTCTCATCCCTCTCTCTCGCTCTGTCTATGAGCCAGAGGTAATGGCCAAATTCGTCGAATTCGCGCCTCCCGACTGTCCCTTGGTGACGCCGAGGAGCGGGATGAATTCGGAGTATTCGGGGAAACCGTTAGGGTCGGATGGGGGCTGTGCGCTGGACGTCACGACGGACACGGCGAAACCCTCGACGGAGCCAGTGTCGATGCTCTTGCCGTCCTGAGCGATGCGCCATTCGAGGTTCTTGGTGAGGTAAGGAGCGACGATGGCCTCGGCCAAGCTGCTGAGGATGCCGGCGCCGCCGACCATGGTCTGCAGGGTGCGCGTGAGGGGGATGGAGCCTGAGCAGATCAGGTCGTGGTCCTGCTTGCCGGGTTGTGCCATGACACCCATGGTGCCGATGAGGTTCTTGTCGGTGGTCCATGTGCTTGGGTCCTCGTTCACTGGCTTGCCGTTGAAGACGAGGACGTTGTAGGTGCCATTGAGGGTGTAACGAGGAGTCTGCACGTTGGCGACGTACTGGTAGAGAGATCCATTGGACGCGGCCAAGGGGTTGCCTGGGAGCACGTCCGCGATGGATGCGGTGGCGGAGGCAGCAGCCGATGTGGCGGATGATAGGGCATATGAGCCAACGCTGGCGATGTCAGAGACCTGTGCATCAGCGTCACGCTTGGATGAGCCGGCGGTGGCGGTGGCACTGGGTCCGTAAAGTCGGTTGACGTATCCTCGGATGGAATTGGCACTGCCATCACTGTTGGAGAATTCAGGGTAAGTGTACTTGAAGGTGGTGGTCTTTCGGACATCGTTGGTATTCCAGAAGCTACCGTCGGACTTCTTGAATGGAGTCAACGGAGAAGCAGCGTTCTGAGTGGATCCCTGGGCAATCGTCCACGTGCTGTGAGGCGCGACCTGGGATGCGCCGTACTGATTGGGGTTGAGAGCTTGCCACATGGCGAAGTAGCGATCAACATTGCAGTGATGGAGCCAGAAGATGGGATCGAAAGCTGCGGACGCAAGGTATGTCATGTGGCCTCCGGAGACCGAGCTGCTCCCGGGACCACCGGCAAGGTTGTGAATAGTATTATGAATGTTCTCAAGAGAGTTCGAGCATCCGGCGTTAGACGAGCTCGCGTCGTCGTTGCTGAAGTGCAGGTAGTTCTTGCAGTTCGTGAACAACTGGTAGATCTGATCCTGCAGGTTGGCACGGTTCGCTGCCATGGCATTCACAGCCTGCTGCGTATTGCTCGCAGCATTGGCACCGTTGCTGTTCGGGTAACGGTAAGTCCGAGTCCAGGTTGTGAAGGGGCTGTAATACATCTGGCTCCGCTCGCTGCTCTTGAAGTCGTATCGGAAGAATGGGTTGGTGAAGGTCGTTTTGCCCTTAGGGCCAGTCACGGTGACAGAGACATCGGTGACAATGGCCGGGAGGACTGGCCGACCTGACGGAGGCTTTGCGGCCCAATCCCAGTACGGCCATCGCAGCTCGTTGGCGGCAGCGACCATGGAAGCGCGAGAGCTACTCGGGAATTCGTTTGCGATCGTCTTGGCAACCTTGAGGAATTCTTGCTCGAAAAGAGCCACGTAGGCTCGGTGCCATGCAGGAAAATGGACGGAATCGTGGCAGCAGTATCCATCAGCGCCGCCACACGAGCCGCACTGCCCGACATTGTTGTAGTTCACTCTCGGTACACCGTGGATACCGGAGATAGCAAAGAAACTGTTTTGGCCAGTCGTGCCCATCCATCTGTTCAACGCCAGAACCAGCAGCGTCCATTGGTTGGGCTTGGTGTCCTTCAATTGTCTAATCTCCAGACGTGGGTAGGTGTTCCCACTGGGAGTGACGAGCGGGACATTGGTCTGTTGTCGCTTGTCCAGACGGCTGGTTTCTGGCGAGGGAAACTGGGGGTGGGCGAGAACTGAAGTACAGGCCAATGCGGCCGCGGAGACGAAGGTGAGGAACTTCATGATGATCAAGGAAACAATGGAGAATGAATCGGATTCCTAAAGACTGTCGGGGGCTGTGAAAGAGAAACGAGGGTCGTGGTGCGAACACCCAAGCACGTATGTCAGAAATACCAGGCCTGCAAAACGAGCGACAGGTCGACGGGCGCGTGGAGTATTTGGACGAGTCTGGTTTGGCAGTGTAGAAGAACGGGAGGCGTTCGCGACCATCCATAGTGGGACAAGTCTGGAGTGCTAGCTCGCGGATCACACGAGGTGTCTCGCTTGGCTGAAGCGTCGAGCCAGTGGTGCAGCAGTAGAGGAAAGGGTAGCCATGCGGGCGCTGGCGGCGCTGTGCCGTGGCAGTCGTTCGTGTTCGGACGCAAGACTTCTCGAATAGGGGGAGCATCGACCATTGAGTCGCTAGTGCAGACGATCCGGGAGCATCCTATGCATCTCGCAGCGAAGAAGCCTGACGTATGACGATCCGTCACCACGAATGGGGCGTGACGGGGTCTGCGGTGGGCATCCCGCATGCTGGCATCTCATTGGGTGCGAAAAACAGGTTCTTTTCGCGCAGAGTCGTGTCGAAAAGGATGGCCAGCCATACTCCGACAGGTTGAGAGGCACTGCTGGCCTGACGGTGCGGCCCAGATGCAAGGTTTGATTGGGCACGTGCTGAGGCGCGGCGTGATATCTCAGGCGTGCCCAGGTCAAACCTTATACCGCCGCAGTATCGTACTGTAGAGTATCGTAGAGTCGAGAGTCCCAGACGGTGCCGGTCGCCGAGCGCGCGAAGGCTGGTCCTGGGCACATGGCAAGGCAGATTCTGCACTCTGACCCGTGTTCGCGCGCGCGTGTTTGGCCGAGATATTCTGGTAGGCGGAACGTCCGTCAGCGTCAGACATGTCGGCGCCATGCCCGTGCTCGTGCTCGCCCCGACAGTATCGTGGCGTTGCGGCGATTGGGTGAGGTTCCAGGCGGGCGGCGACGGAAATAGAATGGGTGCAGATGTGCGCGGTGGGAGTCGTGACATCGGACCCGCGGGGCACGGGCTAATGTAGGAACACGAAGGGGGAATTCTCATGCTGACACTACTGACGAACCAAGCCTCCACACCTCCGACGCCGCATGTCGCAGCTTTCCGTTTGTGTATGCGAGCTGAGACCTGACATGCCCGAATTGGCCGTATCCTGAGGCATCAGATCACCTCGCTTGCAGTACGCTAACCGCTGCCCTGATGGACTGGAATCTTGCAGCTACTGTAGCGTCCTGTGCCAATGACCGGGTCCAACCACCTCTGTCTTTCACTTCATACCAGTCCACGGCCACCGCAGCTCTGAACAGTAGTATCCCCCTCGAGCCATATCTCATGTGTGCCCACCGATCAGATCAGTACGAATCGCCGTTGCAGCAACCATGTGAAGGGATGAAGTCGTGACGATGGCCTCTCTGGCAGGGTGAACATATCGTCCTGGGCTCCCCGGGCACGGGACCGACTGCCCAAAGGAAATATTACGATTCTGAGCTGTGCCCTGGACAAGAAAGCGGCAGGGTGTACGCAATGCCGAGCGGCAGAGCGACCGGGGAGCTCACATACTGTATTGTCACGCCTGGGAACATCGCTGTACCGTGGGCCCTCCAAGAGCATCGCTGCCAAGATGTTCACGCCCAGCTGCAATCTTGCCCAAGATGCTATGTAATTACTGCTACTCGTTATGGAAATGAAATCTGGGGCCGACTCCCGATCGAGCGTTCGTGTTGTCTGATGCTGTCCGAATCAGTCCCTACCTCTCTCACCCGAAGACCTGGCATCTGTGGCCTCACCCATGTGATGCCAGTCATTACTAATCCACTGCAGCACAACCGGAACGTTCTTCACAAAGCCAGGCCAGCCCCTGCTCGATCGCGCTGGCACATCATCCCCAAACCCCAGAAACGTCCATCGTCCAAGAAATGTCGCAAGCAGTCGGGTGTTCGGCACGATGACTTGTCACGACCAAACAGATCACCCTAACCTTATTCGATGTGCCCCCAACGACTCCCTGCGTATTGAGAGAGAAAGACGCTCTGCCTTACCCGAGGCACGCCTCTCATCTTCCTGCTCACAACATCAGCTGGTGAGGGCGGTCTAGTGTTACTCGAACGTGTGAGCACGGCGTCCGCATGCCACCTGGTCATGCCGCTACACAGAAATGTGTGCAGTGGCAGTCGACGTGTAGCAAGGCATCCGCTGGCAGGAATTCTCGAGGCGATGTGGTCGGGAGCTGACGTTGCTGCTGTAGCATGGAGCGGACGTGCTCGGTCACCGCGAACCTAAGATGGTTGGCGAAATTCCCACACAAACCTTTCCCGACCTAGGTAGACACCATACATCGCAACCACATGGACGCCAATGTGGGTTGTTCGGAATCACAGCAGCCATGTGACATTGACCCCACCAAAACCAGCGCTCGTTGTGCGACTCAGAAGAGAGAGCTCCGCGATTTCCGCAACTGTACACATCGCATCGAAGTCTTCACACTTAGCTTACACCTCATAAATCCTGCCTGGGCTCATCACCATCCCTCCCCTCGGCTCTGCTCGCGATGCCCTGCAGAATCCTCGCGAGCCCGCTACTATGACACTCATCGCCCGCACCATGACCCACCCCTCGCGTGCGCCTGTTCATGACCGCGGGAAACCTGCGATTCGGCAGCTGACAGTTGTACTGCGCCTCGGCAGCACGAAGTTGACAGAGCTCGTCGGCCTTGCACTCGTCGATGCACGCCGCCGTGTCGTCACCATCCCATCCCCGACTCTTCCTCCGATAATAGGCCTGAAAAGCATCGTCTGCGACCTCGAAGACTTCGGTGAGGTTGTGCCAGAACGCGGGTGTCAATTCCGCCGCAGCCTGCGTCACGCCGGCGAGGGGTCCGTAGGTTTCCTTCGCGGAAGCGTATTGGCTCCAGACGGGGCCGGTGCGTTGATAGTCAGGATGCTCGAGGGGCGCGGAATAGGTGGTGATGTCCAGGACGCCGAAGGTGATGGGGTCGACAGTGAAGACGCGGAATGCTGGGGAGCCGGAGGTGGGAGTCAGGCTGGGGGAGATGTAGGAGACCATGTTGGCGGATCGAGAGGAGATGTCGGAGCGATGGCGACGGTGGCGGTAGCTGATTTCGAAATGTTCTTTGTGGGTGTGACCTGGAATATACATCAGCACTGCGCTTTGCGCCGATGGGACTATGTCGAAGTCCCTTGAGACTCACCCCAGAACATGGCCGCGATCGTCGCGTCGTATCGGTCGACGATCTGGGCGAAGTAGTTCGACCCGTCGTGCAACGCGTCGCCGACGCCCGGCGGCATGTGGCCCATGATGTACACTCGTTCTCCCGCGTCTTCGGAACGTTGCAGTTCATCCACCAACCACTTGAACTGGCGGTTGGGATCGTATTGCATGTGAGCCTCGTACACCCACAAGTTGAATTTGTAGAACAAGTTCGTGTTGAGTGAGATGATCTTCAAGTTTGTACCAGGGACTTTGTGGGAGTAGGCTCCGTAATCCGCTGCCGTCTCTGCTGTGCGGCCGAGCCATTTGGACCAGGCCTTCGAAACCACATCGTATACCCATTGACTGCTGATGGGATCGGAGACGCCTTGGAACGGATAGCTGTTGACCGGCGCCGCTTCGTGGTTGCCGAGCGTCCCATACACTGGCATGCTCAAGATCGACGCCATCTCGTGGTAAGTGTCTTTGATGCTGCGAGTCACCGTGGACTGGTTCACGAGCCAGACATGGTGCTCGGGAATATCGCCGGTGAAGAGGGCGAATTTGGCGTCCAGCGCGAGCTCCTCCATCGCAGCGTAAAAACTCTGCTCTAAGGTCTTAGGGGAATCGCAATTGTGGTCTCCATATGGACCAGCCGGGGACGAATTATTCCCGGGAGAGTCTTCGAGCGAGAAAGATCGACAGCATATTGGTTTAGAGCAATTCGTGTTGCTTCCGACTTCGTAGTCAAGATCGACATGGACATCGCTGAAATGCACGAATTTGATAGGGCGTTGTCCGCTTGGAGTCGGTCGCGTCGTGTTCGGCTTCGATTTTGGGAATATCACCTCATGTGGTCGTACTTTCGGTACTTCGCACTGTGCGAGAAGTACTGTGCATAATAGGTCGGATGTGTGTGATGGTATGGCGATGTCTCGAATGACGCGAGCCACAATAGGTCCTTCCTGAGCGATGATGCCTTTGCATACGTCTTGGTCTTCGGTTCCGGACCGTATGCAGCCGCTGGTCAACGCATTGACGACGGCCTGATCGCCAAAGCGTGCCAGAGCCTTGAGGGTGAGAAGTAGCGTCCGGCATTCTGTGCAGGATCCTGTACGCTCAATCTGGGCCAGAAGTTGATCCGAATCGGCAGCGTTTTGAGAAGAGGCCGCAGCTCCCAAGAAGCAAAATGTCGCTAGGCTACGCAATAGCCTCATGATTGATGTGAAAGCTTGATGAAGATATGGTTGGTGGCAACTACTCGTTTGATGAACACGTCATGTAGACCGCGGGTTTTGTATCCGAAAGAAATGCTGGGTTGGTGGCAATCACGCTGTTAAGATCGTCTTAGCCGCCATATAGTATCGCGCTGACTGGTAGATATTGTAGATGATGTTTGGATACTTCCTGATTAAAAATTGGTTCATGCCTGAGGACTTTCTGGAGTAAGGTTTGAGAGTCGCCGATCCATATCGTCATTATTTGACATCACGTTGCTGTAGAAACACTTCTAATAGCGAAGATGGTATCAAGCTGAGTCGAATGGTCTACATGCAAAAGAGATCATATGATACCACATGATCAGGACCGATTAAGGTATTGTTCAATCGATGCACAAGAAGGCTCCACAGTGGGCTAGACCGTTGTGGGGCTCGAAGAAGCGTGCTGGAACTCTTGGCGCCCACAGCTTCTATTATCTCCCGAGCTGTCATCTATACAACAAGAGAAACGGAGATCAATGGTCACTGGGAGCAAAAATTTGTCGCCTCTGTGGATCGAACACAGTACCTCCAGATACCGCACAGGGGACCAAAGTTATCAAGCCAGATGGCTATCTTCAGTCTGGCGCTCTCCCAAGTGAGCTAAGGCGACATGTCACTGTTTGCAAGGCTTTGGCCTCAGTGATGGAGAATCTATTTCCCCAGATCCTCTTATATAGTCTTTTACTTGGCACCAGATGATGTACTCTACTTAGCTTGATCCAACGGAAAGATTCCGAACCATATACCTTGGTTAACAGCCATATACTTGATTGCCATTGCCCGTAGTATCGTACACAACATTCATCCACAGTCGTTCGTTCTCCAGCTACTAGTTTGTGCCGTCTTAACAACCGCACGACCTATTAATGTCTCTGTACACAATGTATAGGCTGTCCGTGACAAGACACGAACTTCGCGGGAGTGTGAATGGCTCCTGGGCAATGCAATCCTCAAGCATGAGGTCAAGCCTCGAACCGAGGCCGTGGAATCGTCTGGTCGTATTGCCACCCGCTTCTGGACCAATGCCCATCTGCAGTACTTCACTGAGACTGAACTGCTCCCTCATGATCATGTTTTGACGGATCTACATATACTCGGGTATTGCATACTCTGACTGAATAAAGCAGCCCCGAAGCGCTGCTTTGTGTTCTGCAGCTCAGTTCTAGCAGTCGCCAGAACGATCCCTCCCAACGCAAGGCACCTCGTGGATAGTCGTGATATCTATTACCTTAGGTGTCGATAGGACTTGAAGCTTCTAGCATAGAAACATACCCCGAGTAGGTGAGCTTCGAGCTATTGTATCAGCGTTCAACATGGAATCCTCGAATAGTGTCGTCGAACGAACGAAACTCTTTGAGAGATCCTACATTGCCGAGTCACTACAAGATCTTCAGAGCTTGACGACGACGACCACGAAGCTTGCAAGGACCTTTTCCCAATCTCCATATCGATAGATCTCGCGCTCGATTCCGGAATCGACTTCGGACAATGGAATTTCCATGCTGAACTGAAAGCGCAGATATCTGACTTGACGTGCCTGAAGTGCATGCTATCTGCCGATGCTGATGCAGTCTCGCTGCATCAAGACGACCAGAGTTTGAGACTTGACTTTGCTTTCGTGCACCAAAATTTCCGGCGAGATTGATGTGGATCTAACACGAGCATAATGCGCCGATATATCTCGAAACCGAAGGAAAACCTACTTCCAAGCTCCAACATCCTGCCACAAATTTTTCAAACCGACCACGCTCATGCATGAGGGGGAGAGTCCAGTCAATCTTGGCCTGCGTATCGATGTCCTATGTAGAAGTGCGCGGCACGGACCCCACAGAATCGACATACATGACTGTCGTCATTGAATTCCTTGAGGGAATCGTTGATCAGCGATTGTCCGCCATACTGAACGACATGAAGAGCTTACAAGTCTGTTATACAGCCACTGGAATATCCTCCATCGTGAGGATCCAGCGCTTGGACTTGATAGCCAGGTTGGTGGCGAGCTGCTGGCAGTCTACCACGGTAGGATGGTTAGACATTGTGAGCTTCACAAAGGTCGGGTCTCCGCAGTCATTGGCTCCTGCAACTTTGCCAGCGTTGCAATTGGTCAACACCAGGGATGCTGCCAATGAACCTTAGCTGCTATCGCTCTTGCTTTGGCTCTTGCGTTTGGTGCAGTCTATTGATACAGATACTGGGAGGATGGCACGTAACACTGCAGCGTTAATGACTTGCATTCCGGGGGAGTTGTCGTTCGTTAATGATCTCTTGGAGAGGAAGAATGTATGACGAGAGCACAAGAAGTGAGTAGCTTGTGGTGATAATCGTTGAAGAGCTGATGCTGATGTCTCATCCCAGGTAGAGGATGCTGATGTCTCCATATCCACAATAACGCTTCCTCACTCATCACCGCCGTTCATGCCAGTACTGTTGCGTCCAGGATCGTCCTCGCGCCCTGTCACTTCCGTCGCTGGCAATCACCATCCGAAGCAAGGATCATACAGCGAGAATGGTGATTGATGCTTTCCACACAACTCTGGGCCACATTGAGTTCATGCTTCCGTGGCATCACATACTTCAATAGTTACCGCATACTCCTTTTAGACTGCCAGTAGTCAGATGCCACGGCCTATGTGATGCTTGTAGCTGGCCACGCAGCGCTGAACACCATTGACCGGGTCGCATGGCATCTTGCTCAGGTCGTGTTCAGAGACTGGCCACAAAATAGTCAGAGCATGTTCCATACCGAGTCTTCATGCTCGAGCGCGTTATGGCGAGTCCTGTGGGCAATTACGGTGCGAATACCGAGCTTGTCTTGCTTTTTGGCATGCTCTTTGATCGAAAGCTCTGCTACCTACGATCGTCCAATGACACTAGTACAGGAAGGAAAGCTTGTGTCTGTTCCTTAAATGTCGTTTCGGAAAGGGCGTGTTCCAAAACGGGGCTTCCGGTACTTTCGTTATGCAAGAGTCCATATCGTCGTTGCATTTCCGGTCAAGCTTTCCATGGGACCCGATAGCCTCTACATGGGTATGCTAGACGACACTCGCTGGTTGCTCTTCTGATAGCTGTGACACCGCCGCATTCGCGGCATCAAGGGAGCATCCGCCTTGAATCTAGACCTGACCTCAGTCGCCTCGGCACCGACCACTGCCTACGCAGACACACTAGCGGCAGAGCTCTCGTCGAGCTCATTGAATTGAATGTATGAATCTACTCACCCGGGGACGACGAGCAGCTCACTTCGAGCTCTAAGACTGCAATGCTCGGGGACCCACCGAGGTGCAATCGCAATGCCTCTAAATTCTGCTGTTCGAAAGTCATTCGCTACTGATTATATTCAGAAGCCTCGGAGAGTCACACAGTATGTGGCAGCAACTATCTAGTCTAAGTAGCGTAAGCCTAGTCCTCGTGAACAAGTCGAGAAAGACAGCCGTATTTGATTGAGTCTGAATGCCAGCCTAATATCATCATTCTACTGTCCTACTAGAAGTCCTAGCACAAGACGAGGCTCAGAACCCCATTCCGTCTCGAGAGCAACGCACAGATGAATTCAAGCACAAAGAAAACCGACACCAAGTACCCGCACACCTACCTACCTACTAATAGTAACAATCAAAGTCTTGGGAAACAATCGACGTCCAAAGTCCCTCCGGAACACATCTCCAGGTATCGACTCCAAGATACCTCGGCACACGCCGAGTAGCATGTCTGAACAGCACACGACCAGAGTTCGTCCGATGTTATGCAACCCACATCCGAGATTCTGTGCCACCTATCAGCTAAGCACAGCAGAAGAAGACTTCGATGCTACTACTACTACTACTCTCACTGAATGAAGCCGTTTCTAAAAAGAAAGTGAGAACGAAAGAAAGAAAAAGAAAACCTTCGTCCCAAAAGGGAAAGTGTCCCAAGACGGAGAAGTTTCGTCAAGCTCATGGACTAGTAAGTCGTAGTAGTAGACAAGAGAGAAAAACGCCTCGGCTTCTACACCTGAAGCCAACACAAAGTAACACCCGTTCATTCTCTAGACGTCGATCAATTGCGATGGGTGGGGTTTCGTAGTGCCACGCCATTCTGGACGGCGCTAGGATTTTCCTCAGCCGAAGCAAGAATGCAGGACTAGGAAAAACGACTTAGAATAGCTTCGCAGTATAGACACTAACAGAATGTGCTGCGGACAGCTCTATTAGGATAGTTTCCTCGGAGAAAGTGTCGCCCACCCCTCTAGGTTGTTAGTCCGATCATATCGATAGATGAATCCCCTCCCTTCCATTCTGTCCTCTGCGATCCTACACAAACACACCTGCACCGCACCCGCTCTATGCCAAAACCACCATGCACGTCCCCGCCACCTTACTTGCCGTGACGGCAGCACTCGTCGCTTCAACACAAGGCGGCAGCATCCTGCCCAAGAGATCCGACATTAGCTCCGTGCCGTCCTCAGCATGGTCCCGGCTCAACAGCACCGTGTCGGGGCGACTGTCAGCCTTATATCCGCTGGGAGCATATTGCTACGCGCGGTACGAAGGATCGCTGAACCCGCACGTCGATCTGGGCCAGTGTGCCGCGGTGCAGGCCGGGCAGGGCATCACGACGTTCGCGGCGCGGTTCCCGCAGGGCTATGCGTATGCGACGTGGCCGATGTGTGTGGCGCGGGGTCAGAGTTGTAACACGCAAGGCCTCCTGCCGGTGGATCCGATCACGCCGTTGGTCGGGGATTGTCGACAGGGCAATGTGCCGAGTTATGTGGTGGATGCGCAGAGTGACGGCGATATCAAAGCGACGCTGGCGTTTGCGAAGGAATATGGTGTGCCGCTTGTCGTCAAGGCGAGTGGACATGATTACAAAGGACGTTCGGCGGGGCAGGGTGCGTTGATGTTGTGGTTGTACAATTATCGTCCGGCGATGCGAGTGCAGAAGAACTTCGTGCCCGCGGGCGCCAGTGCTGCGGTGGGCGATGTGGTGAGGTTCGCGGCAGGACATGACATGGAATCGGTCTTGGGTTTTGCGGATCAGAATGGGGGAGCGGTGATTGCGGGGACGGCGAAGAGTCTGCATCCTGCTGGAGGGTTCTTGCAGGGTGGAGGGCATAGTCCTTTGAGTCCGAGTTGGGGTTTGGCGGTTGACAATACGCATGAAATCCAAGCGATTTTGGCGGATGGGTCCAGCGTGACGGCGAGTCGGAGCCAGAATGCGGACGTCTTCTTTGCCCTGGCAGGTGGTGGGCCGAGCACGTTTGGGGTCGTGACTCAGGTCTCGATGTTGTTGCATCCGAATCCGGCACAAGGGTATCAGTTTGCGCAGTTCGCGATGGTGGGCTTGACCGATCAGTCTGCGAGCCAATTGCTGAAGGTGTTGATTGCGAATGCGGAGCAGTGGGCGAAGGATGGTTGGGGAGGATATGCATTCCCAGGTTTGGCGACGAATCACACCAACCTGGTGGTCTTGGTTAATCCGAAGATGAGCAATGCTGAAGCTCAGAAGTCGCTGGCTCCGCTGACGGCTTTCATGGGTACGCTGCCGTCTGGGAACGTGGCTCTCAATACTATCGTATCGCACCAGGGGTACAAGGAGGTCTGGGACACACTCACCAATGGCGACGTTGCTCTTCAAGGTGGCGGCGTCAGTCTGTCGTCTCGAATCGTTCCTGTCGATAATTTTCGAGGCAGCGAGAATCAGCAGAAGCTCTTCGACGCGATTTACCCCATCGTCAACGCCTTCGGCGCGACGGCTCGGGAGCCACTGTTCATGTGCCTGACCGCACCATACAATTACCCAGCGAAGTCCAGCTCGGTCACTCCGGCGTGGTACAATGGCTTATGGCATGTTATTGCGTTGAACGAATGGAATCCGCAGAGCAGCACAAGCGACATCATGGCTCAGTTCAAGAAGAGCCACGATGTGATCCAGCCGCTGGTGAGCTTGACACCGGGGAGCGGAGCATACCAGAACGAGGCAGACACGCTAGAAACAGATCCCGTGGGAGCGTACTGGGGACAGGCAAACTACGACCGACTATCGTCCATCAAGAGTAGCGTGGATCCGACCAACCTCTTCACGGTGTGGCAGGGAGTAGGATGGAACAAGGGTGATTCGAAATATAGCTGTTATCCCGGTTAGCAGGTGGTGATGTGGGCGAGTTGATGATTGACGTTAGAATAAACAGAATGAAGTGCGCGATTCTGCCATGCTCAGTCGTTCCCACCGATGTTCGCTTGGATGTGGTCGATCCGGGGTACGAGGCAGTGCTTTCTGATGTTGAGGTATTCCGGTCGAGCTCGTGGGCGTGCTCGCATCTCATGCACTCCAGATGGTGTCTCACGACAACCTTAGAGATCTAGAGACCGAGGGAAAAGTGCTTTCTTCACGCACGCTCGTTCTGTGATGATCTGGGGCGGCGGCAGCAGTCTACGGCATCCATGGACCCGCCAAAGTCAATGCCCGTTTCGGCACGACTGCGGTCCCATTCCGCACACCGATATCCGACACTGGCGTCACACCTCGCTCGCCCGCTGAGGTGGTGATGGCTACGGGAGGCAGGTGTTGCCATGCGGGAAGAGATGGAGGGGGACGGGGAATGGGTGCGAGTCATGCTTGCGGTGAGCGAGACAGGCGACGCGCAACACGGACTCGTGATGCCAAGGCGATTGTGTGGGCACACCAGACCACAGGCCAGCTGCATGATTGTTGCATGTGAGCCCACAAACACGAGGCGAATGCAAAGGCGGGGAAAGGGAAGGAGGAGGGCGAGCGCAATTTTTCGACCGATGACGATGCTGGTATCCAATCACAGCACTTCGCCACCAGCTTCTAGCTCCTCCATTCTCTGCTCCCAAAATCCTAGAGGCGAAGGACCGCCGGTTCCCGAAGCAAAATGGCCCGGAAGCCCACTACTGGCAATGTCATCGCTCGACCGCTTAGTAGTAGTAGTAGTGGTGGTGGTGCTGGCCGCGTGGGAGAAAGAGACGGTGCCAAACTCTTTCTTTCTCACACACGTTTCGTCCCAAACCATTCTTTCCCTCCCGACCCGACGTCCTGGTTTGCCTCATCCTCCAGTGCTTCCCATCCCAAGGGTCCACGTCATTGCAGACGCGTGCGGATCGCGGCGAGAGAGGGTCGTACCGGAATACAGTCGTAGACTTTGGGCAGAGTGGAAGGAGGGCGGGCAATGACCAGAGTCGCGCCATGTCGGTGGTGAAGCTGGCGGAGAGTCGAAGAAGTAGCACCACCACCACCACCCATACGAAGGCAAGCGTTCGCCGGCGGAGGCGGAGGATGGGCTTGTGGAGTGTGGTGGGGGACTGAAAGCACACGATGGCCTCGACGGACAGTCATGGCGACATCTATGGACGAAGCCGGGCAGTGTTGGCCGTCACCATTTCAATGATGGTGATGTGCACCGCCTTCGTCTTTTTCCGAATGCTGTCGCGCGTGATGATCGTCAAGAAACTCGCGTGGGATGATCATTTCATGGTGCTGGCGTGGACCATCACTGTGGGACTGGCCTTCTCGGCATGCTACGGTGCGGTGAATGGACTGGGACGACATGAGGACGATATTCCGGAAAGCTGGCATTCGACCATGCGCAAATGCAACTATGCCTTCAGCATCCTCTACCAGCCCGCGCTCATGGCCACCAAGACTTCCATCCTGACATTCTACCTCACCTTCTCCACCGCCAATACCATATTTCGCTGGGCATGCTATGCGACTCTGTTCGTGGTCAACGCGGGAGGCTTTGCCTTGACCATGGTGACCGTCTTTCAATGCGACCCGATATCTGCAGTATTCCACGCCGTCACTCCACCCGGCGCGACGTGCACGGATATCCTCACCATCTATCTCTCCTCGATCCCGCTCAACATCATCACCGATCTGGCCATCCTCTTCCTCCCCATGCCTATCCTCACCAGCATGCGACTGCCGAAAAAGCAGAAGATGATCCTGGTCGTCACCTTCAGCTTCGGTGTCTTTGTCGCCATCGTGGATGTGGTTCGCGTATCATACCTGCAATCAGCGGCCGAAATGCGCCTGAATGAGACCCAGCAAACCGCGTCTGCGGACGACTCGCGAACCGCCGAAGCAACGGATTCGTCTTACTACCTGGCCTTTTCGTTCATGTGGTCCGCCATTGAGGTGACGGTGGGAATCATGTGTGCCTGCGTTCCAGGTCTCAAGCCGCTGGCGGCGAGGTTTTTGCCCACCATGCTCCGCGATCCAGGTGAGCCACCTTCGGTATTTGGATCCATTTCCCTGCCGAACGAGGGCATGATGAAAGCACCTCCGCCAGCCATGTCGATGCCTGACAGTGTGCATTATCGTGATTTCGCCCGTCACTCGGATCGGGAAGGGGCAGAAGGAGAACCGATGGGCATGTTGGACTTTCTGACAACACCGGACATGGCGGATCTTCAGCATCTGCATCGATCGCCCACAGCACTCACAAACACGACCAGGAATACACGGCCAGAAACGCCGACCTTCTTCGACTTTGTCGACATGAGCCAGAAGAAGAGTATCGTGTATATGACCGTGCGGGAATCTGTATTTCCGATCGCCGCCGTGACGGTGCTGTTCTTTGTGTGGGGTTTCGAATATGGCCTCCTCGATGTGTTGAACGCCCAGTATCAAACTGTGGCCAACGTCACCAGTGCCCAAATTGTTGGTATCCGCAGTGCTTACTACGCTGGCTATTTCGCTGGACCGCTGCTTGTGGGACGATTCGTGTTGCAGAGATGGGGATTCAAAGCATGCTTTCCGATCGGTCTCAGCATCTATGCTGCGGGTTGCCTGATCTTCTGGCCAGCTGCGGTTCTGACGTCCTGGCCCACCTTCCTGGTCACCAACTTCGTCGTCGGCTTCGGACTTTCTCAGCTGGAAGTCTCCGCCAATGCATTCATATCGCTCTGCGGTCCGGCACAGTACGCCGAGATGAGACTGAATCTGAGTCAAGGGGTGCAAGCCGTGGGCAGTGTCGTAGCTCCGCTCATCGCGGAAAAGGCATTCTTGAAGAAAACTCTGCATGCACCCTCTCTGGTCAACACGCAGTGGGCCTACCTGGGTATCGCTCTGGCAACAGTCGTGCTCGCGGTCATCTTTTTCTATTTGCCGCTACCCGAAGCCAGCGATTCTGAACTTGAAGATGCTGCGGAACGAATGGATGGAGCCAATCAAGCCAAACTTGGTAATGTGCGCATCATTTGGTACGTGCTGGGCTTTGGCATCGTCAGCCAATTTTGCTATGTCGGCGGACAAGAAGTCATCGGCACCAGGTTTGCGCCGTACTTGAAGGACGTCTATCCGACACTGAATCATTCGAACTACCTGGCGATCGCGCATACCGCTTTCGCCGTGTCTCGCTTTCTGGCAGCTGGTTTGGGCTACTGGATCAAGCCTCGGGTCATGCTCCTCGCCTTTTACCTTGGCACCATAATTTTCGGAGCCCTTTGCACACATTACTCAGGAGGCACCGGCGTGGCACTACTCGTCATGGTCTTCTTCTGCGAGGGACCACTATTCTCGCTCATCTTCGCGCAAAGCTTGCGAGGACAGGGCAAACATACCAAGTTGGCCAGCGTCCTCCTCACGGCATCCATATCTGGAGGTGCGATTTTCTCGCCTATATCGACCTCTATGGTGTCCTCCGGAAGTAGCGCACCGTCCAGCCTGGTGGTCGCTGTAGCTGCATTCGCTGGCGGCACCATTTTTGCCCTCGGACTTAACGTCTCGCCTCAAGCCCGGAGGCTCGTCGACCCAATCAGGGATGTCACATCCCATGGAGATACCCCTCGACCCAGTTCGACAAGCAGTCGAGCGAGCAGAGCCTTGAGCTTTTTGGCCGTCGGGAAGAAGCACAGGCACGACAGTAACGGGATCGAATACCGGGAACGGAAAATTAGCTGAGGCTGACAGTAGCGTGCTGACAAAGCATGAGAAATCCGCGGGACATTCTCTGGGAGGCGTTATATGTGGAATGTTGATGGTCGACATGATCTAAGGTCATGCATTGGGCAAGGAGCTTGTACAGACCCGATAGTTCGGTTGGGAAAACAGCATTTGGACGGATATTGGATTTTTGGGGTAGGCACAGGGTTAGAGAGAGGCCTGATGATTTCGGAGATGATATCCCCCCTTTGGATGGCATTTTTGTGTATACAATTGTACAGATGGACAGTCGACAGTCTTCGCATATGATTGATGTGAATATCAGCGATGTCGCGGGAGGCGGTGCATATCCTTGCACGTAAGCACAAAGATGGTTTAACTCCGCCACGAAAGCTCCTCGGACTGTACAAGGCGGATTGCCAGGTTCTCGTACGTCGTGGTATATGCGTGGCCATGTCGGCACGGTGTAGTATCAATGTTGCTGATATAAATCCGGGGCAGGCCACCGGGAAGGAATGCGCGATGCTGCACTCCAATGCGAAAGAAAGCCGGATCCATCACACTGCCTTCCGAACACGTAGGAGCCCCTCCATCCCCCACCTCCCACCACACATTCCAAATGGACCTTACAGTATACCACTTTAGCTTAAATCCGGCGCTTCCACGTCATGACCATTTGTCGACGTCAACAAACATAAGCACTTGAATGGCCCGTATGAGCTTATAAGAAGAAAGCGAAGGGGAGTGACCTTTCATACCCTCTTCTTCGTACAACACCACGAACCCGTCATTTAATCGATACCAAACCCAACACACGCACTGAAATGGAGACCGTCAAGAACGTCGCCGGCACCGTCTCTGGCGGAGCCATTGGCAACAAACTCCCCACGCGCAAACTCGGCAAGAATGGCCCTCACGTCACGGCTCTGGGCTTCGGGACGATGGGACTGAGTGCCTTCTACGGCAAGCCGAAACCGGACCACGAGCGCTTCGCCGTGCTGGACAAGTGCTACGAGGAAGGCGAGCTGTTCTGGGACAGCGCGGACATGTATCAAGATTCCGAGGATCTGCTGGGTACGAGTGTTGACTTTGGTCTCAAGACAATAAGATAAAAAAAAGGAATCCAGCGGCTGATCGAATGGCGAAACGTCAAACAGGTCAATGGTTCAAGCAGAACCCGGGCAAGCGCGAACACATTTTCCTCGCGACCAAATTCGCCAACCGACGAGATGAGAACGGCCAGCCCTACGCCGACTCGTCGCCGGAACATTGTCGTCGCGCCTGCGAGACCTCGCTCTCGCGACTGGGACTGCCGTTCATCGACCTCTGTACGACTCCCCCTCCTGCCACCCTCTGCCTCTTCCCACACTAACTATTCATGTTCCTCCCAACCAGACTACGTGCACCGCCTCGACGGCAAGACGCCCGTGGAGAAGACGATCGAAGAAATGGTGAAGCTCAAACAAGAAGGCAAGATCAAATACCTGGGCATGTCGGAATGCTCATCGACATCGCTCCGCCGCGCGTGCGCCGTCGCACACATCGACGCCGTGCAGATCGAATACTCGCCCTTCTCGCTGGACATCGAGTCGCCGCAGATCGGACTCCTCCAGACCTGCCGCGAACTCGGCGTGGCCGTCGTGGCCTACTCGCCGCTGGGCCGCGGCATGCTGGGCGGCAGCATCCGGTCGCCGAAGGACTTCGAGGAAGGCGATTTCCGCACCTTCGCCCCGCGCTTCAGTCCCGAGAATTTCCCCAAGAACTTGGAGCTCGTCGACCGCATCACCGAGCTGGCCAAGAAGAAGGGCGTCACGCCCAGTCAGTTGACCTTGGCCTGGATCCTGGCCCAGGGCGACGATTTCTTCCCCATTCCCGGCACGACGAATATCGAGAGACTGCAGGAGAATCTGGGCGCGTGTCGTGTGAAGATTAGCGCGGAGGAGGAGAAGGAGATTCGGCAGGCGTGCGAGAATGCGTCGGTCAGCGGGGCGAGGTATCCGGAGATGTTTGCGAAGACGTTGTTCGCGGACACGCCGCCTCTGCAGTGAGGAGTTGGTTGATGAAAGGGTGCTGGACACAGTCAGCCGGTGGGGAAAATGACAGCGAGGATAGACATCGGACAAAATAGCAGCATGTCGTTCCGAGAGTCGGCACATCTCTTGATTCCCCTCTCTCGCAGAAGAAGCTACATGGAAGAAAGCAATAGACATTAAGCACCTCCGGAAAACCCCGGTCAGGGCGCTGAGCGATCCCATACAAATGCTGACCCATTTTTCAACAGACATTGCTTCCAAGGGCATCTTTTTTTTGTCCGCCAAGAACGAGATTCTCCTTTCTCATAAGGTTATCCTGAAACCCAAGCCAATCCCAACAGCAACGCTCCACACGGAGAATCGCCCCCCGAAGTCCTTCTACTACAACAACGCAGCCAGACCCAAGAACGCCGCGAGACCTGCTGGGACAACGAGGTTGCTCGCGGCACCCTCGGTCGCAGAAGCCGTGGCTTGGGAAGCGGTCTCGGTCGCCGTGGCAGTCGCGGTGGAAGTCGCGGTGGTTTCGGCGGTCATGGAGCTGCCTGACGCGGAAGCCGTGGCGCTGGCGGAGGCGGTCTTGCTCATGGAAGCGGAGGCGGAGGAGCCGTAACTGTGGTGGGAAAAAGACGGAGGCGTCAGCGTTTTTTTGGGTCTCATTTCGACATCATCAAGAAAGACAAGAAAAGAAAAAAAGGGAAGAAAACTTACGCGGCCGCGGCATTGCAGTACGAGACCTTGGTCTGCTCCGCACCGAATTTGTTGGGGTCGGACGGGCAGTTGTTGTAGCAGGTCAGGACGTTCTGCGACTGGGTGCACATGCAGTCCCAGTCTTGGGTGGCGCAGGCTTCGAGTTGCGGCTGGGTGGATGCGAGGCAGGCGGCGATGATGCTGTGGCGAACGAGGTCTGGTCAGTATACATGGATCGATGTTGTGTCTGGTGGTCTTCTGGTCTTCGTACGTGTCGATCTGAGTGCCGCAGCCAGAAGTGGCACCGGAGCTGGCAGTGCTCGAGGTGGCAGACGTGCTAGACTGTGCGGCAGCGAAGCCAGCAGCGGCGAGAACGAAAAGTGGTGAGGCGTGCATGTTGGGCTAATCGCTATGCGTTGTGGTGGAGGTGATGAGATGTCCGGTATTACTAAAAGCTTGTTGTGATAAGTCCTGTGGAATGCTTGGGATGGGGGATAGTCGTCGAAGAAGAGTCAATTAATAATGTCCCAAGCGAGTGAGGGTGAAGAGAGAAAGCGAGGACAGACGGGCACAGTCCGCGAGGGCAGTGTGTTGTTGCTAATATAACGAGATGGCGCCTCCCCTGTCTCGTGGCACTGATCATATACATAGCCTTTTCGGATCTGGGGAAAGCGTAACTGCTATGCACGGTCGCTCGACACTGTATCCTCACGCGTTCCGGATGCGGCAGACGCGATGATTGGACGTTGAGGCTGGTCGAGGTGGTTCACCGGGAAGCGCTATGGCTTGAAGTGGCGGAAGACTCAATGCGTGCAGACGGCTTGCAGTGCTATCCACAAACTCGTGCAGCGGGAGAGGTCGAGAATAGTAGCAGATCATGCTGGCCTACGACTCCGCATCAGATCGCCACTCTGTACTGTCCTGTACTTCATCACTGCGTCTGCGTGCCGATGTACTGGAGTCCGAGCAGCGAGGCGGTTGTCACAGATGCAAACGGCCAGATGGAAATGAGAGATGAGCAATGACCCTGGGGGAGATCGTTGCGAGGGAAGTCCTGCCAAAAGCTTCTCGCCCTGCACTTCGCCAGACGGGGACCCCGTGACATGGCCTCGAGATGGCGACATGGGTGGGATGATTGCCACCTGCGAATCGATGCTGTGCGACTTTGGTGCATCCATTAATTATAATAATTATTGCTGTGTGATTGAAAGATGGCAGGGTGAGCGGAAAGGAAGATCACGTGCACGCCGAGGACACATATGAGCTTACCTTGTGCATGTCATTGGTGACACCAATGACATCTGGCCATCTCCCTGCGTGAGGAGGTGTCCAGCAGGCCAACTATGTGCCAATGAACTGCACATCCAGAGCAGGTCACCAGCTTCGATTGATGCGGTCAAAGTAGTAGTATGCCTTTCGGAACTCGCGCTCCAAACCGGCAGACACTGAGACTCTCACCACGTACAGCATACCGCAAATTCCGTGTATCCTCCCCAAAGCTCCACCAGTCTACCAAACCCACCCCACCACGAGCCACAAAACACGAGTTCTTCAATGAAAAAAAGATCTCATCCCAATCCTTCTCGAGTAACCTATGTACTATGCTTACCCCCTTCATCCACCCACCACCACCAACACCACATCTAGTCACACCCCAGATCCTCAAGCAAACGAACATAACACGCGACAGAGGCATTGGGGGAAAAAGCATCGCATGAGACACTGTGGCAAATCAAACCCCGATAACTTTCTCCACAAAAACATCCCGCACGACGACCACGACAACGAGCACAATGCCCAAACCCCATTCACAATGTGGAGAAACTAGTACATGTATATGTAATCATCTCAAGGTAACGCGACGAGCGAACGAACGAGCGAACGAACGTTCTGGTTTGGCGCATTCAGGGAGCACATCAGTCGAGTGAGGAAGAAGAAGAAGAAGAAAGAAAATTGTTTCCCAGCGACCGTCTCTCCATTATTACGATCTCACGTTTTCATCTCCAGTCGCGAAAGAACGCATGGGAGTGACTGAAACCGAGGATGTTGGCAGACGCATTGGGAAATCATCACTCGCCACGGAAGGTAAACCCCAAGCCGCTGGACGGTCTCCCGAGCAGCCGAGACGGAAAGAAGGTCGAGATCAATCATACCTGCCGTATGCACCAGGATCATTCTTCTGGGGGGACATCTTCTTCCTCGCGAACGCGCCGGTCGAAAAGAGTATATACATGTCACTCTCCTCTGCTATGCATAACAGTCAGTCAGGCAGCCGGCCGTAGTAGTAATGTGTAGTAGTAGTAGAAGTTCCCCTTCCCATCCATCCCTGTCCGATCCCGCACATCGCGAAGGAAACGCCGTATATCGCCGTGTCGACGAAAGCTTTTTTATTTCGCAACGCACACACAACTCCTTCTTCCGTCTGGCTTCTTCGCCTTCGTCCTCCTCTACTCCTGCCCGAATCCCACCGTCTCCTCCACGGCCCAAACCAATTTCTGCGTCAGCGCATCGTAGCTCTTGTATGGCGGCAGATCCAAACGGTTGAAACAAGTGTGCGATTTGGGCAGCTGCGTCTCCTCGCCCGATTTCTCGATCGTGAAGCGTCGTGGACCATCACTTCCTTGCAAGTCCTTGAAGCCGTTGACGGGGATACGCGAGGTACCGGTCGCGAATTGCAGGAGACGGGACTTCTGTTCTGCGTCCCAACTTCGTACAACCTGTGACAAAGAAAGTAAGCATCATATACGGTGCGATTAATGGGTGGTGTCGCATGCTCACCTTCCAGAAATTCTGAATCACGACATCATTCTCCGTGTAGCCACGATAGTCCGTGTGCTTCTTCCAATCATCGACGTCGATGTCCGCAATTCCACCAATCAAAAGTTCCAGCTCCCTCTCGTCGAACACGTTGACCAAATCCGCAGGGATGAGCTCGTGGAATCCGGTCACGAAAGCGTTGAATTGCTCCTCGACACGTTTCTGGATGCGCCACTCCGTGATGAGCTCGACGTACTCTTTCTTGTTCTCGTTGGTGACTTCGATATCACGGCCACCAGGCTTGAGGTCAACCGTGACCTTCTCGCCAAATCGTTCGTCCTCCACCGAAAATGTGCTGTAGATGACGTCGGTGATGTCATTATCCATGGCCCATGTCAAAGTTCGGTGGAATTCGGCGTCCACACCCTCCATATCTTGAAGGTTCACCTTTTTTCGGAGGATCATCTTGTAGAAGGCTCCGATAAAGAAAGCGTCCAAGAAACGGCGATGGAAAATGGCCAAGCCGACGACGCGTCCAATGAATTTGAAGTAGCCTAAATGCTCCGGGTTGATTCCAGAATGAGGGTTGATCTGGAGAGTGTAGTTGTCGTGCGCTGAGTACTCGAAAAGGCAGTAAAAGGGATTAAACATCTCGTGAGATAGAAGGAAGAAAAATTCTCTGCGAATCCATTAGCAGATATCGCGCGCGTTGGAAGACGGAACGTACCTTGAAAGACCACCGTAATCCAGACCATCTTCGCCGTCAAACTTGATCATGAGACGTTTCTTGAGATCATTCGGGCTTTGACGCATAATCTCGGCATACGAGTCCTCGAAGATGTGCGTACGTCGAACCTTGACGTGGCATTGGCCAGACAGAATCCTCAACGCGGGCTGCGATCGGAAGTAGATGAGCTTCCTCCTGAAGTCACGCTTATACTGAGGCACGTTCTGGTCCAACGATGACGGCAATCGTGGGTCGTCCCATGTCGTCGTCTTGGTGTTGTGATCTACGAAATAGACACGAGCAGTGTTCGTGAGTCGCATTTCCCAGCCGCTCGGTAGGGGCCCGAGTTGCGATACGGGCTGCTGCTGAATAGTGCTATTGCCAGTTGCATTTTGACCGTACATCCGGATATACTGCTGGCGTCTGGGGTCCACCCAAGTTGTGGTGCGGGTGTTGTGATCCACGAAATAGGCTCTACCTTCAGGCGTGTGACGCTGTTCCCAACCAGCTGGCAGCTCTCCAGATCCAGCGGTAGTAGCGCCGGTAGCAACCATTTGAGCTGCATTGGCGGCATTATTGGCAGCAGCCGGCTGTTGTGAAGGCGAGCCTTGTCGGTCAGAAAGGGTGGGCGAGTTGGCTCCAGTCCGGTCCTCGGGCAGCATACGAGCCTGATGTCGGATGCGCTCCACATTGGTTTGCTGTTCCAGGTCTGCCCTCTGCTGTCCAGGGTTGTAGTTCGCAGCAGAAGGACGTATCCACGTGGTCTGCCGCGAGTTGTGGTCCACGTAATAGGTCCTCCCCAGATTGTCCTCGCGCCGTTCCCAGCCAGCCGGCAATCGTCCCTGGGCATCTTCAAAGGCACTGAAGCCGGAGGTCCCTCTTCCAGCCGGCGCGCCATTGCCGTTGACAGTAGGGTTCGCTGCAGTCAGGTTGGTGCTGGTGTTCTGACGGGAGGCAACAGCCGAGCCTGGATTACTTGTCGGTCGATCAGGCTGTAGCGAGGCGGTAGATTGCGCACCGCTCGGTGTTGAGGGCGTGTGTGTGCCATTGGTCGACGGGCCCGCGGAAGGAGCAGATGGACGGTTTGCATTGCTGCTCTGGCCGCTGTTCGGAATGGGTGCGCGTAGGTTGGTCGAGATGTTGAGTATCAGCTTGCCGTTGACTACGAGATTGTCGTTGGACTTGCGCAAGTCCTTCGTGATCATTTCTGTGCATCTCCGTGTCAGCCGTGTACGCATGCCAAGGCGAGTGCGGGATGCTCGGGGGGCTGACCGTCACCGCCAGCGTCGAGATCAATGACACTGCCAATTCGGAGGTTGACGACGCCCAAGAAGCCCTGGTCCCTCTTCTTGAACTTCTTCTGATCAAAGATCTGGACGGCCAGTATGCTTTCCTCCGTCACTCGCCTGCCTAGGTATCAGCAGCGGTCCGCCCAACACGTTTCGGGTGTCACGTACATGTCAAACGCCTCGTTCCAGTAAGGGTTCAAGGTCTTCTTAATGACACCCGTGGTCCTCGTCTGTTCGCCATTGATGGTAGCGACGGCGAATGGGTCCGGAAAGCCTGCAAAGAAAGCTCATATCAGCATGCATCCGCCTGCCCGCGATACACTCTCACTGTGCCCAACGTACGGAAGACATCTCTCTTGTACAGGCCGTCCGCCGCTATGACTGCGCCGGCCGTCAGTATACGTTTTCCACTCCCATATACTTGCTCCCGTGAGGGCGCGTACTAGTGACCCGCAAATTGGGCTGCGAGGGAAGATCGGAGGCCATGGCGAGGTCCGTATCTGTGTCGCCGCTCAGTGGCTCCGAGAGAATGTGGTATGGACCATGCACGGGCGAAGGCGCCTCAGCCGTACGGGTGTTCGCGAGGGGTTCGCAGCTGCGATCGGCCGCGCGGATGGACGAGGTCGAGGTCGAGGACGAGGACGAGGGTTGTTGGGCGGGTATGGGTGAGGTGTGGTGGTTACAGAATGCTCAAGCCCAAGCGGGATGACGGTGGCTGAGCAGGGCACAGCAACGAGCAGTACGTCGTCGACGCTTTTCGCACCGCAACCCACCTGCACCCCTTTTACCCAGCGCTCTCCACGGGAAACGGCGAAAGCAGGTGTGTGTCTCACGCGATGGATGGCAGAGACATCTACATGTACACCAGCTGCACGGGTGCTCAGAATCATCCCCCCTTCACAGCAGAGGTGGCTGCATCGTCGCGCCCATGTGTTCCGCGGCGGGCACAACCGAGAAGACCGCCACCTTCGCATGCCCCCGGCTGCGCAGAGCAGAAACGACGACTTTCACCCGACCCTGCCGTGGAGCCTGTTTACGTCTCCACAACCGCTTCTCCCCTACGTAACGGAGCGGCAACGATTCTGCTTCGATCGCGAGTCGAGACCTCACGCAAATAGAGCAGCATTCGATACATTTCCTGTCTTCTCTCGGGCACGCGAGACACCTCTCCCTCGGCCGGGTAAAAGCAGGCGCCACTGTCCGTGACGATGTAGACACCTTGTCTCTGTTGACATAAGCAGAGACAAGACGCAGACTATACTACAAAATTGCGCCTGACTTTCTCTAGAGTGGCGTATGTGGTCGCTCGCAAGCCATGCCCATTTCCACCCTTCCTTTACTCCAATCCCTGATCTGCCGTCGCTGTGCCGTACGCCTAGGCTCCCATTTAAATGCTCATTCTCGGAATAGGTGCGAGGAAGCTTGATTGCAAAGCTTCCCGCACAATCGGAGTTTATTTCAGTATCATATCAGCAATGCCGCAATACTTCCCGTGTCATCTGCCGTCGTCACTGGTACTGTGGGTAACATCCCGTCGTGCTGCTTCATAATCACATGCTCTACTGGCCATTCCACCCAATGCTTCCACACTTCATCGAGGGCGCCGAGAATGTCGGTCAGGACTCGTGCTGCCCAGCCTTGTATCCACCATCGATCGTCCAAGACCTGGAGCAGGACGCAATGATATGCCAGAATGATCAGCGCCTGAGGCACTCTTCGCTTGATCAGGCCGGCGAAGGTTGTGGAGTCCTGTTTGGGAAAGCATAGAATATTCGCCACGCTGCAACTGCCTTGGGTCTGCAACACTGTCTGGTAGACCTGTTTCAGTTCGCCCAGGACGAGGGCGCAGCTCCGTCTCTCGTCGAAGATCATCGCTTCGACTCCGAGCATATAGTCGAGGTGGCCGAGACCAAAGTCCATACCTTCCGGGAGGGGATTGTAGCTGTGGTAGTTCGTGATTGTCAGCTCAAAGTTCACGGCGCGTGACTGCGCTTCTCACCCACCCATTCACACTTGCTGTCACTGCTTCCTGGAATCCACGACTCAGAATTGGTGCGAATGGACCTTGCGCTACCCAATACCAGGTATCGCTGACAATGGCATCTATCCCTTTCACCAGCATGAAGAGTTCCACGAGGGCATCTATTGGGGGTATGCTTGGTGGCACAGCATATGCAAATAGTGCTACAAGCCAGGTGAAGATAAACTTGGCATTTGCGTTACTGGCCGTGGCTGGTGCTCCTCGATCCTGTCGATACAAAATCAAGGCCCGATCCAGATGATCCACCGCAGCAGCCTGGAGATATACTGCATTCTGTGGCTCGAGGGTTGCTTTGTGTAGTGCCGTGAAACCGAGAAGACCGTGTAAAACATAGTCGTGCGTGAACGCGATCTTGGGCATCTCTTGTCGCCATATTTGCATGATGTAATCAGTATCACGGTGCTCCGTCATGATATACTTGGTATCTGTCATGTAGTGGTGCATGAGCTGAAGGTCGAATTGCCAGCTGGACTCGAGGCCCATCGGCCGATCAATCTGGCCTGTCAGGACCGCAAATGGATTGGGCGAGGCCGGGCTGTGGGCAACAGAGGCTGTCGAGCTCGACCCGGTGGCATCTAAGGTGATGGGTCCTGATGTTGTGTTGGGTGACCTCGAGGTCGTCGAATTTCGCCTTGCTTTGGCATCGTCCCTGGGCACAAATGGCCCACCTGCTAAAGAGCAAGCGACGCCGTGCCTCACACAGTTGGAGCAGGGCGACTCCTCGTTACACTGAGAATGCGTTAGTGTCTGTCAAGAGGGTGCTGCGGTAGGCGCTCTTCAAAGCCAGTGGGGTTCCTGGGCAACCGAACGGCAGCGTCTTCACGCATTACTCATTGCACGTTGTTCTACTTCCAGATCGGTCGCTGCCTTGAAATCCCTCCACGTAAGGCAGCGATGTCGAATGTGCCAGACAGCTCGATCCTCAGGCCATGTACGGACATTGCAAGCTGAAGCCGAGTGGAAGGAAGCAGGGCCATTGACGCATAGTTTCCACTTCTGCAAGCTCTCTGGTTCGACTATGATATAGACCCACGTACCTTCACGTGTCTTCGTTTACACTGCGCGCAGCCTTTCCGCGACTTCTTATGTCCCACGCGTGGTGCTCTACTCACAGTAGCATCCATCAGTGTCCAAGTCGACCAAGATGCCTGAGTTGAGGACATCGATGATAGCAAAGAATGACGCAGGGCATAAGAATCTCATACTTTCCAACAGTGGCAGACCCATTCAACTCTGCTTGCTCACAAGTTGTTGTTGTGGCGGTAATAGTAGAAGACTCTGTGACTGCTGCCTGCGGTGCATTGTTCGAGTCCTGCGTAACGGGCATTCCAGGCGAAGCAGTCAGGCCTACTACCATTATGGGATGGTTGCTGAAGTCATGTCGTGAGTGGTGGCTATGAGTCGACGGATGTGAAGGAATTAGAACAAGGTGCGTCACACTAGCCACCAGTGCCTGAAAGACCCCCTCGAGGTTCGTGCAGCACCAGAAGGAGTACAGCAAGTCTCTTCAGGCCAGTGTCGATGTGGCAGCTGGTACCAGTGAGGCCCATCCTCGAGCTGAGGGAACGCGAATGCGAGCCTGAGCACCAGCAGAGTACCAGTATCGTCGACTTCGGTTAGCTCAAGCTTTGGGGCTTGGCGGGCAGGGGTTGGTAGGGTTCCTATCGTTTCGGAACTCGGTCAGAGTTGCTTCACCGACATCATTATTACTATTCGTCGCTTCTGCTGGCCACCCCTTCAACAGCAATCCTTCCAACTGATATCCGAGCGCCGAGGGATATCATTGCGAGTGTTCTCTCTCTTCCAAATGACTCGCCGTCGGGGTTCTTGCCAGCGATGAACCTCCTCTATCCACCATCGACTCTGGGACACCGCAAGAACAGTTGTGCAGATCATGGCTGGCCAGCTGAATCCTTCATCTCGGCCCGGTGCAGCTGTTCCAATCCTCACTCACACCATACTCCGTTTCGTTCTCGTTCCTTGCCAGATGACTGATGAACAGCGCCGTACAAATGCCCTAGCTGCAAGTACACACGACAATCACATTGCTGCAGAACTCACTTCCCCACCGATCACGGATCTTTGCGAGGGAAGCAGAAGGAGTGACTCAACTGCGGTGCCGTCTGGTCCTTCTCATCGGGTGCTGCTGCTCGCTCGATGAGCGAATGCTTCGTCCGGTTACGGGACACTTGTCGTGCAGTGTGGCGAAGTGCATCGACATCGCAAGAACTTCTTGAAATGGGCACGACGTGTCACGCTGTCACACATCGCTGGACATCCACAATCAAGACTGTGGTCTAGGTGAAAATGATGCACCCGTATCGCCATTCCGGTCCGCTCCACGCATCATCAGACTGGCAACAGCTTCCCTTGTGACCAGCGGAGAAGCCGTCAAAGGCCATAGGGGTATCTTTGCAGCTCACTGAACATGGACATCATCATCTGCAACATCCCTCTGGAATCTTTCGAGTGTCTCGGTTATCGGCAGCTGCAAGCCACGCGCGTGAAAGGTGCTATATGGAAGCCCTGCAGCAGCCAAGACGTGCTCTGTGCGCAAGGCAAGCCAATAGCTACAGCTAGAAACATTTCTGCCTTGTGCTGAGGTGGGGCAATGTCCATGCACTGTAGCACTTGGGCAGTTATTTGAGGATGCTACAGTATACTGGCTTTGCTTTGTGGAGGATTGTAAATTGCGATATGGACCCGATCCGTCTCCAGCGCGGACATTACTTGCTGTATAGTCTAGCGTGAAGGGGCAGGTAAGTTTGACTGCCATCCGCCTTCGTTCCTTCAAACCAGCCTTGACGAAGGTGTTGTCTGATGAGAAGATCTTTCGCCACGCTGCATAGGGCTCGCTACGCACGGCGTACAAAGCAGTAACGCAAGATTTGCACAAGGGTTTGGTGACACACTAGAGAGGTCTCGAACTTGGCATCATGCGAGCTCCGGGTCTACGAGGGTACTTACATATGTCGCTACGAACTTGCGATCTTATAGACACTGGCTCTACGGTCTCAAACTACTGTCTCTTATCGATATGCCTCGGCTTTCAACTGATCGATCTTGGCGCTCCACTAAGATGCACACAGCCTCCACACTCGGTTCGACGTTCGTGTAACGGATTCGACGAGAACACCAAGGATCTCTCCATGGGGCACGCTTACCAGACACCCCCTTCGAGGAAGGCAATTAAGAAGCCAAGCACGTGGAAGCGCTCCTTCATCTTGAGCCTTGTGCAGCAATACAGTCCTTGCCGGCCTGCCGGAGGCTTAGTATGCGCCCAAATCCGCGCAGCAACAGGCAGCTTTATCGCTGGTATCGGATTCCTTAGCGCGCGGCCACAGACCCATCTTGATTCAGCCGCTGCGCTTCGTTATTCCGTTGTCGTTGCGCTAGCTCTTCGTACGAGGCAGCAACATCGCATTTTGAAACATACGAGCACGACCTTCCATCAAGAATTGACGCGCATGTATCCATGACTTGGGCCGCGCTCGTCCCCTTCGAGTTCGCCAACTCCGAGCGCGGCATGTAACTCCTCCCGGATCTGATCCAGCAGGGCACTTCAGCCATGCAGATATTGCAGGTTCCACGTGCATCTCTACGGCGCGACGCACGGCCAAGCAGTCTTGAACCCTACGACTACAGCGTCATCCACCCACATGCATGGAATGGGTACTTCGACGCTGGAGCGCTACCTCGTTCATCTGTTTGGGATGCATCCCCGCTTCCACGGTCCCCGTCATGCGGTCATCATCTCACAAGGCTGAGCAAACATCGGCTGTAGGCTGCGATGTCGCCGGGCTTGTGAAAGGGATACTGCTGATACCGAGGCCTCATATCATCGTCATTCTGGCATGGCCTAGGAGCATGGAACGATTGCGTCACTACGACACATTTCAGCGGGCCTCGTTCTCGTTGTCTCCATTCTCGCTCGATGCTGGGGATCAATTACTGGCCCCGAATTGCGAAAGCAAGATGCTTTACCTCTCTTGGCTGAAAGTCCAATGTGCACACTATTGACAGAACGACGTACAGCCCGGGCCTGGTGGCAAAGAATGACCGCGTGAAAGTTCAGCAATACTGACTGGATTGTAGGAAGTCAAACAATTCCGTGGCATGTCTTCGGTGTCGACCGAACGACTCACGAATCCCAGGTCTCGCACTGCTTGGCCCCTTTGACCTCCTGATTCCACCCAACTCGCAATTTCGTCCAAAGTTCCGCCCGCGGTGGCTCCTGGAGCAGTGCACCCCCATCATCGACTGTTCCAGTAAAAACGATGGCAACACCCTGGAACGGCGGCGCTTCCTTGAATATCGATGTTCCACAATTTCCTAGACGGCGTCAAGCTCTTGCCGCAGATATTGTGTAGTTATACTAACTCACCACAAAAGTTTAGCGTGATCGGAAAATTATCGGAATGATGGTTGAACGTTCTTGTTTTGAGAGGCGCACCTTCCTCGACCGAAAGGTCCGATCGAGGGATCAAGAAGACGACGCTGTTAGCCCCGCCGCTGAGTTTGCGGCAATCGAGACAGTGGCATCGTGCCTGCGTCGTCATGAATATTAGAAGATTTCACGGTGAAAGCTGCGCGAAAGGCATACACTGTGAATGGGGACCCCATTGAACGTATACTTTGTCTCGCCGCAGATGCAGCTTCCGTTGGTGACTGTGGCTGCGGGCATAGCTTTTGGGCAAATTTACAACACGGAAAAGGAGATCGCTCGTCTGCACTGGCGCGGCGACTCATTCTTATATGTCTCATGAGGCATAGCAGACTACATACCAGAAACGGGAATCTGAATCCTGCGGTATTTGCCATAGGGCTTTGGACTAAGCGATGAAAGTGTCTGGGCCAAATCGTGTGGCCTGACATCTCTCAGTAAGTGAAACCCGTTTATGTGACCTAGACCGGGTGTGTCCATGGTAAACGGTCCTGCGAGGCTTCGTGGCGTGGAGCTTCTGCCAATGAAGCTCAGTGCAGACCAAGCTATGGTGTATTTCGCTCAGGCCATCGCGCGTATCAGCTGATGAGGCGTCTTTCAACCAGGTTGTGCCAGCAAGCATAACAGTTTCACTAAGGGTTGATGGTGATTCGAACCTTACCAGAAGCCGATACTGTGGACTTGACTTTTCGGATACGATACTGACAGCAGCACGGTCCTGAGATGTCTAGCTGTACTACAGGTAAGGTAATACTGCACACTCTTACGTCCTGCTTGACAGAGGGCTCGGGTAGCCAACCCGCAGAAGTCCTTGGCCGATGCGGAAACATACTGTATTGGAGGGGATTTGTTGAGAGGTCTATCAAATATGAGCGATTTGGAGCTGACTTGACTACATATGAATCTACAGCAGTGGCTCGAAAATCACTTGCAGTACCGGCTACATCATAATCTTCCACGTACAAAAGCTCCCAATCGACATCTTCAATGCCATTACCCGAAGTCGCCATCATGACTGCAGAACCACCCCGGCTTTGGAAACAGAAAAACTCAAGGTCCTGACCCGCTCCCTCACGCCGCTACAACCCTCACTCATCCTGTGCCACGTTCGGACAGAAATCATTCGCAATTTCCGTCCACTTCTTCCTGCACTGCAACTCGGCCTTCTTGCTCTCGTGCTCATGGTAGAAGCACTCGAGCCGGCTGAAAACCCCATTGATCTCCTCATCCCCGTGATCCACGCCCTCACAATCATCGCCTCCCGGACACCGCAGCGCCTCAGCATAGCTCTTCGACGTCAACAAACACGCCGCCAAGAACGTCGTCGGGAGATCCTCAAGCAGATCGGCAGCATCCGCTGTGCTCTCACACGTCGGCGATAACGCGATTCCTTTGGCCCAGAGATCGACCAGAAACCTGAACAAGCGATCCGTCCGAGGTAGTCTCTCCACGATCCGTCTGGTGGCCTCTTTGCTCGGCGGGAGGTATCGTCGTGGAGTGCACATCAGGATTTTGAGCTGGATAAATTCCAGCACTAGTTTGCGGAAGGCAAAGGTGTCGTAGAAGTCGGCGAATTTGTACAGGTCGAATAACCACTCCCATGGCCAAGTGGCGGGATTGGTGTGGTCTTCTTCGTCCGGATAGTTCACGGCGGTCTCCCGGAGCAGGCCGTTGGCTTCTGGTTCCTCGGGCTCGATGCCGTAGATCGAGACCATGTCCACTGTCGATGGTGCGGCGGTATGTGCTGTGGGTGAAGTGGACTCTGCTACTGCCTCACTCTGCTCCTCTTTCGCCTTCTTGCAGCGTTTCGCATCCCCTTGTCGCGAGTCATCATGGTCTGCCATGACATTAGGAACACCCCCGAGCTGGCACTCAGGTGACATCCCTTCCACACCTCTCTTCCGCTTTCCACCCTCAGAGGTCGGAGCCGCCTGTCGTTGACTCACGCGTAGATATAGTCGCTGAGTATACAGCCACCGCACGAACGTCTCGAAGATCCACAGCGGCACGTCGTCGAGGTTCAGCTCCCTGGACCCAGCTTCCACGAACCTGCCGTCAAAGGCTTTCCTGAACCATTCGGATCGACCACAGATCAGAGCGCGTGGGATGATGAAGTCCACTGGTTCGACATCCTCGATTATAATGCTGATGGTCACGGTGGTTGGGTTAACCAGGTCGTTGTCGAGTAGGGTCTGCGGTGGATCGCAGAGCATAGCTGGGTCGAAGACTGGCTTCCGTTGTTGAGTGGCCATACTGGTAGTACTCGCACTGCTGATTGTTGGCTATTATGGATCAGATTGCTGACAAGGATGTGGATCTGCTTGCAATGGACTTGTGGATGATGGAGTCGAGCCTCGAGTTGTGTATACCGATCCAAGCGCAGTTGGGATGCAGGTGCTCGGTCAAGTCTGCAACGGAAGTGTCAAGGATATAGTTTATAGTGCGGACAATGCGTCTGGCTAGCATCCGAGCAAGTCACTTAGGCTTGTTCGTACCTAGGAGTCGTAAGTGAATGAGATGGGACGCACGGGCCATCTGGCTGAGTATACATCTGTTCGGTCAGTATAGAGGCAAGAGAGAATACGACGAGATCTGTGGGTATATACTGAGTATTTGTAGTTATAAAGAACGCTGCGTTACGTTTGCTCGATATGGGTACCTTTCTAGAAAAGAGTAGCCCAGCGTGTTCGGGAAATGCCTCGCAACCAAATTGAGCCCTTGATGGCTTCGTTTCCCAGGCCTTTGTTATTGATGAGGACCTGCCGCTGTTGAAATCTGGCACGTTGAAGCAGCTGGTAGTTTAGCTCGAGGCATGCGTCGCTTCTGACACTGGACATCTTGCCGGCGTGCATGAAGATGTGGTGTTATGCGTCTGAAGGCGGCCGAGGCGCATAATCCATCTTGATGCGGGTGGTGACTCGGGGTGGCCGTCAACGGTGTGTATTCATGTCGAGATATGTGCTGAGGTGAATTAGACCAAGCAGAAGTGGGTTATGAAAACCCTTAGGAAGGACGCGCCAGATAATGCACTGGTGTCGAGCATAGGAAAAGCTATCATCGGTGACTCAATGAGTTGGTACACGATCCTGAGTTACGACCACCGAACCAGACTAAATACCTTCGCTGGAGAAATATTCTACATGACAGATCTGCCCCGCCATGTCTCTTGCGCCTGTCGCTATGCTGTGCTCTGCCTTGCTTTCTGCGAATACAATGGTTCAAGAATGGGAAGGGAAAATATGATGTATGCGCGATACCCCGGCGGCTTAGATTTATCACCTCATCCGCGGCTCTTTCATTCCAGGGTCTCGTTTCGAGAGTAGAGAAGCCATCAGAAATCTCATCTCGAGTTCAGAGCTTCGCTTTCATGCCTCCGTTGCCATTTGCAGCTGTGGCGCTGGCCTCCTTGTTCAGCTCCACCCTTCCACTGCCTTGCTTATCTTCTCCAAAAAAGATCACTTGCACCGTCAAGTCGTCTCTGTATCGTCTGGAATACGGGCTCGGCAGAGTCAACAGCGCGCTCAACATGTCCTTGTCTCTGCCACCGAGGGCATTGCGTACGAGATGCGTGGCAGCATTCTTGTCCTCTGTCACGAATCTCTGGTCTTTTCCGGATGGGACGCCCCACTGCTGTTGTCTGATCGGAGCTCTCTGACCAGATTCATCGCCTTGGTCGTGGTGCTCGATGGGCAGCGCCGAGGCTTTCTGGTTACTGCTGAACCAGGACGATAGCCATCCAGAGGTGCTAGCTTTAGTATTGTTGGCTTGGGTCTCGAGCCATTGACCCACGAGACCGACGACCTCTTCGTTCGTGAGCATTTCCCAGAGACCGTCAGTGGCCATGACTACGAAGTCGCCATTAGCAGGCTCAATTTGAGTTCGTGTGACGACCGGCTCGGCTGTAACATAGGGTGGTGTTTGGAGGTATTTGCTTGGGGTGCGGCCGAAGAAATTTCTCTTCATCTTGTCTTGTGTTTCGGAACTCCATTTGTAGATGGCGTCTCCAAAGGCTCTGCTTGGTTCCAGTCCACCCAATATGCGGCCGTTCCTTGTCACATGTGGTTCGCCAGGATGTTCTGCTCGCAGACGTGCGTCCTCGGACGGTGTGCCGCCGGTCTGGTCGATGGACAGGGCGGTAGCAGTCCACTTGCCGCTGCTTCCTCTTCGGCCCAGCACGGCACGACTGTCTCCTGTGCACGCTACCCGGAGCTCCTTCGATCTGGAGTCGTAGAAAGACAGCAGAGCGCATGATCCAGAAAGAGCAGGAGCGAGGATTTCTGCGGCCACCACTTTCGATTGTGCCTTGAGAACTTTCGCCACTGACTCGTGTACAATCTCGTTGTCGAGCTTGGTGAAGCCCTTCTTGATGGCCGCATCGACAGCATCGGCGGACGGTGTGATGAGTTTCGGATCTTGCAGAGCCGACTTGTACGTAGAATTTAGCTCTCGCGCGACGTACGAGACAAGCGTCTGACGAAGTTTTGCAGATGTTGTCCAGCCTGAATGACCATCAAACACGCCCCAGAACATCCAATCCGAGCTTGTCTTGCCATCTGCCGTAGCGGCTGTCGTATCCGGGACCTCGACAATCTTCTCGATGTGGTCGTCCTCTATGGGGTCGTTGCTCGGAATCTGAACCACATCGTACCGCACCACACCCTCTCCTCTACCAACCAGATAGCTCTCCTCATTCGTCCTCAGTTTCGCAGAAGCCTGCTCAGGGGTAAGCATCTCTAGCACTTTCCGGCCTGAGAAATCGGTCTCTTTGCTGATGGGTTGGTCCGCCGGAATCTGTGCGGTGAAGAGCTGACCTTGCTCTACTATCAGCGCCTTCCTGACGGATTCCGGTACAGTCTCGGGTACGGCAGGAAGTGTAGACGGAGTATGAGTGGGCGGGACTGGTGTCGCGGCGGTGGAGTAACTTCGACCCTGGCTCTGGCTTCCGCTCAAAGCTCCCGAGACGGGTGAAACATCTGGTGTGAAGGCGGATGAAGGCTGCGCTATCCGTTGTTCGTAGCCGTAGTACAGTGCTGCAGCGCCCACACCGAGTGCCACCGGTATCGAGACCCTCCTCGACAGGCGCATGGAGGACTGGAGAGGCTGCGGAGTCCGAGAGGCTATCGTTCGCTGGAAGGTCGCATTGTGAGGGCCGTTGACGCGGAGTTTCTTGAGCGCTTGACGTTGTGATGGACGTCGGAAGGTGCGCAGGTTCTGGATAACCGCGCGGCGCATGTCAGTGTCCTGTCCTACGGCCAGGAGAGTAGCATGTGCGTGTTGAACAGTACAGTGTTTCTTCTGCGCATGCCATCATCTGAGCCGCGTTCGTCGCTTACCGCGTGAGAACAGGGATCGGCTCAGATCGGGCGGTCAGATCGGGTTTAGCCTGAATCTTGGCACACCACGCAGCAATTCCGTCGCAGGCACCTCGAGAAATTCTGGCTGTAGCGACGACGTCGACAATATCGGTTTCCTCTACCACCCAACGACCTCTCCTCCCATCCGCTGTCACGATGCCAAACCAGACCAAGGGCAGCAGCAAGCCCGCCGGCAAGACCGGTGGCCGCTCCGCGATCGAGGATGTCGTCGCCCGCGAATACACCATCCACCTGCACAAGAGAGTACGTTCAGTTTGATGAAGTCCACGGATGGCTCAATCACTTTTCGACCAAGTGTTTGAGCATCGGGCGGAAGACTGAAGATAAGAGCATATATATTAACACATGGGATAAAAGGTTCACGGCGCTACCTTCAAGAAGCGTGCTCCACGTGCCATCAAGGAGATCCGGGACTTTGCGACCAAGGCTATGGTATGTGCATTCTAACACCATGCCATGATACTGCCCTGCGCGGTCACTGCTTCGTCCAACTTGTACTAACACACCCTGTCTAGGGCACCTCGGACGTCCGCCTCGACCCACAACTGAACAAGAAGGTATGGGAGTCCGGCATCAAGGGCGTTCCATTCCGCCTGCGTGTCCGCATCAGCCGTAAGCGTAACGACGAAGAGGGCGCCAAGGAGAAGCTCTACTCCTACGTCCAGGCTGTCAACGTCAAGAATCCCAAGGGTCTCCACACTACTGTCGTCGAGGACCAGCAGTAGGTGTTGGTAGCACGATGGGAAGGAGAATGAGGCATGATACTAGCCGCGGGAATCAAATTGGCGTCGCATTAAATAGCCTGGCGTCGGGCGTTTGAGCAGAGGTTATGAATCGCGCTCTAGATGCGCAGGTCGACCAAGGTCAATGTTATGGATCAAAAAGTATGTCTGAACGCCAATGGAACCTGCTTTGTGCATGCCATATTATCTCCACGCTGCCATGTTCTCAGTCTCATATCGCTCATTGCAGTATGCTCGTCCATAGTCACCCGTTCTGGAGATATTCCTGCAGCGCAAAAGCTTAAATCTTACATTTCAGTCCCAGCGGTGAGTCGCCCCAAAAAGGGCTGTCACGATATCAGCCGATTCCGCACTCGCAGCACGATGTCTGCGAAGCCAAACCTCATCTCCTCGCCGAGGGGAGTTCTGCAAGCAAGAAGTGAGCTTGGCAGACTTGACCCAGGAGGGCATATGGTCTAGAAAAGTTCTTAAAATGTCCAGGCTCAAGCTGCTTCGCCATCGGTGGCTCCTGAGATGCTATCAAGATTGAGGGCGACGGGGCATGTTGAGAAAGTGTCAACAATAGGACCGACTTAGAAAGTTCGGTTCAATTTGTGTTCTCTCATTGCTTGGTAAGGCACAGCTGGACGGAAAGATTCCAGCTACAGCGCGATTTGAGACTATCGCTGTGTATGCTGGACCTCACGAGATGCTTGATATCGATACAATGAGTAGCTAGCGGATCATTCTCTTGCCGAACTGTCAACAATGAACGTGACACTGAGATGCCGAGGTTTCTCCAAGCCAAGCTCACGGCCCGAATACACGCTAGAGGTACCTCCTACGCTGTGTACGCCCACCCATCTAGAGCTGCCCCAGTCCTGACGGCATTGCGGCCAGAATTCCCGGAACGCTCCCCACTTGAAGCATTGCACACCAATGCCGAACAACGTTGCCCTTGCTCAAGCAGTTCATGACCATGTGTTGAAGCTCGTAGGCTTTATCGCAAGGTGGGCCTTGGTTCTGGGACGGGGGGCCACGTTCCGCCAGCAGCCAAACATCAAAAGCCTCTAGCTTCAGGTCCATGTAGGGACTCCATTTGTCTTTACCCGGCTGATGTTTTACAAGAGAAATAGACTTTCACTCTCCTCACCTCTCCTATACTGCACCTCTGTTCTTCCCCCATTCGTTAGGCCCGGAGCATCGGCCTAGCCGATACAGTTTGTAGATAAGATGAGCCAGAGGTATAAGGACTTTAATGTCCAAGAGACATTGGAGAAACTCACAATCACAGAGAAGATCTCACTGGTTTCTGGTACTGATTTCTGGCATTTGGCCGGCATTCCTCGACTCGGTATACCCGCAATAAGGACTTCAGACGGGCCCAATGGCGTACGCGGTACCAAATTCTTCAATGGTGTTCCTGCTGCTTGCTTGCCTTGCGGTGAGTGCTCTGTTCTAACACTCTTAATCCAGGACTCCGCTGACAATCAAAGGAACCGCTCTTGGAGCAACCTGGGATGCCGAACTCCTCCGAAAAGGCGGCGAGCTCATGGGCCGCGAGGCAATTGCTAAGGGTGCTTCCATCCTGCTGGGTCCTACTGTGAACATGCAACGTTCGCCGCTTGGTGGCCGTGGTTTCGAATCTTACTCCGAAGACCCGGTCTTGGCTGGCAATCTGGCTGCTGCATTAGTCAATGGCATTCAATCTACCGGAGTTGCAGCTACCCTCAAGCACTTCGTGTGCAACGACCTGGAAGACAAGCGAATGTCAAGTAATAGCATCCTATCTGAACGGGCATTGAGAGAAGTCTACCTGCTTCCCTTTCAAATCGCCCAGCGTGATGCACAGCCCTGGGCATACATGACTTCCTATAATCTGGTCAATGGAACACATGCTAGCGAGAACCCAAAATTGCTCCAACATATTCTCAGAGATGAATGGGGCTTCGACGGGCTCGTCATGTCTGACTGGTTCGGCGTATACTCCACCACAGAAGCCATCAAAGCTGGGCTAGACCTGGAGATGCCAGGACCACCTTCGTTGAGGGGACCACAGATCGATCTTGCCATGCGATGCGGCAAGCTCTTGACACATCATCTCGACGCTAGAGTAACCGAGGTGCTGAAGCTGATCAAGAAGCTTCTTCCACTGAACATTGAAGAGAACGCGGAGGAACGGACGATCGACTCACCTGAGACAGCAAGTCTACTCAGATCTATCGCTGCCAACAGCCTGGTGCTCGCGAAGAATGATGGCTCGATTTTACCTTTCAAGAAGGAAAAGACAACCGCTGTGATCGGTCCCAATGCGGCGGTTGCTGCCTACTGCGGAGGAGGCTCTGCCTCGTTGCTTCCATATTACACCGTCAGCCCCCTGGAAGGCATCCAATCGGCAGCGAAAGATGTCCAGTACGAACTTGGCGCACCTGGCTGGAAACGGCTACCACTTTTGTCTCGACTGGCAAAGACGAGGGATGGTCGTAACGGACTCATCATGCAAATATTCCTAGAGCCGCCTTCCAAGGCCGGGAGGGAAGCGATCGACGAACTTCTCATTAAGGACACAAATGCTTTCCTGTTCGACTATAAGCATCCGCAACTGAAGTCGCACCTCTTTTATGCTGATATTGATTGCACTTTCACACCAGACGAGACAGCAGAGTACGAGTTTTCTTGCTCTGTAGCCGGTACAGCAAAGGTGTTTGTAGACGGCAAGGAAATTGTCGACAACTTCACGAAGCAGCGGCCTGGAGATTCGTTCTTCGGTGTTGGTACGAGAGAAGAAATTGGCAGTATCAAGCTTGACGCTGGAAAGACGTACGATGTGCACATCGAGTTCGGTAGCTTGCCCACTTTGACTTACAAAAAGGAGGGCGTGACAGCTTTTGGAGCGGGTGGCATTCGTCTGGGCCTCCACCGTAAGATTGACATGAAGGTCGAACTAGACCGCGCCGTCAGCTTGGCCAAGAAAGTGGACCAAGTCATTGTAGTTGCCGGTCTTAACTCTGACTGGGAGTCAGAGGGATACGACAGAGAACACATGGACTTACCACCCGGCAACGACGAACTCATCGCTGCTGTCATCGCAGCGAACCCAAACACTGCCGTTGTGGTCCACTCAGGAACGCCAGTTACTATGCCTTGGGCTGACAAGGCCGCAGCCATCGTTCAAGCATGGTACGGAGGCAACGAAATTGGTAACGCGGTCGCCGACGTAATATTCGGCGACGTCAATCCATCCGGTAAACTCAGCTTGAGCTTTCCCAAGCGCAACGAGGATAACCCAGCATTCCTCAACTACACCTCAGACGATAATAGAGTCTTCTACGGCGAAGATGTCTACATCGGATACCGATACTACGAGAAAACGAAGAAGGACGTGCTCTTCCCATTCGGCCACGGACTATCCTACACTACTTTCGATCTTTCATCGCTTCAAATATCCTCATCCCCGGACTCTGACGATGTCACTGTGTCTGTGAAGGTTTCCAACACAGGCAAGGTGGATGGTGCTGAAGTTGTTCAAGTATATTTTGCACCCCAGACACCTAGCATCAACAGACCAAAGAAGGAGCTCAAAGGCTTCACTAAGGTCTTCTTGAAGGCTGGAGAGAGCAAGAAGGCTGAAGTCAAACTTTCGAAGAAATACGCGACGAGCTTCTATCACGAGGGCAAGGATGCTTGGCTGTTGGAAAAGGGACAGTATAAGGTCGTGGTTGGCAATTCAAGCGCGAGCACGCCTTTGGAGGGCGATCTGGAAGTGACGAAGACACTTGTCTGGAAAGGCTTGTGATATCTTGTGCAGTGTAGCGACACTTTGTAGCACTGCTGTTGATGACTAACGTATAGATAATCAATGGTCGTTCGGAGATTTCTCGTCCGAACTTTCCCGGCGTCCTTGCAACTTGCCCCAGCCGTACCTGGTCTTCGTCAATATCAGTGGTAGTCACCATCTCAATGCATGCAGCACCACTCCCACGAAACAGGTCTGCTATCCGAATGCATCTACTGCATCGTCCGCGGGCAAAATCATGGGACAAGTTCTGATGGACTGTCGCGAAAACGCAAGATGCCTGTAGTCAGAACCCAAGAGCGGCAAAGCCGCCCACGACAGGATCCGGTATCGTGCCAATTGTGCCGCACCAAAAAGCTCAAGTGCGACCGTCAAAGGCCGTGTTCGAATTGTCAGAGTCGGAATCTGACTTGCGAGTTCAAAGGAGAACCCCCCGCAGCTGTGTCGTTAGCCACAGCAGCGGACGATGACGACCTTCGAGCAGAGAATAGGGCCATGAAGGCAAGGCTGCAGCGACTGGAACAAGCGGTATTCGGGAGTGATGCGCCGCAGCCACTTCACCGACAAGCCTCAGCAGTAATTTCGCCTCTTCGTCAGTACAACGGCTCTGCCAAGACCACTTCTATAGCTCAGACAGAAGCTGAGCAGGCAGATGAGGACAGTACATGGCTGGAGTCGATAGGTGCTCCAGTGGATTCCATTTTACCACAATTCACCGACAGAATCCTGATCAGCAAGCAGACGCTAGCAGAGACACTATCGTCCGACCACCTGCCAGTCGAGAGAAGGACTATCATTGTGCCGACGTTCGACATGGCGATGAAATTCTTGGACGCGTACGCAGAGCATCTTGACGCCATGCAGCATATTATGCATATTGACAGTGCTCGGTCGTGCTTCGAGCGTACCTACGCCGCCTTAGATGCTGGCCAGGAGGTTGACCCTGGCATCCTGACACTTATCCTGGGCATATGTGCTGGAGTCAGCTTCTTCTGGATCACGGCACCCTCGTCTGGCGATCCACTCTTCGATGATCAGCAAACGGCAATGAGAATTTCCATGATCTGGGCAAAGCAAAGCCTATACGCCATGGAGCAGATGTGCGTGGGCTCAACAAAAAGCTCACTGGAAGGCGTACAAGGCTCGATTCTGCTGATGTTCGTATTCTATCATCTCGAAGGACTCACTCACAGGGTGAGATTAATGCTTGCGACTGCGATTGGCATGGGCAGGGGCATTGGTTTACACAGGACGGATGCTCCAGGTCTCCGTCCAGCACCAAAAACTCAGGCAGACCTGGTTGACATCGAGGTCCGTCGTAAGTGCTGGTGGCATCTGACCTGCACAGACTGGTTCCTGTCCTTCATCGGTGGCTCTCAAGAAGGGATGTATACCATCAGTCCGAATCACATGCGTGTCCAGATCCCGAGGAACCTGGATCGCGAAGATTTGAACATTCAGACTGCGGACTTTTCCAGGAGTCTGGACGAGCCGACAGGTAGGTTCCAAAGTAGAAGCCATGATCCACTTAATGTCTGGACACCTACTGACCGTATGTCCGTCAAATTTGTAGTCATGTCTTACTATCATCAGCGAATTAAGCTTGCAATAACTTGTCGGGAAGTATCCGATGCCCTATGGTCTTCTATGCAGCTTGTCGAACCAGCAGCGATTGACTATGACATCGTGGCTTCTCTTGATGCGAAGTTCGAACGACAAATTCGTGAGCTTCCGCGGTTCCTTCGACACGACATACCCACGACACAGCTTCAACGCGAATACGGTGACTCATATAACCGTCAGCTTTACCATCAAGCGGTAACGGCAAACCTGATGATCAATACCCGCCGTTGCAAACTCCATCTTCCGTTTCTAGTCCGAGCCAAAGCAAATCCGCGCTTTGGAGAATCAAGAAGATTGGGACTGCAGGCAGCCCGAGCGGCACTGGACGTTCGTCGACGTGTGGTTGAGGACGAACTATCTTTTTTGAGTGTCACAGCCTTGAATCTGGGAGCAATCCTGCAGCACTTTTTCTACGCCACCGTTGTTGTTGTGATGGATCTTTGCGTCAATGGAGAGTACGATAGCAAGCAGGTGGAAGAAGTGAAGCTCGCGCTCAAGGTTATGCAAGATTCTAAACACAGCTCGCAAATGGGCGACCGCTTCTACGAGTCGCTAATGTCGGTGCTTCGAAAGCATAACGTCAAGCTGACAAGTATCGAGCCCACTCACGAGACAGGTACTGCTGTTCCGGATTATAATGCAGTTGACCCTGCCGCTTACATGCCCGAGATGCAAGACATCAATGGCGAGTTTGCCTTCGATGGAACGTGGCAAAACTTGATGGACACCGGACCGAGCATGGATCCGCGAGAATGGGACGCTCTACTTTCAGATCTTGACATGAAAGTCTTCTAGTGTCATGATCTCTCTTTGCATGAACCTTACACCTCTACCGGACATATTCTCGAATTGGCCGCTGTGAATGAAATGGTAACCACGGTACTAGTCGGATGCGCAGCATACTCTCCCCCACGTGGACAGCCTAGCACCGTACTCGGAGTGACCAGATACCACCCGACAAGAGATCGCATCATCCGCTTTCCATTCTCTGGCTCCGTGGCGTCAGACCTTGAAAGTCCATCGTGGACTCTTCAGAACCTGGGCCCCAGTCCGTCCAGTACTGTATTACTAATGTCAATTTGGGCACTGCGCAGCTCTACTCAAAAGCGCCTTCCTTGAGCTCATTAGTTATGGCTGCCTGACCGCCGCACTATTTGCATGATGGTTTTGTGAGCACCTCGCTTTCGCTTGTCAACTTCATTGGCTGTGAGTACCTCCATGGCCCCACTCCGAGAAGGATCACTATCCGCGGAGTATGTACATTCTCAAAGACACTACTTATTAACGAGACGCTCGAAGCAGCACAATCTTGATAGTAGCACTACACGAAAACCCAATCACCAAACAAAATCATGCAACGTCAAAATGAGAAGGCTATCTCTGCAGCAGCAGCTTCCACAACCCATGATCCGTCATCTCAATCAAATGTCGATAAAGTCAGCCAAACATCTGAGTGGACGTAAGGTAACTCTTGACCCTTACCGAATTCATTTCACTGATGTGCTTAAAGTGTTCGCTCCATCCTCGCTCTAGCCGGAAGCGCATTGGCATACTTCTGCACTGTTGGGTTCCTAAATGCGTTTGGCGTCTTCCAGCAATACTACACAGCGCACTATCTTCCAACATACTCCAACTTCCAGATATCTTGGATTGGATCGTTCGCAACATTCACGCTCTTCGCAACAGCAGCTCCTGCAGGCATTTTAGCCGATCGACTGGGTCCGGCGATTCCTATCCTGATTGGCTCTGTACTAGAAGTGTTTGCCATCTTCATGATATCGCTGTGTAGAGAGTACTACCAATTCTTCCTAGCTCAAGGCATCGTTCTGGCTATCGGCATGTCGTTCATTGCGATACCTACCTCGACGATTGTGCCAATGTATTTCCATAAGAATCGAGGCCTTGCTCAAGGTGTGTCGATTGGTGGATCATCACTGGGTGGCGTCCTTTGGCCGGTCGCTCTGGACCAGCTACTCAACCATGATGGCGTGGGCTTCGGCTGGTCCATGAGAATCGTTGGCTTCGTCTTGATGCCAATGCTAGTACTTACTATGCTCTGCCTCCGGAAGCCTGCCAAGCAGCACGCACACGAAGAGGAGGAAGTCGCTGTAGGTGACAGGAGCGACAGCAGCACCAACAGACCCAAGCCGAAGAAAGACTTATCGAAGCTCAGACAGCCGGCGTATATCTTCCTCTGTCTCGGCCTCGCGCTAGCCTACTTTGGCTTCTTCGCGCCACTCTTCTACATTTCCGTGTACGCCACGCACCTCGGCTTCTCTGAGAACCTTGCATTCTACCTCGTCTCGATACTGAACGGCGCCTCGCTGTTCGGGCGAATCCTTCCTGGCATCTTTGCTGATCGAGTCGGCCACTTCAACATCCTCACGTGCTCCGCCTTCTTATCCGCCATCGTGGTCTTCTGCTGGACGAAAGCCACTAGTGTTGGAGGAGTTGTGGTCTGGTGCGTTGCGTACGGCTTCACTTCTGGTGCCATCATGAGTCTGCAACTTGCATGTGCCACAATCCTCACGGATGACGCTACGAGAGGCGCTGCCATCGGGATCACGATGGCATCAATCTCGCTGACTGGACTCTTCGGAACACCCATTGCTGGCGAACTCGTTGAGGAGGGGTACCTCACACTGTCGGGATTTGCTGGAGCAATGCTGATTGTTGGTGCGATATTGCTGGGGTGTGCAAGGCTCTCGAGAGATAAGAAGCTACGGGCGAGGGTTTGAGATTTGACAGGTTAGAATTGGACGACAGAGGACCATGGAAAACAGCTCCACTCATACAGAAGCTATTGAAATGCAGGCAAGAACAGCAACTTTACAGCACTCGCCGTCCCTTTCCTGCAACTATCCTGAGCTCCGTCTAGTCATCAAAGCGAGGCTGCACCTACAGATATCGTGATCTTTTACACCTTCTATGTCTATTCCACACAGCACCGCATACACTGTACAACTGGACTACTCGAGGATCGCACCGATCGGCAAGCCATCATACCCACCATCACACATTGCCCACCTCGACTCCTCTTCTTTGCCTGGTGGCATCTCATCATCCCAATAACAAGCAGTGTTCTCCGTGGCAAAATCCCTCAGTGCATCCCAACTCCGGCACTGTCTCGTCTGATTGAAGCCGGTCGCGTGTCCATGGCCACTTACGATTAGCAGCTCATCACTGGCCTGACACATCACGCTCTGCCTCAGAGCGTCGAAGCAATGCAACGTGTGCTCCAAAGGTTTGGTCGGAGCCTTGCCATCGCGGATCAATAAGAAGTCTTTCCGGAGAATTTGCTACTGGTTGTTAGGACTCTCTCAACAGCGGAGAAGAGAATCGTGAGCGCAATCTTACTATGCACTATAAGGCGGACAGACGGTCAGCGCAACTCTCATCGATCCATTGATTGCTGTTCACTTGAGACTTACGTGGATCATGTGATACGCTTCCAAAGCGTATGCATACATATTCTGGTCGTGAGGATGACGAATTGTATCCGGCAGACCGTGCTTCTCCTTGAAGTCGGGACTTACGACAATCGCTCCATGGCCCGAATTGATTTTGTCCCACGCTTCGTTCGGGCCTTTCAGTGCATCGCCTTGCCAGTACTTGTTGAAGAGTCCGCTGGTGCGTGGGGTGTCGCGAGCTGTCCGCAGCCCAAACAAGCTGGTTGTCGGTGGACGTTCGGCAAGCTCGGTTCGATGCCGTACTAGCAGCACCGCTTGAATCAGGATGATGGCGATGAGGAGTGCATAGCTGGCAGCAGAAATGAGTCCGATGCTTCGAGATGATGTCCGCGAAGCTTCTGCATCTTGGTGGTGCTCGAGCAGGTAGCTGTTCTTTTCTCGAAGGTCATCCCGGTATTGCGATGTTGACCTTCGATCCATTATCATTCTTCCCTGGCGTTGCTCCTGTTCTGAAACGGCAATTCGGAGTCTCTCGTTGCATCCGAACCAAATCTCGCCAGATATTACCAACCATAACCTCTTCTTTTGATGTAGTTAGGTTCCTGCTTACTCTGTGGGGATGGTATCGGTTGCATTTTCTCCATGGTGGATTAGAAATGCAGGCGAAGGAGTTTGGCGACATGTGGTTTCGTTGTTGGGTTCTCCTAGCGGTGCCAGCACGTGATGCAGAAACAATGGATGATCGGCAAAAGGTTGAAGTTAAACAGCGCCTTTGGTATGATCTGCAGCCATGACGGAGTGCGGCTGCGAATCAGATTCCTCTGGTGATTAAAGGAGCCAACAACTTCTCCTATTAGGATCTGGACACATGCGGGTTTTTGGCACCATTGTTCTCGCTACCTATGTGTACAGTCCAAACAGATAATATCGCGTTGGAGGCCAGGTAAAATATGGTCGGGAGATCCATTGTCAAAAGCTTGCCCTACGGCTCTAAGCTTCGGGCTCAGAGACAAGTGGCTGGTCAGCGTTGAAGCCTATAGCCTGTTTCGACTATGGCCAGACCGAAAGCGTAAACTGACTCCACAACGGTCGTCGATTATAGCTAGGATCTGATGATCAAGCTGAAACAATTATAGTCGACGTCGGGGCTACCAACGCCGTTGCTGGTTGCCTAAGAGCAGGGCTGGTCGCTGGGCAAGTGCTTTAATAGCGGTGGTATCGTAGAAGGTCGTGTCGATCGCCTCTTTACTTGAGCGAAGCAACCCCACAAGAAGTCGTTCTACCGCTTCCTCGTTGGTTCTTTGGGACCGTTCCATTCTTTAACTTGTGTATATTGAGCTCGATCGCAGCAGAGAGCCTGTCAACATCGGTGAGTTGCGACAAGAGAGGAACGAACGTTGTACTTGCTGACCCGCTGTGACGGTTAGAATACTTCACCTACACTCTTTTAACATCCTTTGGCTCAAGAGCTGCGGCAGCCATGCGATTTCATTCCAGTATCATCGTGGCTATATGGACCACGGCGATCGCATCGCCAGTGTACAAAGACCCATCAGCGATCGAAGCTATCGAGAGCATTCCCGAAGGCCTCGTCCAAGCCAAGGCTCTCACTCTCGCTGAGCGCACTCCTTGCGCTAGAAGCGGCGCTAACGCTTGCAAGCCATTGAGAAGGGATGATGGCGACCGTTATCAACACCTGGAAGAGAGCGAACCCTTTGAGCATATCAACGAGAACGACTACTTCGAACACGCGCTCGACGACAGGATCAAGGAGGATAAAATATCAGAACCTGGGCAGAACAGCATAGAGTGGAAGCGCTGGCCATGCAACTCTGGATCCTCGAACAACTGCATGCGGAAGAAGGAAGTGCCTGCTATAGACGCTTTCCTGCCGGATGACTCGCCCAGGGTGCGCAGCGCAATATCTGGATGGAAGAGACAGCCAGAGCCTTGCAACACCAAATCTGGGAAGTGTCTTTGGAGGCGAGTCGCCGGGATATTCGATGGACTATTCCCGGAGAAAGAGAGGGAGTTCCCCAAGATCCACAGCGAAATGGTTCCTGAAGAATGACCGAAAGATCTGAGGCTTTCCAGGAAGGGTAACCGACTATGGGCCACCACCAATGACAGACAAGTGTCATTGAATAACGTATGCACCTATGTTGATGATTTATTGTTTGAAATGGCCAGAACCTCAATTCGCTTCTATCTCGAATCAGCCCCTCAAGGAGCTCCGCATTCGAACGATTCTGTGTGTAGCTTCTCTAAAATCTCCTCGATCGATTGCACCCTTTCCCAACGCTTCGAGAAGCGCATTGTACGTCTCATTCCCTTGCTTGACATCGCGAACAGATGCCAAGAGAATATCCATCCCAGCATTCGCAGCCATCACGGCTAGTTTGGCGGTGTCGCCGAATGGCTTGAGACTGCCGGCTTCTAGGGCATCGGTGATCGTGACGCCCTTGAAGCCAAGCCTCTTGCGGAGTTCGTTCTGGATAATGGTTTTGCTCAGACCGGCTGGATGCTTGGCGTCCAGTGCAGGATAGATTGCCCAGCTGGCCATGACCATGGCGACTTTGTGCTTGATCGCGGTCTCATATGGCTTCATGTCTATCCGACGGAGCTCATCCGCCGAAATAGAGAGATGGACAGGCTTCAGATCTGTGTTGGCGTCCGCCGCTGCTGCGCCGAGCCCTGGGAAGTGTTTCGCTGTTGCTGGATAGCCAGCTGATTGCAACGCTGTAATCCATGGCCCTGCCGCCTTCGCCACCAGAGCCGGAGTAGATCCAAACGAACGTCGCTCTCTATCGGTAAAATCACCTGGCTTGCGAGTGACGTCCAGGACCGGGGCCAGGTCAGCGTTGATGTTGTTGGCTTTGAAGATCTTGGCAATGGTTTTTCCAGCTTTGGTGCCAGCAGCAGCGGGATCTCTGGACATTCCGACAGCCTTGGCGGACTCAGGACCGCCAGGAAAGCGGTTGACGATACCTCCTTCTTGATCTGTCACCATGAGGAGTGGGAAGCCTTGGTAGCTCGCTGATTGCTTGTAGGTATCCTGGAGGGCCTTGACCTGTCCTGGAAAGTCCTTGGCGTTCTTGATGTTCTCATCGTAGAATATGACGCCTCCGACTTTGCCTGCATTTACGGCGTCAATCAATTCCTGTGGAACCTGAGGCCCAGGATAAGACCAAATGACGTGAAGCCCAACATCAATATGGTCGGCAGCCTGGATCTTTGCAGCCGTAGATATGGCTTGGGTGAGGAGCAGGAACGGTTTCACTCTCATGCTGGAGAATATCTGGTATTCGTGGCGACGTCGGACGTAAGCTTGTTTTGATCTCTCGATGATGTCTGCTGTCCTTAATATCCTTGTCAAGCCTGATCCTTGAGAGAGTTCATGAGCCTTGTTGGAAAAGTGGAACACGTCTCAATGGAGTAGGAGCAATGTCCAATCATTGTTGAAATGGCAATGAGATACTTGGTCATACAGCTGTCGTTCTAATTCAAGCTTGAAAAACCCTGTGTGTACTCCGGGCATCGCCGGGCGTTTTGTGCACCTCAAATTCAAGGCCAACTCGTGCCAGGTGCCATTACCAGGGATTCTCTCCACCATGATATTTGTTTGGTCCGGGAGCGTTCTCCCAACCTGCGACTTTGATTGTGACGAACTTGCCGTTCTGCGCTGGCGAAGCTTTCAAGATGATATCTTTGACGCTTTCAACGCCGGTGCTTACTGGTAAATCTGCCCTTGCTGAGCCAAGATCTGTCTGTAACCACTGCATGTCTGTTAGCCGTGTACAAGAGACTGACCGGGCAAGATCCTGCACGTACACCAGGCGAGACTGCAAGAAACGTGAAACCTTCTTTCTCAAACTCCATCGCCCATTGCGCATTTAGCATGTTCATGCCAGCCTTCGATATCTTGTAGGCGTGAGTTGGTGCAAACGAGTAGTCCCTTGTCATGGAAATGCAACCCATAGTGGTCGATCTATGAATAAGTAAGTCCAGTGCTTGCAAGGATCGATAAGATCTTACCTACATGTTGATGACTTTCTTCTCCCTTCCTTTCTGGAGCAACGGCAAGAATGCCTTGGTCATGACATGTGCACTGACCAAGTTGACATCCAAGACTTCGCGCAATGCTTCACTGCTCATGTCAAGAATGCTCATGGTGAACGGCATAATGCCAGCATTGTTGACTAAGCAGTCAATTGCCTCCACTCCATGGCTTCGCACTGCCGCTACACCTTCCTCCGCGCTGGCTTCCTTGGAGATGTTATCGATAATGATGTTGACCACGCGGCCTTCAGAAGTGTCGATGAGCTTCTGAAGTGCTTCGCTGTGTGATCGGGTCACTGCGAAGATTTTTGCGGTTTGAGTAGGTGGGAGCTCGACCAGCTGTTTGACCAGTTCCAGACCGATGCCCCGAGACGTTCCAGTAATCACGTATGTCGACATGTTGATAGCTGGCAGTTGTTCCTGATGTTTGAATCTGGTCTCGGAGACGATGAATTTATGTACTCTTGGTTCAAAGCGCTGCTTATTGATCTACCGAGTGGTACTGATATGGTCTCTCCGGAGATTGTGCAAACACAGAGCGCAAGAATGCTGCGTTGAAGAGCGAGGTGGTATCTCCAACACTTGTCGGCCGAGACAAGCTTTCCTCCTCACTTCGGGACCGCGTGTGAGTCGGAACCTGCGAATTTGATTCAAGTCTAATCAACTGAGTGATCCTTTGTCCTTGAGAATGTCAAAGCAGACCAGACCTCTTTTTGATCTGTGGCTCCAACGCAGCTTTGCCATGTTCACCAAGTGCCAAGATCTTGCCGGTCGCTTTGTCACGCATAATGCACTGGATCGTGGCTGTTAACGGTCAGACCAGAATTGTAACTGAGGCATATCTTCAGCACATACAAAGCGTTTTGCCAACACTCCGGACCATATTCTCGATGACAACCGTTATTCCCATGGGCATCGGACGGAGATAGGTGACCTGAAGTGTCCGAGAAACGCCTCCGAATACCCAGTAGCCTTCCTCTGCTAACGGAGCCGTGGCGGCTGTTGTGGTGTTGTCAGCGAGCATCGCGACAGCCCCTCCATGCATGTTCCCCATGCCATTGCATATCTCGGCAAATACTAGCATCTCGAAGACGACTTGAGCTTCCATGCCATCTTGTTCTGCAGCTGTCTTCCGCGCCGATCGAACTTTGAGATGTTGGAAAATGAGCCGATCCGGTCCCTAGCATGTTCAGTACGAAGTCCTGTACACAAGAGTATAAGGACACTGTTTGCACTGACAGAGTAAGTCTTGTCAAGGCGATACCCATCGAGATAGCTCTGAACACGAAGCAGCGGATCGCTTATGGTGACATCGAAGAGACTTCGCCTATTTTCTGGGGCTCTGCTTGTCTTTGGCATCTTTGCTGTGCTGCAGGGGCCAACAATTGTGATCGTGTTTGTCGTCAATGCGAAGTTCTTGGTTCGATGAAACCTTATGGACTACTCCTTAAGGCTACAGCCGAGGTTCTGAACGCTGAATCCGGTCGCAGATCACGGTTCGCGCACGAAGCCATCACAATATCTTGGAGCGTGAGCTCCTGCTTCTGAGCCCGACTGTCGTCAACTGCAACATCGTCCTTGGTGAAAGCCGGGCATTTCGCGCTCGCCCATATCTCTAAATCGGCCCCCAATTGGCTTAGGAGCTCACAGCCTCTGGTCGTTACCGGCCATTCGAATCATCCCACAACTTCACCATCCCCATCTCATTCATTTCAGTCTTCGTCTTAACAAGTTTTTCTTCCGGTGCAGTATGAGGCCTGGCGATGAAAATAAAAATGGTGATGGATGGCTGTTCAGCCCACCACTTGCCTCGACCAGATCTTGTGACACAAGATTGTCAAACATTCGTCCAAACATGGCTTGCTCGAATGCTTGTACAAAGGCTGAAAATTTAGACCGTTAACATGATTCATTAGGAGAGCCTCTCCCTATACGTCCGCAGATCCTTCGAAGCCATACATGGTGCTCGTATATCTCTTCGACATCTTCGATTAATGTTTGTCACGCTGCATTCACGACCACATACGGCTAACACTATCTACACCAGAGCCCGAGGTCAGCTGCGCTTCGGCCACGACCTGAAGCCTTGTTCATAATCATGATCAGGTTTGGCATCATCATATTCGATTACGAAGTGCTTCGTTATCGTATCTGGTAATTGTGTCCTCGAAAATACCTCTTGACTGCTACTTCTTGACCGCTGCGCACTGTCGAAATTGCTGGTGATCGTGGTGACAGTCTTGCCATGCTTTGGCGAGACGATCACGAATTCATCCAGCGGCATCGCACGCCGTTTGGAGTATTGGGGTACGCGGAAGCCGCCAGATGGTCGTGCTCCGCTACTATCACTTAGACCCATCTTTTCAAAGGCCATGCGAATCAGTGGTCGAAGGGTAGCCAAGCATCCAGCTGTTATTCCAACTCCTATTTCGACGGTTGTCCATATAGCGACCCCTACCGTGGTATCTGTCCATGGTATCAGCAACCCGACCTTCGTGCATTATAGTCGAGTGGGACTTACACAGGAAGTCGCCATTCGATCCCTCGAAGCTCTGCGCCAGACTACCGACGTACGGCAGTCGGACGATCGTGGCCGTTGATCCCACAGCAGCGAACGAAAGAATTAAAGCAACCAGTCTCTTTTGCCTGACAGACATCTGCAGATCTCTAACAATGAACGCAGGTAATATACCTAACGTCCAATCCGCAATCACGTTGAGCCCAGAGACGCCATATGTGAGCCCAATGACAATATCTGGCTTGATGCAGTGCTTCTGATTGGGGTCGAGGGACCACCAATCACTAATCGGCCAGCACTGGAACACGATGACGAAGAAGAATGCGCAACCGAAGACAGCCGCGAGTGTCATCACCATGCGGACGATCCAGACATGTATACGATGCGTTGCGACTCGGAGCAGGAAAAGTCCGATCGAGACTTTCAGGAACGATGTCGAGCAGACGTAGAAGATTTCGCAGAAGTACCAGAACTCGAGAGCTCTTTCGGCTCTCCACGGGACGAGGTCTTCGAGATGTTGTCCAGTTCCGTGCGCTACGCCGCCGAGCTGGCAGATGAGGTACGCGCTGAAGAAGAATTGCGTGACGAGCATTGTCCAGTCGTCTGCGCCAAAGTTTCGAAGCATTCCAGCTCGAACCAGAATTCTCAGACCGACTGATATCCATGACAGAACGAAGAATGCGATCGCGACGCCGAGGGTTGCTCTGCTTTCGAGTGTGGACATGTCGGATACGACGACTTGAAGTTGGGGAAGAGATCGGCGTTGTTCTGACTGGATTTCGATATCCTGTGGGGCAGAGCGTCTGCATAGAAGCCCAGTGATCGCTGGCTTCGAGTGTAAAGTGATGGTATCCGAGTCGAGGTCGATATACGTGAGCTAGATGCTGCTACAACGGTATGGGCATCATCTCGATCGTCTAGTGAAGTAGGACGTGGATTCTAGGAGATAGGTAGAAAGCATGCTGGGCCCCATAGTAGACGAAGATGAGTCTGTCTATGGCCCTGCAGAGCACCATAACCACTTTCTCTCCTCGTGTGGCGGAATCCTTCTGTCCCACTCAGTGAGCTGCCAGATGCGGCACCATGCCGGGCACCACAACTCAATTCCAGGCCAAGCCCATGGTAACCAGAAGATTAGCATAAAATGGCAACGGAGTATTCGATTTGCTACATCGGAGTGGAGTCCAGAATGCGGTATCTCATCCAAGCGACGCGTTTGAGGCCAGGCACTAGCACGTGCATGCTTCTCCATAAATTCCTGCTTGCGGTGGAAAACTGGAGCATCACCCCGGGCCGGGCCTAGATGCATATGAAAAGATTCTAGCTTGGCCTTATAGAATGTTCTTCAGTAGAGTGATTAAGGATGCCATGCACGCCGCTGAAGGGATGTATAGCTTAGCAGGTAGAGGAGACATCTTCTGCGCAGAATCTGATTGACGCAGAGCATGTTGGATCATACGACTCGCTCGACTGATATCGGCCATCGCCGGAATCATGCCGTCTTAGCCGTGCTGCATATCCACATTGTGATAGGTCTGTGTCATCAAATGAATCGTGCAGGATGGAGGCACCAAAGCCGGTCTGAGCGTCCTGGCGCATGATTCGACTACCGACATGAAGGCAGACTTCCGATCTCGCCATAAGCACAGGTTAACGCCTCTCTCAAATCTGACTGCTTACCCTTAGCCATGGATGCGCATGTCGACACCAGCTACCCAATCACGGCAATCTGCAGGAAATGTCCTGCAGAGTTCAAATCTTTTGCCCCCGACCAGCGCTAGGTGGTTCGGGCAACAAAAGCAGATGCTGGTACACAGAGCACGCGGTGGGCTATCTGGAGAGCGCAATTGCAAGGCAGTCCAGAAAGAAGATCTCTTAGGCGCAATCAATACGATCCACAATGGGCTCCTTCCCATCCTTGTCGTGCAGTCTACCTTCCTCAGGCACCAGCTCGTCCACGCCGCCTACGGCATCGTGAATGTGCATCGCCACTTTGGGTCCAGAGAAGAGTCGATCAATCTGTTCCAGACTCAGGTTTCGCGTTTCCGGGTAGAAGAAGTAGATCAGCGGCAGGAAGAGTGCGTTGAAGATGCAGAAGTAGATGTAGGTCTTATAACCTATCGAGCTGATGCTGACAGGTGTGATCTCAACGACCAGGAATGTGAAGATCCAGTTACTGGCGCTGGCCAGACTTGCAGCTTTCGTTCTGATCGCGAGGGGTGCATACTCAGCTGGCAGAAGCCATGGGATTGCGAGCAGTCCAATGGCGAAGAAGAAGTTGAACAGGAATAGCATCACTGTAGCGACAATACCTGAGGCGGTATTGTTCGCGTACACGGTCCCAGCCAGAATGGCCATGCAGCAGGCTTGTCCTGCGCATGCAAACAACATGAGCTTGCGCCGACCGAGGCGGTCCAGAAGCCAGATTGGTGGTAGAGAAGAGAAGAAGTAGGCGACGCCATTAAAGCCAGCCAAGAGGAGAGATAGGGAGTGTGAAAGCCCGACAGATTGCTGAAAGATGACAGGGGCATAGTATGTGATTAGGTTGATTCCAGAGAGCTGTTGCATGAATTGTCCGCCAATGCCGAGGAGTGTGCGATAGCGGAATCGTTGGCCTCCGTTCTTGACTAAAGCAGAGAAGCCGCTGCCGCCGGCAGCGGCTCGCTCCTCTTCGATGGCGTGGTGAATCAGCGCCAGCTCGGTACTGACGCTGTCTTCGACATCTGACTTGATCCTGATGCGTGAGAGGACTTCGCGGGCTTCCTCGAAACGATCGTGCGCAAGCAGCCTTTTTGAGATTGTTAGCGGGAGTCATTCGTGGTAGATTGTGAGCTGCCAGATCCATACCATCTTGGAGACTCTGGCAAGAATAGCAAGCCAGTGAAGGTGACCATAGCGAACAGTATCTGTAGAGCTAGCGGAAAGCGAAACTGGGATTCGTTGTCCACGAAGCTCATGCCATAGTCAACCCAGTATGCTGTCATGACACCAAAAATATTGATGGCAAGCTCGATTGACAACCCCTTGCCGCGCTTTTCTGCTTTCATGAGTTCGGAGTGCCAGACAGCTTTGAATCGTGTCAATCGAAGATCTCCTTTTTCGGGTTGGCGACCTACGTATAGTGCTTGTGTTGATGCCATTTCCAAGCCCGGCTACGATTCGACCGACGATCATCTGAGGAATACCATACGCCGAGGCTTGCAAGGCAGCGCCAATACTCAGCACGATGCACCCGAGCCAAATGCACTTCTTCCGCCCAAGGCGTTCTCCCGCAAACAAGCAGAAGATAGATCCGAAGAAACAGCCAATCTGCGGAATTAACTAGTGTTAGATCGCGTGAGAGCTGACAAACGGTGACCGGGGCTTTCTGAATTTCTGTTCAACCCGCAGCTTGCTCGCTCACCTCATAGATCGCAACCACCGTTCCTTGAAGGGATGAGCTGCCGGTACCTGTGTCGGTTGTATCAATCTCGGGAAACTGCTTGGTGAAGGCACTGCCTGTCAACAGGCCGGACATCACGCCTTGATCATATCCGAAAAGCAGGAATCCCGAGCCTGCCACGGCCGTGATGGCCCAATTGAGGATTCGTCCAGACAAAGGCATTTCCTACGCTGCGTAAGTGAGCACGATGTAAATTTCGAGAGCTTCTCATCATGTTCGTGGTCTGCGCCGTCATATATGAACTGTGCGCAATGAGCCTGGAGATCCCGCATGGCATGCATGCTCGTGATGGAGAAATATGGAGAAATATGGGGAACTGCCGGATGCCGCTGAAACGTCATGCCATATCGGCGCTTAGCACTTCCTCTCCGGTGCACAAACTGGCTATGTTGCTGAACACAATTTTCTACAGCTGACCCAATCCTTTTGCTCGGCGTGTGCGCCGGAACTTGGGAAATACTTCGGCAGTGTCCCTCAGCTGGCGATGATTCCGGAGCAGCTCCGATTGCCGGGCGCCACGTCTTGAAGCAGATAGAGATGTCCACGAAGACGTGCAGATGGAAACGGGTGTGATGGAGCTACTTCCGTTGGTAGGGCAGCTGCAAGCGCCAAACGCCGGCCCATGTCAATGGACCACAGTCATGCCACGAGACGAGCATCCTGGACGAAAACACCGAGGGTCATCACTGACTCCTACGAGCATCAAAAGTTTGGTGAAGGTGTTGCATCGTCTTAGTGAGGAGAGCCAGATGTAGATGGAGATGTAGCAAAGGAGTGAAGAGGACGGGAAGTCAATTCCTCCACGACCCTGTCCAAAAGCCAATTGCGACGCGCCAACGTCATTCGGGCTACATGGATGTTCCCTCGGCATCTCCTCACGTGGCTGGGTCGGATATCATCATCATGTCTACGAAGCCTTCAATGTCATGATATGAAGATTAGAAAGATACTACTATTATAGAGAACTCTCGAAACAGCAGGTCACTGACTGTGTACTTATATTGGTCCTCACAGAGCAACCGGACCAAAGAGACAGCACCTGCCCGGTGCTCTTGTGAGAACCATGCCTACGAAATCATCATTTCCTGACATCGAGATACCAAATGTCGATCTATGGGCCTTTATATTCGACCGAAAAGACCGCGATTTCTCAGATGACCAAGGTGGAAATTGACAACGAATGATCTACTGTATATTAGTACTGATAGCAAATAGTAATCTACCGCTCATGTAGCTCGGATCGCAAATACACATTCCAAGAGGTCAAGGCGGCAGCAACGGCCTTCGGAGAAGGACTTTGTAATCTATGGGACTGGCAACGAGGCGATGTCCTCAATATTTATGCTCCCAATGATATCGACGTGGGACCAATCATTTACGGCGTATTCTTCGCTGGTGGTATCGTCTCGCCTGCAAATCCAGGCTATTCTCCGGACGAGCTGGCATTCCAACTCACCAACTCTGGAAGCAAAGCTATCGTGACCACCAAAGCGTTCTTGCCCGCCGCGCAAGAAGCTGCAAAGAGGGCGGGGATCAACAAAGATCGCATCATACTCCTGGGCGAAACCAAAGATGAGACGCATCAGTTCAAGCACTGGACTAACATACGAAAGACTTCTGGCGCTTTGCGATATCGACGGAGAAAAATGAAAAATCCGAGCAAGGATTTAGCTTTTCTGGTGTATTCATCAGGCACAACAGGACTCCCGAAAGGTGTGATGCTCAGTCATAGTAATGTGGTGTCTGACCTTAGCCAGATCTATGGCGCGGTCGGGAACTGGTACTCTTCTGGCCAAGACAAGATCCTGGGAGTCCTACCCTTCTTTCACATCTATGGCCTTACGGGCTTGGTGCAACAGCCTTTACACCGCGGCATAGAGTTGGTGGTAATGCCCGCTTTTGACCTCAAAGTGTTCTTGGAAACGATTCAGAAGCATAAGATCACCTTCATCTATGTGGCACCACCCGTGATTGTCCGCTTAGCTCGCGATGAAGCGGTCTCCCAATACGACCTGAGCTCCGTGAAAATGATCACATCTGGCGCTGCGCCACTAACGCAGGAATTGGTTGACACGGTGCACAAGAAGTACAAAATCAAGATCAATCAAGCGTATGGTCTGAGTGAGACCAGCCCAATGACACATACTCAGCCGTGGGATGAATGGTATTCCTCCGTCGGCAGCGTGGGCAAGATGTTCCCTAACATGGCTGCTCGATATGTGGACCCGGATGGCAAGGAGCTTGGACCTGGGGAAATCGGTGAGCTCTGGCTGGCGGGGCCTAATGTCTTCCAAGGATATCTGAAGAACGAAGAGGCCACGAAGGAAGCCCTGCAGGAGATCGATGGTGTGAGGTGGTTCAAGACAGGCGATGTCGGCTTTCAGGACGACATGCACAACTTTTACATCACAGATCGAGTAAAGGAGCTGATCAAGTACAAAGGATTCCAGGTCGCACCTGCAGAACTCGAAGGAAAACTCATGGATCATCCGCTCGTCAATGATGTGGCGGTCATTGGAGTTGAGGACAAAGAAATGCACACCGAAGTTCCGAGGGCGTATATTGTGCATGCGAAGAAGGGCAAAGACGCCGGCGACCCCGAGACAGGAGTACCGAAAGATGATGCTGAGAAAGATGCAGATGAGATTGTGAAGTGGGTAGCAAGCAAAGTTGCAAACCATAAGAAGCTGCGAGGCGGGATCAGATTCATTGAGGAGATTCCCAAGAGTGCGAGTGGAAAGATTCTGAGAAGAGTGTTGAAAGACAGAGTCAAGAAAGAGACTTCTGGAAAGCCGAAGCTATGATCAACAGATGTGTGAGTAATAGACTTCGTGTATATATTTGCTGATCTGTACAGAGACATCATCAGTTCATCTTACGACAAGACTGCTCCTCACTGAGCCAGGTATCCCCCTTCCACCAGCAACGTGTGGCCAGTCACCCACTGTGCATCATCACTCGCCAAGAAAACGCACGCCTTCGCGATATCTTCAGGTTGTCCAAGTCCTCTAAACGGATGCTTCGCCAACAGTTTCGCCTTTGCCACATCATCCTCCCATAGCGGGCCTGTCATGGCACTCTGTGTATAGCCCGGGGCAACACCATTGACATGAATCCTATGCGGAGCGCAATCCAGCGCAGCAGCTCTCGTGAAATTCAGCACCGCCCCTTTCGACGCACAATACGCGGCCGTGTGATCAGCACCCACGAACCCGAGAATCGAAGAAGTGTTGATGATCCAACCTCTGTCGCCACTCGGGTGCGGCTCCTGCCTCAACATCTGCTGCACCGCGAATTTCGTCCCGAGAAACACGCCAGTCGAGTTCACATCCTGGATCCCGTCCCATATATCCTGTTCGATTTCCCAGCACGGCCGGAAGTTCTTGGCTTCTAGTGCCACCCCGGCGTGGTTGACCATGACATCAACGCGACCATACTTGTCGGCTGCGGCTTTGACCAGGCTTTCCACGGAATCTGGCTTCCTGACATCGACTGGGTGGAAGAGTGCTTCTCCGCCCAAGTCTCTGATCCGATCGTGCGTGGTGCCGTCTTCCTCTTTGCTCCCTGTGTAACGTGTAGTTTCTCGAATGTCGGCGCAGACAACCTTGGCGCCTTCCTTGTGATAGGCGAATGCTGTGGCTCGGCCTATGCCGGAAGCTGCACCCGTGATCTATGGTCTGGGTGAGCAGATCCGTCTCCCATGCTGAGGGTTGGCAAACTCACGATCGCTACTTTGTTCGCCAGACGTCCTACGGCTGCCATAATTGTCGGTGTCTGTTGAGATGATCGATCAGGAGGTTGTAGCGAGTTTTAAAGCCTACGCACCCGGACGCAGGCCCTAGTACAGCGAGGCAATGTGCGTACAACTGCATGTTCAGATTGCAATGGGTTGCAGTTGTGGAGCTTCCGAGTTCGCCAGGTTTCCCCTCTTGTTGGCGTCAGTGAGGAAGGTATGCCGATCTAACCGGGAAAGGAAGTCACGGCTTTGCGTCGGTGAATGAAATGGTTCAGCTACGGCAAGGATGCCGAGTAAGGCTACGACTTGTGGCGGCATAAACGGACAACTATCCTAGACACCATGGTTTTGGGGACTCTATTGGACAAACCGCCCTCGTGCGAATTCGACCATTTCCACAGGTGCGAGTTCAAAGCACGCTTTGGGTCTACGAGTTCTCGGCCTTTCAAGCTTGATTGATCGTGAGCTGCTGCACAACTGCTTTCGAACGTTCCTATCGGCCATTCGAGCTTTTGCGAGTATTCATACGCGTGATGCTTCGCTGACTTTGGGCGTACAACTCTGGTCTATCCGGCTTCATGACCACCAACGAGACTTCCGACACGACATCGCAGCCCAATGATCCAGCCTTCACAGACTATGGAACCGTACTGCAGCTGAAGCTATGTCGATAAGGCTGTCCTTCACGCACATTGCATCGGTTCCGAGGCCAGGCTGCGCCGCTGAAGAACGAATGCATGCTAGGGTTAAGGAAGATACCCTGTCGTTCACAGCGAGAAGTAACTTGGCTGTTGATGTGCTCAATATGCAGTGTATTTATGCTTGGACGATAGTGTCTTTCTCTTCGTCCGCGAGCCGACAACACAATGAAAAACGAGGCTATGGCGGAGTATCTGAAACCTGACGCACGATCCTGTCGCAATCCTTGTGACTGATCATACTGTACTGTGGCTACGATGGAAGAAGACCGTGGTTCGCTCCTGCATCTTTCCATTCACATTCGGGACCCTGCATAGTAACCCCCTGCACACGCGAAACGGCTTTAGGCAGCCAGCCTTGACATGTCCCTCGCGCCAACCACATCTACTCCACCCTCTCCACACCAATTGCACACTTTGGTGCCGATACCCCGGGCATTTCACTGGCCACCATGGCCTCCATCCACCTAGGCTCGACTCACAAGCGGTACAAGCTGGGAACTGAGAAGCTTGTCACCTGGCTGTCCTCGACCGCCCGCAAAGTCGCCAAATGCAGTGGCGAAGGCCTCCGTCTGGCCACGAAGCTCACCACCAGAGACCTTGTTCGCCTCGCAGAGATCATCAGTGCCGGCAAGCCCCCAGTCGAGGTACCAGCTGACATCTGGACGGCGACGAGCGATGTTATCCGCGGCCGCACTTGGTGTGCCGACTTCTTCCGAGCGCTCGAGAAGGGGCAGCCAGATAACGGAAACTTGGCAGAAGTGAATGAAAGTCACCGCCACTTCATCTCGGTACTCCAAGAAATCAAGACACTCCTCAAGGTTCTGAAGGTCGACTATGGCCACAAGAGCTCCGGCAAGAAGGTACACCTTCGTGGCAAGAAGAGAAGCACATTCGAGATTCTGGAGCTTGAGGTACGTGTACTCATCCATACTAGCGCTTGACAGCAGATGGTCATCAGTAATCCCTATTCGCGGCATTCATGTCTTGTCTCCCTTCTGGGAAAGTGTCCATCTTCACCATGCTGACTCGCAACAGGAGCCAAACGAGTCTCTTGACACGATTGATGCTTGCGTTTCTCCAGCCACACCTGCACCTACAGTCTCACCCAACGGCAACGATCCAAACCATTCTTTGGAAGAGGATCATATGGAAGCACTGACTTTCGCCGTCTGGTGTGCTTTTCATGACATGCGCGAGATCAGACTCCATATTCAGAAGGTGTGGCAGCGATACTACGATGGCGAGTATAGCTTCCTGGTCGCATCCATGATCACCGAAGCAGCATTCGGCATGATCTTTGAGATCGACTGCGGCCTCCAAGATGAGTTCGAGGTCATCGACTGCTACGATATCATAGTCGAATTACTTGGCCTGGAATCTTGTCAAGTATCGACTGGCACTACCTTTTTCATGAATAATCTCGATGACATTATGACAACTGTCAACAAGAACAGGAAGAGCACCGAGACACTGAACCCAGATGAGTTGTTCTGCGCGCCTGCTTGGGACGTCATTCAAGACCTCCGCATGGCCTCGTGGGATGCGCGCAACGCGCACAACAAGATTGGGGTGCACGTATCCGACCACCCACTGGCATCTGCTTTGCGCAAGATGATACCCACATTTCACCTGATGAACGAGAAGTAAGTGAGCCGGAGATCAGCAGTAGCACTGCATATCACGCCTTTAGCTTGCATCTCCTATTCCCTTCCTCGAAGTTTACGCTGATCTCTTTGTCTGCGCTTCCAGATCCGATTGTGAGCGGAATCTCCTTCGCATCAAAGGCTACATGATCGACTGGTTCACGCGAGGTCTAATGCAAGTGGTTCGTGGCGAAGAGGTAAGCGCGACCATCGTCAGCCGCCTCGGTTGCGTACGTATGCTGATTGCTAGGATGCCTTAGGTGCCTTTCTACGTTGTCCCTCAATGCCAAATCATGATGGATATTCTTGATGCTCTTGGCCTCCGGCCTGAGGCTGGCGCTATGGCGCTCCGTGATGCTCTCCGAAGCAGCTCCTCCGCCACAAAATTCCAGAAACAACTTGATCTCGCAAAGTCACTAAACCTGCCAGATATTGCAGGTCTACAACAGTTCCTTGATTCGACCATTTCTGAGCTCGAAGCGGAGGATATGGCCACTCCAAGTGAGCTCATTGGCACGTTTCAATGGCCCAAGGACAAAAATCCGGAGAGACTCTTGGAAGCTCTGCCAAATCTCGCGGGCTTTCGTCTCCGAAACATTGTTCTGAGTCGCTGCATGAGCCGGCTCTTTCAAGCTAACGATGACATTGCCATCCTTGCGGCAGCTTACGTTTATCGCGCTGCACAGAAGATTGGCTTGCTCCCAGGGAAGTGGAATGACATGGAGGCCGTGATCAAGGCTCAATCCATGCATGGGCAGTAAGTCGAGCTTATATCTGTTTCCTCCCACGAGCCGAAGCTACCGCGGCTATCGAGCAAGCCACCATCCTGAGTGCCAGTTTATGAAATTTGACGGATCTGCTGATACATACACCTTCTGTGACAGGTACATTCGCGAGGCCGACACCGTTGAGGGATACGCCCGCCATTTCGACATGGCTATAGGCATACCAGCCTCTTCCTTTTCACGCGACCGATCTCGTCCTCTGGTATTGCCATCGTCTTCCACAATTGCCTCTAAGATGAAAAAGCTTCAACCTCCATCTAGCTTTCTTCTATCTGCGGTGGAAGTTGACAATATGCCCAACCTGGGTGTGCGAGGGACGTTTTCTCGTTGGCTGCATTTGACGGCCGAGAAGGTGTATGAAAGTTCAGTCAATATTACGCCCCTAGAGCTTATCCAAGCGATGGAGAAAAGCGTCGTTGAAGACGAGATTCAGGTCAAATTTGATTATCTGGGCTTCGATGCGAGGTGCAAACAGCTCGTCCTCGACGCCAAGTTCGGACAGGATCGCCGGCAAGCTCTGGTGATGAAGAGCCCGTTGGCCGCTGCAAAGACCACCGTCGGTATATCCGAGGCGGCCAAGATCTTCCACGACGTGCTCTGGGAAGCAGCGGAGGCCGAGAAGAGCGGTGGATTTCGAAGTGATATAATGCAAACGCAGCTGGCAACGATGGCCGGCATGATTAAGGCGTGGACCCATTTCGACGATGCCACCGAGTCCTATCTGTCCACTGCGCGTCGTGGCGCCAGCGGGATGATCGAGGATGCTGACAAGCCCTGCAATCGTTGGCGATGGGCTGGTGGAAACGCGAAGACCTTCGGACCTGAGACGCCTCTGGATGCCCAGCAACGCAATGAAGACGTGCAATCCGCTCTGGTCAAGAATCGCGCCTGCAAGCAATTCCGCGAGTGGGGAAACCAAGGCATGTCAGTCAGCACAAGGCTTGAGAAGCTACGGCCGTGGGTAGACATGGAGCTCGAGAAGGCCGGTCTGTCTCACCTCGAAACCTGCAGCGTGCATTTCAACAAGGAGTACGAGAGGATCTTCATCGCTACGCAACACAAGAAGGCCTGGATCGAGAAGCTTGGGGGCCTCGCTCTAGACCACACTTTGGACGAGTTACCCGAGCTGGAGGACCAGTAATTGTCCCGAGTGAGGACAGGTCAGGCGCTCGACCATGTCTTAGCATTATGGCTGCCAACAGACATTAGAATCGCATGTATATTAGCTGGGCCTCAGGCACGAACGGCCAGAGATCAATGTAATGCTCGACTCGAGGCTGTGGCGCATGGATCTGATCTTCCCTTCCCGACCCTTCATCCCCCACAATCGGCCTCTCTGGGTTCCAGAAGATCGGCGATGCTTGTAACGCAGCAAGCTTCTTCACCATGTCGGCAGATCTGTCGGTAGCTCCTCATTCGAAATTGTTTCCAATACGGCTAACGCGGTAAAAACGCCACACTACACGAGAGGGCAACACGTGGTCGATGACTCCAGGTAGACTTCTTCCCCAGCTCCAAGTCAAAATGCCCAGTTCGAACGCGGCTCCTCGCTCCTTGTTCCTCCTACTACCACTACGTCGTCAGATCTGCCGAATCGCAATTTCTCCCCTCTCCATCTTTGGTAATAATGTTTCCGGTAGGAAATTTCTTCTTCCCCCTCATGTCTCGTCACGCACGTGGGGATCCGACATGGCTGGCCGCGGTTCATCATGATGGATGTGTGGGAGGTTGGCGCCGCCGGCATACCTCTTTGGACTGGCTGGGGTTCTTTTTAGGGAAAAGGCCTGAAGTAGCTTGTTTCGCCGGAAATGATGTGTGGTTTTTTTTTGGGGTGGCGGAATCTTTAGCCGAGCTGTTTCTGGGGAGGATGCTTGCTGATGGATGGCCCGTCTCCGTTCAATGCATCATGCAAGCCATTCTTGCGTTGCTTTGCACTTTGGGGGCAGCGCGCGGATCGCCTCTGTGCACCATCGGGATTTTCGGGGAGATTTCCGAGTCGCTGATGGGGGTTTATATTGTTGGCGCAAGGCATTTTTCTCTCGAGATGGTCCCCAGTGGTGAGCAGGTTTTGGAATGTGGCTTTTCCTTTTATGGCAGCGGACAACCGCGTGTATGCTGACAACTTTTGTCAATACAAGTTTTCGGCCATCCCTCTCTTGCTTTCCTAGCCGTATTGGCCTATCCCCCAATGGTGCTGAAAATTTGAGACGCCACAAAGCCTGTTGGAAAGTGCCGCATGGTATGCCGTTGCAATCAGCGTCTTTCTGCTGACACATGGAGTTGCAGGATGTAGTCCTGCCGGATGCAGTGGGAAGGAGAATTCCGCAGCAGCCCGAGGCCAACCTGCGTGGCTTGCAGTATCACCTCAACCAAGAGGTGAAGTGGTATGCAGTGGGGGAAATGGGGATTGAGTTTACAGCCACGTGTGAATCCAGTTGGTCCAAGCTTGGTTTCTCCTTCGCACCTGCCGTATCTAGCAGAAAGGCAGCGACGACACATATCATGAGGCGCTTCTCCGCGCCGTATGTGGAATGCATGGTACACTCGTTCTTCGCACATTTCCATGGTGCTCGCCAAGCGGAAGTGATGCAAGCCACGGTACATGAGCTGCGCAAGCCATTTCGCAAATGGCATAGAAGTGCTGGGCTTACGTAGATGTGGCTGTTTCTGTCTTGGAGCATCTCAGCTCAGCCATTGTGTGTGGAACCACATCTCTGCGATGCAACAGGAGAGTAAGCAGCAGTTTGCAGAAGTTCGGACTTACTCTATAGCCAGCCAGACTGCTGGGAGCATTAGATATAGGCGACGGATGTGTCGCACTTTTAGAACAACAGCAGTATATGTGCAAACCTCCAGTGTAACGAGCTCTAGGCGGTACGTAGCAGCCAAGATAGCAGTTCTCAGCCTCGAAAAGCAAGCCAAGGACCATCAACGTCTGCAACATGCAGACTGTCAAGACCCTTTTCAGTCTTCGGTGGACCCAAGAGCCCAGGCTCCACCCCCTTCCGACCCACACAAGGAGGACGTTCGTCAAAACTACGCATGGCGATCTCGAGTTGCTCGTAAGCGAACCGAAGGCTCGGAGTCAGTCCCAAGCGCAACCCGACATCTTCTTCATCCATGGAGGCTACGGCTGCGCTGCTGTTTGGCTCGATTGGATGACATTTCTACACGAGCAGGGCTACCAAGGTCGGCTGTACGCGTACAGCGCTCGCAACCATGGGGCCAGCTATGCCGTGTCATATTTGCAAATGGTTTGGAACACGTCTGTCGACGCGATAGCGAGCGACTTAACAGCTTGCATCAGGAATGCTCAGGGTGGCAGTGTTAGCAAGAGTATGATCCTCGTTGGTCACTCCAGCGGTGGCGGCCTGGTACAATATGCCTTGTCCAAGTCGCTTTTCCATGCTCGAGCTCTGTGTCTCGTCGACGCCATGCCGCATTTCGGCATGCTTGACGTATACTGGAACTGGTTTAAGCACGATCCCTGGTTCCCAGTCAGAAGTCTCCTTCATTTCGGCCATCCGTCATCGCCACTGAGCAGTCCCGAGCTTGTGCAGAATGCATTCTTTGGGCCACGGTTTGGCCGAGGCAATGTGACTGCCTTCATGGAGTACATGCCGAACTATGAGTCAATGGGATGGCCACTTGGCCAGATGGGTAGCTTCTTTGCATGGCTTCAAGGGAGAAATGTATGGCTGGATCCTGGCCTTATCGTACGGAACATCGAAAATTCTCGAAGTCCGTCGGCAGTGGTAGAAAGCATCCTCATCCTTGTGGGAGCCGAAGACATGATGGTCAACGACGGTATGATCCAACGGGTGGCAAAAGAGTACCAACATGCTATCGGGGGCTGGTCAGAGGATAAGAAGGTCCGCGTGGAAAGCCGGGCTGTCGACCAGGATGCGGAAATCGTCGGCGCATCGCCCGCTAGCAGCTGCGGCGTACACGTTACGGTGGTGAAAATGGCAGGACATCAGATCCAGAACGACGTCCAGCGCGATGTTGCTGCCGAAGTCGTCCTTCGCTTCGCGAACCGTATTTGATAAGAGACCATCGACCTGAAGGGAGCGTGGTTGTTTCTAGGACGCGATCGGGGGTCCGGAACGCCGATCCTGGTATCCTTGGCGTTGTCCGTTTTGCGATTGGCGCGCGAAGTCAAATTCTCGTCGTTTCGCAAGTATCACATCCCATGTCACATGTGGCTGTGCATAGTGGCATGCTGTTGACAGCAGAGCGGATTGCAAAGGTAGAACGTTCTAGGCCTTCGTATGCCACTTGGCTGGTGTAGCAGATGACTCTGCACAGTCTGCGCAAGAGCTTCGTAACCAATTGCTATATACATGTACAGTACATGGAGTGAATCGACGCGGCCACGTGGCGATCAAAGCTGCATGTGTTGCATGACGTTCCGCCAACTCTGTGTCAGTGATACTGTAGCTGGCAACACTGGAATCGGTGTGCGTTGTGCCCGTGTCCGCTCCCCTATCTTGGCTGAGGTGACGATGATGTTAGCATGCATGAGAAGCCAAAGCCTAAGCCCTATTGAGCGACCCAGAAACCCCCCGGTTCCCATGTAACGCCGCCAAGACATGAATTTATACTGTCGAGAGCATATAGCCAAAGCCAGTATTCGACCTTCGTCACGAAGCTAATGAGATTGTGCAGTAGCATCGACTGCCTGGAGCCCTTTCGAGCATGTGGTCCGAAGGCTTGAGCATGGTGGCAGACTCGAGCAAGTTTCACGCAAGCTTCACCGAGTTTGGCAAAGCAGGATCACTTTATGTCTTCTGGAAGGAAAAGCTTAACACGTACTTGTCGTCTTCTGGAATGGTCCTGTAAGCAGGGCTTTCGACTGCACAAGCCACAAAGACTTTCGATGCAGTAGCGTGGGATTGCAGATGCTGTGCCGTCCGTAGACTATGACACAATTAGCCCCGAGTCCGCAGGAGCTCCGACCCAATTGAGACCTGGTGCTTGACGACTTCCAAGCCTCGAGACGGGTGTCACAAACATGGCTGCAGAGGAGGAGCACTACGAAGCCGACGTGTTCGCTCTTGGGTGTGGTGACTCATCTGTCTGTGAACTGTACCCGGCAGATCGGAATGGCTGACAGAGGCCTTGCCGCGCATAAGGATGCGAGCGGGAGCGATGGGTTCCACAGCGCTGTGGCAAATGGACATATGTAAGAGATGTGAGGTTCTTGTCGCTATTGTATTAGTAAAGATGGGACGGAATGGTAGCATCCGAGCATTGTGAAGAGCCAAACTCTGCGCCCCTGCTGAAGAGGACCCGAACGATGCAATTGTGGAGCACGCAGGGCTGAATCCTTGGCTCTCGGGCCGTGGTCTGTCTTGTGGGCATTCGCGACCAAGCACAACTGCCTCGGCGTCCACTGTCTGCCACGGAGGTTTTTGGAATAGCATCGTTCTCGTCTGATCGCCCACGTCCCATGGGTAACGGGTGGCTGAATAATCGCAACGATAGAAGGACCGTGAGTACAGTACAGTAGGGGCTGCCCCGGAGGACTTCCGTCACCACAAATGCCCGACTGGCACGTCAGAACAAGCTTTCCAGACCTCACCCTCGTCTCCCCAGCGTGCCCGTTGTCTCACACACATCACGCTCGGTGCATCCAGTGTGGCTCGTGGGACAGCGGGGTGGCCTGGCTGACGGACCCGATGTGCTGATGAGTAAAAAGACCCTTGGCGAGAATCGTCCATGGCCCACGACCGAGGACCGGGTCCATTCCTGGCGCTCTCGGGTTCGCGGCGATAAGCGTGCTGCCCGTTCGACAGCATACCGTCGCCCGAGCAGGGCCAAGACGACAGCCTTTCTAATCGTGTCTTCGGGATCGCCACACCACACACGCCGAACGCCAATGAGGCCGATCCTGTCGCCAGCCGCCTGCCGTTGCAGCCGAAGATTAAGCTTCGTCTCAGGGTCTTCTGCAAGCACAGGCGGCCGGGCGATGCGCAGACTTCCCCCCCCGTCTCCAGTTGCTTCTTGTGCTCACCTCCAAGTCCCCCGCTTGCACCTTCACCAGCGCGTGCTAAGTGCTAAGCGGCCTGAGATGTCGACGAGACCGCAGACCGGCCCTCGAGGCCACTCCACCCTGCAGATCCCCGAGCCCTGCTATGCTTGGCCTGCATGACTACGGCCCCGGTGTGGCGGCCACGATAGAAGGAACAAGTATGGCGCAGTCGCTGTCGTCGTGAGTATGCCCACCTCACCCAATGACTTCTGCCCATCCGTGCCCTATACTAGCCCCGTAACCACTCCCGAAGTTTCCAGCATCGTAAGCACCGTGGCATAGCTTCCACTAGCCACTTGTCTTCCTTCCCATGAACTTTCTCCCAACTCCACTTGACAACCGCTGTTGACCAGCGCCCACCGTGGTCAACTCTCCCCTCATGCCTCCACGACCCATCCGACCTAAAAACGATCCGAGTGCGCCCGACAGCAGCGATACCACGAGCGATAGCAAGAGTGGTAAGAGGAAAGCGGTCTCTTCTGCCTGCATCCCATGCCGGAAGCGCAAGAGCAAGGTGAGCACTCTGCGCCTGCCCCGACCAAATGTGTCGTGGAATCTCTGCTGACTTCCGAACCAGTGCGATGGCCAACTCCCTTCATGTTCCACTTGTGTGGCGGTGTACCGGACAGAGTGTAGTTACGACGCGGACAGTGACCACAGACGGAAGGGGGCACTGAAACGGGACATTCAGTCGCTGCAGCAACAGAACGATGCGCTGGACGTAATCGTTGCTTCGCTGCGCAGCCTGCCGGAAGCAGAATCGATAGCGCTACTTCACAGCCTGCGAGGCGACGACGTCAACCCGGATGCGCTTGCGGAACAACTACGGAGCAATGTCCGACTTCCTCACAATTACGCTCCTCAGACTCTCGAAGCCGATTTCGCCCAGCAGATCACGACACCCACGAGCGCTACCATGGACTCGGCCTTTACCCCATCGCTTTCGAGAAACGACTCCGGCGACACCGTGCCCTACCAATCCTCGTTCACCCCTGAGCAGCCCAATGTGTGGTTCAGGAAGCCACAGGATGCAGAGTTCGTCGAGCACCTCCTCACCCTGTATCACTGCTGGATTCACCCATTTTATACCTTTGTGTCGTGGGACCACTTCCTACACGATATGGGACGCGGCAAAACCGAGTACTGCAGTTCTCTACTGGTCAATGCCATGCTGTCTTTTGCATGCCATTACTCGGATCGCCCGCTTGCGAGAACGGATCCAACGAGCCCAGAAACTGCAGGGAACCACTTCTACGCCGAAGCAAAGCGAATATTGGATCAAATCGATCGACCTTCTTTGACCACAGTCCAAGCTCTTGGGATCATGAGTCTTCGAGAGACATCTGCGGGTCGCGATAGTAATGGCTATCAGCTGGCGGGACGATGTGTGCGAATGGCGATCGAATTGGGACTTCACTTGTCTGTGGTGAAGAACGACGGGCGGACGACCGAAGGCGAAGTTCAGAAAGTGACATTCTGGGCGGTTTTCAATCTGGAAACGTAAGTGTCCTCCCGTTCACCCCGCTTGTGTGAAGCAAACTCGTGAAGCTCAAGCCCTGACGACTTTCAGGATCTGTGCCATTGCCTTTGGCCGACTTTCTCAGCTCCCGCGTGCGGCTGCAGACATTGAGACACCCTCGGCGGATTCCAGAACGGAGACCAAAACCTGGCGCCCGTACGAAGATTCTGGCTATTCGCTGAGCCCGAGTGCTGAGCAGCCCGCCCGAACCATGCTCTTCAAAGATCGACTCAGCAAGCTTTCCGAGTTGGCGAGCGACATGGTCAACACTTTCTATGCTCCAAGAGAGCGCTTCACCAGTAGAAAGCTTGCCGCAACTTACGCACAGTACCAGGCCTGGTATCAGGATCTGCCAGACGCCTTCCGGCTGGAGAACACTTCTCTACCTCATGTCCTGGTTCTGCATATGTACTACTATGGCTGTGTGCTTCAGTAAGCTCTTCCCTCAACTCGTTGCTTGACCACTGACTAACCTTGACCCACCATTTCAGCCTCTTCCGACCCTACATCAAGCTCGATCTACGGGCAGCGAATCTTTACCCGCATGACACGTGCACTTTTTGCGCGAACGAAATCTCGAAGTTGATGAACGCACTCCGAGCGTTATATGGTCTCAGGCGAGTGTGCCTGGCCGTGACGAGTATCCTGCTTTCGGCGAGCACGATACACCTCCTCAATCTGCCTTCAGAATCCGCCGCGGCCCATCTGAGCCAAGGACTACATGATCTGGAAGCCATGTCCACCAATCATCGATTCGCCGCGCGCGCTGTTGACATTGTACGCTCACTATCGAGCAAGTGGAACATAGCTTTACCGGAAGGTGCGGCCACTGTATCAGTGTATCGCATGGGCGCACAGCGAGATGTGGCTTCCCCGCCTCCGTCGACCTTCTACGCTGCTTCCATCCCGAGGAACCAGTCCTCTGAAAGTGAGAGGCGGTCGGGCGAATCTAGCGTCCAGGAATCACCATTCTCCCCACCGACACCGCATCCGCATCAACAGACACACGCCCAACAGCAAGGACCAACATCAGTGCCCACCTTTTACAGCAACCCACAGACGCAGCTGGATCCGAGCCAGGCGCAAACGGCGTTCTGGACTCCGTTCCCTACCCAGGTCATGCCGGTCGCGCACTACGGCTTTTCTCCAGGGATACTGGACGCATCCCAGCTCGGAGGCCACCCTCAGTGGCCGCAGTTCAGTGGCTCGAGCACTGCCGGGCCACATCCTTATCGACACCAGTCCGACCCGGGCACGGGTCACATCGACGAGACTATGAGTGGAATGGGCTGGGAATGGCAATGAGGACCACAGCACGAAGAGATGAGCAGCGTTCATGAAGCATCGCATGGTTGGGGGGTTTTTTTGGGCGAAAAGGAAAAGGAGAGTGCGCGTTTTTGGACACGGTCGATCCCGATCCATCGACCAATGGTTGCGGTTTTATTCGATACCAGCTCCGCGGGAGCACATTGTGACGGCAATTCGCATCACACTGGCGCACTTTCAGCAATCTGCATCGTTCTACGAAGACAACGGAATGGCATGTAATGATGAGAATCAAGATAAATCTACTCAATTCGAAGATCTGGCAGCAGGAACAGGATGACCCGACGTTCCTGCCAAGAAACCGTCACGGATGCCGGCAAGCGAGGCAGGGTCCTGCACAAGATCTTGCATATTGTGCATAAAATGTACAACTAAATTGCTAGAGTACCAAAGTGGCAGCTCTTGGGGCTCTCGAACATGACGATGTGACCGACGATCATGCTATGGGAATTGAATTGCTATCTCCGGCACACCCCGGCTAGAACGGAAACCAGTTCAGCAGCACACGACTGGTAGTGGCTCATCGTCTCGGTGGGTGCGACGAACAAAGCCAGGTCCGAACACGGCACGACTACGAGTTCCCAAGCACGTACAACGTCATCCTTCGACGTGGGGCCAGCAGGAAATCGGCCTTTTGCCGTGGGAGTGTGTGTCGGTAGGTGGCAGTGGCGAACATACCCTCCTGTAGGCTACAACGACCAGAAGCACTCCTCCAGAGGCATTGCGGTACATTCGTCAGGGCAGGACTGATCAGCCATCCTGGCAAGCCACTACCAGCGTGGAATCCCAATCGCTTCGCCAGAGTGGACCAGCATTCGCTCCCACCTTCCCACACCCACCGACTACAGTAATCCTGACCAGACTAGCCCGGGACACACCAGATTTAATTAAATTAATACCACAATTTTAGACCCCAGGCTTGCAGACCAATCTGTGCTCATAAAACACTACGTACAACCCACGACGTGGAACATTGTATTCCCCCTCGTCTGCTGTAATGCTTCTGAACACTGTAAGAATGTGCAGGAACTGCAATATGACTTCCGTTGCGCGAGATTACTCACTGCCACTTGCTTACATTGACACCAGCACGTACTTGCGTAAGAACATGATGGAGGACGGAAGTCCGAGAGTGTGGACTCTATGACCACATCCCTCGGACAGACGATGTGCTCCCCAAGTTCATCAACACTCACTCTCATTAAAGCGGTTTCATGCATCTCAGCTCCCTTCGCAGTTTCCACAAGTTTGGCTTGTAGCCTGCCTGGAATCGTCACGTTCGCCGGGAAAAAAAGTGCAAAGAACTACTCATATCCAGACAGGAACAGGCGGTAATTGGCATGAGTCGCTGGCAGAAGACCGAGTCTAAAAGAAGGCAAATTCACAGGGTGGAATTCACTTCCATTCACGACCACGTGCCACCATTCAAATCTATGAGGTCGCAGACGCTACTTGGTAAAAATTCCTGTACGGGATTGAGGTGAGGTTGGCTTGGTGTGAGTCGGATTTTGCATCGGTTCGGACATGGTTTGTTGTCGATGCGCGTTTGATTTCAAAATATAAAAGGGGAGAAAATAAAAAGAATGAAAAGCTGCCCACACCAAAATGCTTCCGCTCGCTTCCCCCATCAAAGACCAGAGACCGTTACGCGCGTTTCTCAAAAATATACTCCATCCTCGCACTATCACTCGCCCCATCATACCAGCCCTCTTCCACGGCCCGGTCATACACTTTCCGACCAATTCCACGGGGCAGACCCGTCCATCGCTCCTGCTGCTCCGCCAAAGCGACATCGCTGAGGAAGAGTGCGATGGTGTGACTCGCCTTCTCGTCCCCGTCCAGGGGTCGGTCGGGTGTGCCGACGCGGGTCCACCAGACGAACTGGGTGTTCACCAGCATGTGCGCGTATTTCGCGGCCCAGAAGGCGTCGTGGTAGTTCGTGTGGCGGATGGCGCCTCCGGCTGGGGCGTTGTAGTTGTGGTCAGAGGAAGGACGGATGCGGTTGCGTGCGGCGTCTTCGCGGAATTGCCAGATGAGTTGGAAGGTGCGTCGACTCCAGGGGGTGGTGGTGTTGAAATTGGTGGACGGGATGCTGAATGATGGGAAGTCTTGGAAGACGGCCTTGAATTCGGCAAGCCACGACTTTGTCCACGCTTCTTGTGGTGGATATAGAGGAGGCTCGTACGGGTGCTTCAGAAAGGCCTGTGGATAGTTCCAGTAGCGATTCGAGAGATCCAGAAAGTTCAGTCCTCCTGGAGGCAATGGGGCTCGAGCCTTGACGACCATCTTGCCTGTTATGTGGTGTGGAAGCATAGTATAGCCATGAGCGGCCTCTAGGTGGCGTCGGCATTCCTCTTCAGTGTAGTAGGAGTGGTTGCATAGTTTAAAGGCGCAACCCTATGGCGCCGCAGAAGGCAATGGTACGTCGGAAGATTTCTGACTGCCCATTTTCTGCGATGTGTCGGCTTGAGGCGTATCAGCGGGAGTCATCTGTATAAGCGACTGCGGCAACGGCAGGTAAGAACCCTCATGAAATGGCGATGTAGGGTGCTGAAGACTGAGGTGCGGCGCCTGTCCCGTCTGGCGCGGTATATGTCCATGTTGCCGCAATGTCGCCCCATGCACGAATGGAGGCTGCTAACCCGGGTCGTGGTCCTGTTGTCCTGGCTGAAAGGCATGCTGAACGCTGCAATCCGACGTCTGGAAGATGAAGGGCAGTGCCTGTCCATACTGCGACGGCGCTATACTGTGCTCTGCTTGAATCTGCAGCCCTCCGTCTAAAATCGGTTGGCCCAATCGCGAAAAATCGTCGGCATTGAGATTGTGATGCACAGGCTCCAAGCCTGGACTGTGGAGGCTTTTCAAATCGTCATACATGTCCCAGGGGAACAGCATAGGCTCTGAAGATGCATTATCCGTGGCAGTAACATCCGCCGATGAATTAGTGTGTGAAGTATCGAGCGTCAGATCACTGTGTAGAAGCGTCAGGTTAATGTCTGGAAGCGTCAAATCATCTCCCAGAAGCGATTCGTCCATGCTTGCAGTATGCTTGCAGTATGCGTGCAATAATACGACCATGAGATGCATCAAGCTATAGAAAGTGTTCCCAGCAGGGTCTTGGTGCGCAATCGACTGTGCCTCCTGGGTAGGATGCTGCAGAGTCCAACGCCCATGATTGCTGCCACCCAAGTCAGGTCAGCCTGCCCTGAGCAGAGTGCTCGAACCGGCTTCACCGTAAGCTGGGAGGTAGTCGTCGTCTGGAGGCGGCCTAATGTAGGAAGGACCTGCCTCAGGCTGGGAACCCGCGGCGTTTACTCCTTCTGGGGCCGGCAGGAGGATGATCGGACACTCTTTCTTGACTTTGACACTTTCTTTGGCAAGCCTGAATTGCATCGAAAAGCGCAGCAAGTATTGACGCGAGAGCTTATGATGCGCAAAGGACGAGACAAATTGCATGACTGGATCGGTCGTGATGGTAACAGAGTAATCTTTCTCCTTGTTGAGCTGTTTCGACAGCTTCGTTTGCCCGACCAGGGTCTGTACAGTGCGTCTATCGATGCACTGCGGTGATCCGATCAAGCGCTCGCTCACGTCGACGATAGTGTAAGCCCGAAGGTCGACATTGAAGCTTTCCAAAGAGGCTTCGGGAAAGGCTGGTGCCGAGGTCTCGCGATCATTCCGTCGGAGGACAACCTCGAAATTGAGCTGCTGACCAGGATGAATGTACTGCTGGTACGTGCACTGGATATCCACTACGAATTCTGGGAAGTGACTGGAAGTGAAGACGGCCTTAGCTTTCTGCTTGAATCCTTGCGGTCGCTGCTCTTCCGGTAGCAGGTACTCATTCTGAACTCGAGCCTTTTGTATGAACGTGGTACTGTTATGCTCTATCAATGCTCTAGGTGGCCGGGGAAGCTCAAGACGAATGGGAGGTTGCTCGTCTCCCTGTGGAACATCTGCTTTGACGTCGATTCCAGGCATATTGACTTGAACTCCAATCTGGTGATATACACCAACATCAACGACGTCCGGATGGTCGATGAAGTGCATTGACATCGTCAGTGGAAGGAGACCACGTGAGTCGCCATTTGCCATCAGGTCAGCGTAAGATCCGCCAGCAGGAGGCGTGTATATGTCCCTCAGATCTTGGGGCATGGTGATGGCAAATGGGTACTGGAACTCGTCGCCAGCCTGAGCTTTGAATGAGCCAACATACACTTTGAACACATAATCGAAGAGGACTTTGCTGTGGTCAGATGGTAGGCGGTGGGTATCTCCTCTGCGGACCTTGATTCTAATTTTACTCCGAAGGACGCCATGGATTCTGAGGGGCCCAAACAATTCGGCAGTTGGTACGTTCCGGAGTAGACTGTTATGAGGCTTATATACTAGAGTGATCCTCCCTGTCACCTTGTCGTCTGGGCCATAGTGAGTGCGAAAGCCACCATCAATCAGTACTCGGGCATTGAGCCTGCCGAGCTTCGCGTTCGACATGTCTCGCTACGTTGCTCAAGATAATGTAGTCAGGTCGGCTCAAAACGTCGGAAGGCAAGGATCACTTCGTTCCCTCTGCTCTGCCCAAGTGGCTTTGCGATACATCCAGAACGTGCGCTGGGCTAGGGTTCAAAGGGTGGTTGTTTCGGCGACTGTAAGGCGTTCCTTGATGAATGTCGTGCCAGAAGAGCCTAGGTTTTGCCGCGGAGAACGGCATATTGGCGGAGGCCTGCAGTCGATGAAAATGGCGAAGTACATGCTGTGGAAGTCGCCCGCATGACGGATATAGATGCCTCAGGCACCAAACATACAGATAGATATTCAGATAGCGACTGGAGGCTGCAAGAAGTCCGGTAGGCCAGAGGAGGGATTGTTATAGTACCAGAGAGGAACTAGTGCACACGTATTCAGCGCGAGGACTAATATATATAATGAATCTTCGGCGCCCTTCCATACGCTCCGCGCTCTGCAGCCGACCCCCTTCACCTACGAGCCGCTACACACACCACAGCAGCTGTATCATGGTCTTTCCCATGTTTCTGGTACCCTATGAACGGCATAATCACCGAGCCGGTCCACACCGAAGGCGAGCGCAGCGTGACCAGTGAATCATTTCGAGTACGAGAGTCTGCAATCCAGTTGTACTGTAGCCATCGAAGATGCTCGAAAGTTAGTTAGAGTAGATCATGTCTCGGCGTTGGCATGCAGGCGAGTCAAGTTCTTGCAGCTTCGTGTTTCCCTGTACTAGAATGCTGAAATAGCATGAAGCTGATACCACCCGTCCTCCGAAATATCATCGAGCCCGAAATACGGGGTATGTTGATGACTTATGGGAGAAGCGCGGTGCCCGAGATGAGAACCCACCTCGGCAAACCTTCCCGAAGCACGTGAACGCGACTCTTCGCGTTGGACTTCAGCATCATCGTCACCCACCAAAGAACATCACTCATTCCCCCAAAGCAAAAAACATTCCCTCGCACAAAGCCGAACCCGCAATGCTCGCCTTTCAGCATTTTCTCTCATCATCACCACCAAATTACACCTACACCCCCACGACCCTCTCGCCCCTCTCCCCTCGAAGCCCAAACATCCATGGCCGCCACCCATCGCGGAGCATGTCGAACCCCAACCACGCGCCTGAAAAATCCACCACACTGAACGAGTCCCATCAAGACGAGAACCAGCACAGAACATTCCACACTGCGACCTCCGGCAACAGCACACCTCGCATCCCATTCTCCCAACGCCCGATCAAACGCGCGCCTGCATCCGACTTGAACGCGAAGCGAAGGAACCAGTTTCTCCGCAAAGTCGCCTCGAATCGCGATGACGCACGCTTCGAAGCGCGAGGCGAAGACATTCTGCGTTCGGACTTCTTGCGTGAGCAACGAGTTCGCGAGGCAGAACTTCAACGCGAAGCGGACATCGTGGCGTCTTCACAAGCGGAGGGGCCAGAGGAGGAGGTGATGGTGGAATTGCCGGGCTGGGGGAGTGAGATGCAGATTTCGCAGTCGGCGCCGAGGGATGAGGAGATAGAAGAGTTTGTGAAAGATGAGGAGGCCGAGTTGGAGGCTATGTTGGAGTATTTGCCGGAAGGAACGCGGGGAGGGGAGGTGGAGGGGAGGGATGATGAGGTAGGGATGTGGAGTGATGATGCGGTGGATTATGATGAGTTGTTTGAGGAGGTAATGCTCAGTCAGCGGCAATTTGGTGGACTGCCTGTGGACGTACAGAATGCAGGAGTAGGCGGAAGTGACGAGATGGATATGTCGTGACCGCGCGGCAGTCTTTTGCAGAGGGAATGATTCTTGGTGTGATTAGCGAGGAGTTTCTTGGTCGACATTTCCATGATTGTGGCAGGTTTGCGATTTGATTTAAAGTGGATGGAAGTCGAAGTGGAAGCTAGCTTGTGAGAGATGCGCATACAGTTCGACAACAGCTCCGATGGGTATCACAGCACAACAGTGCACGAAAATCGAATAGTTCTGTCCCGCCCGAAAGAATACTTCCCCACTACGTCGTAAATCATTGCGTCGGACAGCCGTCTTCCAAACCGCCCAGCGCTTCCTGCGCAGCGGACATATCACCAACCAAATCTGGAGGCGGCGACCCAGCAGCTTGCATCTGGACATCAAACACATTAGCATCAGAGCAACCCTCCACGACCCCTCCCATAATCTGTCATTACATACCTTCTGCATCCTGTCCACAATGTATTCCCGATCATCCTCATTGTCATCACTGTATCCTTTCGCCTCAAATCGCTCCACAATCTCCTTGACCAGCCGCTGCTGGTCCTTATACCTCTCCATTTCATCCTTCGGTGTCTTACCCTCGTTCTTGCTAAACCAAGCCGGAAATTTCTCATGCAACTCCTTCATCGGCTCGTACAAGATCTCCTTGTTGGTGAGATGCGCCATCATGTTCATGAGCATGGCATTGAACCCTTCCTCGCCCTCACCTCCGTTTCCTTCGGTGAGTTCGCGCATCATCTGCGCTAACAAATCCTCCTCAGACAGTCCTCCACCAGCAGATTTGGAGGTCGATTGTTCCTTCGCTGTACTGTCCGAAACTTGCATCCTCTCCATCGTCTTCCTGATCTGCTCGTCAAAGCCCTTGGCCTTGCTGCTGCCTCCACTTCCTCCTGCCTTCCCGGCGTCTTTCTTCTCCGGCTCGGGACTTTTCGTCACAGCCTCCGCCGCCGCCTTTAAATGCTCGCCCGCCTTCTGATCGCTCCCCGCCGCACCCGCCGCGACGAGCTCTTGCATCATTTTCTCGAACTCGGCCTGCATTTGCTCATTTTCGCCCAGCTCGGCAATGAGGTTGGACATCCCCGCTTGCAGTTGGGCCGCGAAATCTTCCTCGGAGCCGGCATCATGGGAGATTTTAGGTCGGCCGGGTCCGGAATCTGATGGCGGCGGTTTCGAGGTGGAGGAGGATGCTATGGGTGAGGAGGTTGTGGGAGGTGGAGACTTTGATTGGAAGGAATCGAGCACGTCGTCGAGATCGTCTAGGTCGTCTTCGTCTGGGTCGGGAGCGGATGAGGTTTGGGGTGTCGGTTTGTTGTCTGCCATACTGTCTGAAGGTGGGTGATGGGAAGGTGAGGGCGGGGTATATCCGTCGTTGTCCGTGGATGTTGGCGTGCAGGAGGATATAGTGCTTGATTACTCGTGAGATCCGACTCAGAATATGGCAATGGTTCCCGGCCTATCACATGCCAAAAGTGAGTGATGTTGGTTGCGGTACTAGACTCACGTTGGACTTGGAAGCCCCGGGTCATCATGCCGATCATACGCCTCGGCTGCGGCCATTCAGCGACAGGGATCACATGTATATATTGGTCAGGGTCTAGTCGTCTAGCCTGTGAGGCTCTGCGAGCAATAGTGAAGAGTGAGCTTTGCACTTTCCATATGCGACCTTCCATCGCTCTTGCCCAACCTTCACTTTACGGATCCACCTCTTAGGCAGCTGCGTGCTGTAAGCCTCTATAAAGAGACTGGGTCCAGCAAACTTGGACATAGACAACACACGAGCTTCGACATACACCCGAGCTTCACCGAATACCATCGAACCGCATCGACCACGAGAAAGAGTATATAGCCGCCACCATGTCTCTTACTATTGCGCGCTTGCAAGAGGAGCGGTATGTGGCATCCACATCCATATTTGATACGAGAGCTGGGAGACACACATGCACTCTTAGCACTTCAGACATTGCAAACGCGGAAGCGCCAAATGAGATATACAGTGACTAACAACTCTCACAGCAAGATGTGGCGCAAAGACCATCCTTTCGGCTTCGTCGCGCGACCAACCAAGACCAGTGCAGGCGCTCTCGATTTGAAGAAATGGGACTGTGCGATTCCAGGCAGAGACAAGACCATTTGGGAAGGAGGATTGTTCAAGCTCGAGGTGGCATTCCCGGACGGTAAGAGACAGTCGCAATAAAGAACTACAAACATCCCATTCTGACATTTCCCCAGAGTACCCAACCAAACCACCGAAATGCAAATTCGTCCCACCACTCTTCCACCCAAACGTCTACCCATCTGGCACCGTCTGTCTCAGCATATTGAACGAAGAGGAAGGCTGGAAGCCCGCGATCACAATCAAGGAGATTCTGCTCGGAATCCAAATGCTGCTCGACGAAGTCAACCCGGATTCTCCGGCTCAAGCCGATGCGTACAATCTCTTCAAGAAGGACCGGCAGGCGTATGAGAAGAAGATCCGGCAAGTCGTCAAGGACAATCCGGCGCCTTAGTATTACGCCTGGGACTTTGGGCTTGAACCCCACGTTCTGATTCTTGGGTCCCTCATTGCACTCCTTTGCACCGAGCTGTCCTTCGTGCGGCGCTACTATTGGGGTTCAAGCAATGCTACAGAGCAGCAGGCGACTGGCGCGACTGCTTTAACGGCGACCCATGCGCATTGCTGCCGGCTGCAAATGGACAGGTGTGATACATTTGATTGGTTACGAGTGGGTTTAGCGACGGCGTTCCTGGTGTGAGAACGAGCATGACCTTACGGATGGAATGAAAAGACACGGGGGACGATATAGGTCCCTCAAGGCGTGTACCTAGAAGACTGCTTCTTTCTTGTTCTCTTGTTACTGAAGGGCTCGGTGGCATGCTATGGATCGATAAAACGCTCCCGTGGAGTAGCAGAATGGGTTCAGAACTCGAGCAACCATACAACATTGCAACACTCCACTGATCTACCCACTCGCACTACCACATCTCGTTCTCGTTCGTAACCTTCTGCACGTGCCACTTTGCTTCGTTCCGCAAACAGGTCGGACCGAGCGCATGAAAGTCCCGATGGGGGTGAACGCATCTCCAAACTTTCTAGAGAAGTCGTTCATTTTGTTTTACATTTCCCTCACAATCTTTGGAGTGCACGGTAGCCCTTTTCTTGGGCTAATTGTGAGCTCAATACAATGCGATGAACGCTGTATCCTCGCCGCTATGGTCGGCGATCACACGTGTGAACACGTCCTGGACATGCCGTCAATGTCTCAGATCTCAACGCAACAATGCGCCTCGGCTTGAGCAACGAATGCGAATAGAATTACAACGATCGCATTTTTCGACAGCTCGACATGTGCAACTCTCACGCACACGGCAGACGCTATCACAGGCTGGGAAGCGGGCGTGGAGGGAACGCGTGCGGGAGGAGTGGGAAGAGACGGTACGCAATCCTCGGAGGAGGAAAGTCGCCATCTGGACGACTGTGATATTCGTTTCGGCCTGCACGGCGTTGGCATTCAGCGAGCAGGCACGACATGTGTATGTTGGGGCGCAGCGGTGTGGGAGAGTGGGTGTTGTGCTTTATTTGAATATCGCGGAGTGAGTGTGGTACCTTCAAGAGCAATTCTATAACACAGATGAGAGCAAGCACTGATACAAATCGCCACAGCTACCGCAGAATCCTCAAGCGGGAAGACTGGGACGATCCCAAGTTCCAAGAAGACATCTCAGCCTGCCATAAACGATGCGCCATACGAACGCTGCAAGCAATGGAGAAGAATGGCAGCATCTTCATCAAGCTGGGCCAACATCTGACCTCACTCAATTACCTCCTTCCGACAGAGTGGTGCGACACATTCATTCCTCTCCAGGACAAATGCCCAGTCTCCAGCTTCACCAGCATAGATGAAATGGTCAAGTTGGACACGGGTAAGAGCTTGGAAGACTTCTTCTCCGAATTTGCGCCTGAGCCGATCGGAGCTGCGAGCTTGGCGCAGGTACACATTGCACGTTTGAAGGACAGTGGAGAACAAGTTGCCGTCAAAGTGCAGCACCCCGGTCTAGACGAATGGGCGGCATTGGACATGTGGCTGACGAAGAACACGTTTCGGACGCTGAGATATTGGTTTCCGGAATACGATCTTACATGGCTGAGCGATGAAATGGAGGTCAGTCTGCCGAAAGAGTTGGATTTCCGGGAAGAAGGCCAGAATGCGAGGCGGATGAAGGCGTACTTCCGAGACCACGTCCCCAACTCGCCATTGATTATACCAGAAGTCAAATGGGCAGAAAGGAGAGTACTTGTCATGGAGTACATCACCGGACACAGACCAGACGATCTCGAATACCTGGACGCCAACGGCATCTCGCGAGATGAAGTATCAGCCGCCCTAGCCAGAATCTTCAACGAAATGATCTTCGGCGACGGCGCCCCTCTACACTGCGATCCTCATGGCGGCAACATGGCCATCCGCCTCAACAACAACAGGCGAAAGCCCAGAAACTTCGACGTCATCCTCTACGACCACGGCTTGTACAGAGATATCCCTCAACACCTCCGACGCGCATACGCGCACATGTGGCTCGCCGTCCTCGACACTGACATCCCGCGCATGCGTAAATACGCCTACGAAATCGCCGGCATCGGCGACGACGAGTTCCCCATCTTCGCCAGCGCCATCACCGGCCGCGATTACACCGTCCTCACCCACGACGTGACCGCCGAACGCAACGCTGAGGAAAAGCGTTCATTGACCGAACAGCTCGGCGAAGACCTGATCGAGAAACTCGTCGGGCTCCTCGGTCGGGTGCCGAGAATCATCCTTCTGATCCTGAAGACGAATGATCTGACGAGGAGTTTGGATGAGAATCTACACACTTCTCAGGGACCGATTCGGAGTTTCTTGATTCTGGCCAGGTATGCGGCGCACTGTGTTTTTGAGGAGAGATTGGAGGGGATTCGGGGGAGTGTTCTCTGGCCGAGCAATTTGCTGAGGTTCGGTGGTGCGGTGTTCGAGTACGCCAAGGTGGCGATGAGGTTGAGGGTCTATGAGCTCTATCTTTCGACGAGGAGGAGGTTGGGGTTCGCGAACGTGGCGCCGCCGGTGTGATGGATGAGCATGAAGGGAGAGTGTATATATGTTGGCCCCGAAAAGGTTGGGCGTGAGGGAACGATACCAGTGTGTCACTTTCGTGCCATTGGGGAAGGCTGGTTGACTCGCTTCTCGCATAGTCGCTTTAATCGGAAGGCAAATATGGGCCGCCGTTAGTGACGAGGTCGACCAGACTGGAGCAAAATCGGGTCCAACGGCATCACGAACAGGCGAACCAGCGACACGCTGCATCTCACCAGCCCAGACACCATTTGCGCGCGGCACACCGCGCCAACTTCCAGCCACCCGATTCATGGGGCTGAGGATGAGTGTCGAACGTGACGGAAATCCACGTTTGTTTTTGACCTCTTGATTGGGGTTTAGGTACAGCGAAAAAGAAATCAGTTTTCCAAAATGGAAGAGTCGAATCTGGCAGTGTCATTCTTGCGTGGCAGATTCACAGGCCCCTCATGTCGCTAACGACCTGGCACTGTGGCTAGTATTTGTTCACGTCGTGCGTGCTGAATGTCGGATCAAACCCGGTGAAGTACCATCCCATTGAAGATGAGGTTGACAGCGTCGACTTACTTCCATGTCTGATGATATTGGCTCAGTGTGTTCAGGACGGACGAGCTCTGCTGTCTGCATCACCAGCTTCGGGCTGGTGCGAGTAGGAGCACACCATGTCGACAGCGATCACATAGCCAAACCCAGAGCCGCTCTCAAGGCGTTGTATCAGGTTGTTCAACGCCTGATACGCTCTTTCTCACCACACCAGCCCTAAAGGCCACTACACCCAATGTGGTTGCCGAGAGTGCAAACACAACAGCGGCAAAGAAGAAGATTGCGCCCTTCAGGTAATCGTTGCCTGAGTCGATGCCAGCATTGATGATGACGGGCGAAATGGCGCTGGCTGCAAGTTTGCCACCGACCTGGAACAACGAGATGATAGCCAGGACTCGACCCAGTGCACCCTTCTCGACCAGATTCGCGATGTACGCTTGCATGACCGAAGGCATTCCGCCTCCGATGGTGTAAAGACATGTTGCGGCGATGAAAAGCACGGTGTTGGAAGAAAGTCCGAGGAGGATGGCGCCGGTCTCCAGAAAGACCACGGACATGAGCATGATGAGCAGCGATGTTGAGCTTGGTGATAGTCCGTGTGAGGCGCCGATCTTGTTACAGGTGGGAAGGAGGACGAAGTAGACGAAGACGTAGACGAGAGCTTGGGCGGCCATTGCGAAGGTTGACTGGTTGTACTTCCAGCCGAACTTGATCACAGGGTACTGGATCAGGCCGATCCAGTCGACGGCCTTGATAGCTGTCGTTGCGAGGAAAATTGATATGGCTAGCAGGAAGATGTTGATCGTGCCGACGCCGCGGACGCTATGCTCGAAGTTGGCCCAGTATGATTCCGCTTTGGATCTCATCTCAGCTGAGAAAGTTCCGTCGTGCGATTTGGTGCTGTCATCGGTAGCGCCGGCGTCTTTGAGCTTGTCTTTCTTCATGGTTTCTGGTATGAAAAAGATCGTGATGCACAATCCTGCGAGCGCCATTGCGAACGAAATGAACAGCGCGACTTGGGGAGTGCCTCCTTGGCCGTCTAGATTGATTGCTTGGCCAGCTGCTAGCGGGAACACTACTTGGCCAACGTATTGCATCGATGTTGTGATGAAGAAGTACGTGGCTATCTGTGCGCTGGAAGTCATGACATCCGTGTAGACTGCAAGGAGAATCGCGAGGTTCAGGTCCAAGTTTGCACCAATAATACCCCCAAGACCACCGCAGAAGGAAACCCAGATTGGAATGGTTGGCCAGCCGATATCTGTAGTGTTTTAACGAGAGGATCTAGAGTCTCAGTAGTCTATGCCAGATAGCTTACATGTTAAGACCACGCATAATGTGTAGATGAGAGTGCCGATTTTGTGCATAATGAGCGCGAATCGTCGACCAAGACGATCGGCAAGGTATCCAACCAGCATAGTGCCAATAAAGGCCGACGCCATGCGGACAAGGATGACGATACCGTTCGCGGTCGCGACTTTCTTCTGGATGGCATCGATCTTACAAAGTTTCTCTGGAATACTTCTTCCCAGCTCCGCGAGCTGCGGGTCATGTTCCTCAAAGTACTGAATACAGTAAAGAGCCTCTACAGCGCGGAAGTAGCCAATCTGCTTGAAGTAATATTCGCCCTCGTTGACGAGAACAATCAAGCAACCAAGAAGTGGCAAGAATCGAAAGCGTCTTTCTGTGACATCGATTTGCGGTATTAATGTCCATCTCGACTCGTGTTTGGGCTCTGTGGATGCGGTGTTCTCGGCGTTCGAGATGTTTTGCTGCCCGAGCAATGGCTCCCGCTCTTCGTGCTCGAACGCCATAGTGCAGTAGTATATGCTCGAATTGCGAGCTTCTTGGTAAATTGGAAAGGAGAGGTATCTCGCAGTCCGCACCAGAAGCACAGTCACGGATGACCGAAGGCAGTAATCTCAGTCATCTTCCCCAGTCATGTGCCAATCCTGACCGCCCTGTTCGTTGCACCGGTGGAGAGGATCGCGATATCGGAGAGTGAAGTGCGCAGAGTTGATAAGCTCGAATGGGCACGTCCATCGCGAAGACTCCGCTGCGGATATGTGTCACGCTGCAGGTCGCTTTGGACGAATTGTTGCAAGCAAGCTTCGTCCCATCTGGGTTGCGGTAGTCATTCGGCGACATCCCAGGGTGAATTATGGGAGTCGGCAAGAGCCTGCTCATCCTCACTCACGTATGAGCCGTGCATTTGCCAAGCCGGAGGGTTCCGAACTTCGGCTACAACCCAACCACCAAAAGACCTCAAGCAGATCTAATTGTTGTTCTTCTCCATCAAAATTCTGTCAGGTTCACACTCCGCATGTGTACCGAGAAATGTATAAGGCATCTGATTTCCCTCACCTGAGCCCTCCGTGACATCGCCCCCATTGGCTATGGAATGGATTGCAGTAAAGATTATGGGATCAAGATAGACCCAGCCTAGTCGAAAGTAAGGCTGCGTAAAAGCCGCACCTAGCCAGCGGTCAAAGTAGCGTGTATGCTGACTGAGCTCATACCTCGCGCTGATTGAAGGAAGAAACTTCTAAGAGGGGCACGCTAGCCGCCCACGTTTGCAGTAAGGCCTCTGGTCATGTAATGTGCATGAACCTCCCTCAAAAAGGGAGATTGAAACTGCTGTATCAGTACCGCAGAAGCAGATGACCCGATCACCGACTTGAAGTTCGTCTGCCCCGGCACGAGCAACAACGCCAGCCGCTTCGACTCTGAACGGTTGCAGGGCGTTCGACGTCGTCCAACGCTACAAGAATGTCCCATAGCGGATATGTCAATAATCAACCTTGAATGAAACCACATCAGATAGATGATACGTTGAAGTGCAACCCAGCCGAATAAACATAGACTTCTAACTTTCGCAAAGTTCACGGAGTCTCGCGATCTGGCTCAGAAGCTTCGTATTTCATTATGTTGAACAACGAATGCTTCGTGGCACGCTTCTTTGGCAGTTTCGTCTGAGTTTCGACGCCGCTAAAGTGATAATCTATGGAACTCGCCAGGATTGATAAGACTACAGTCTCCGATGCTTACTGGCGTCCTAATGCATTGAATATTCAGATAGGGCGTCCAAGCGGTAAGAATGGCAGTGTCAAGTTGATTCGTTGACTTGTTGGGCTCTGATGTTAGATCGTCGTTATATGCCGCGTCCAGAGGTACTCTCTGTTTGAAGGCAGTGGCTTCTCGAGGAATACCTGGATTTGGTTGATATCAAGAGCTTGACCAAGAACGGCGGCATCAAGAAATCGACCTCGTTGTTCGCGGCTCTCAAGGGGTGAAAGCGTCGAGCGCATGCGGCAAGCAAGGCAGTGTTCGCAGGCGTTAACCACGAAGTTACCTCGCCTAACGAGGATAGTCTGGAGTGCCCCGATCACTCGCTATCCTCCTCGAAGAACAGTCATGCGGGTAAGCTGACAGATCCACCAGACATTATCGATGATGACTGCGAGGAGTCTTCCCTGGCTTGGAGCATCCATGTATCAAGGTGCTTTGGTTCGATATGATCCTGCCATGTGCGAGCGTCGTCCTTTAGATATGGCACCACCAGCCTAGCACGCTTCGCCCTGCCAGCATAGAAGGTGGGCAGTCCGATGCCTGGGAAACACATAGAACTTTGCTGTACTTGATAAAAACTGGCCTAGGGCCAGACCAAGTGGAATGGCCTGCGGAAGTGACAAATGTGGTCCTGCGAGTGGCATGGCCCGAGACCAATACCTCGAAGGAGAAAGAAGGCCTGACCAGGAGGGATATCGAGCTGAAATTTGACGTCATGCGTGCATTCTAGCTTTCGGTCAACTTGGTCGGGGTGAGGCTATTGTATCCCGGCTTCGTCCTCGCTAGTCCTTCCATATGTTTAGGCTTAACTCAAAGCTTGGCCAAGGTCGATGCAATGAGAAAGCGGTATACGTGAGCGAACATCGTGTCTTACAGAAGAAGCGCAACGGCATACCAGCACATGCGCATGCAATAACAATGCGCGGGTGAATGAATCGTTTTGTTTTCGCGTCACCGGGACGTGGCACGACCGGTCGGCATGTGGGCGGCGCGTGTGGAAGCGCGCTGGCCTCGGTCTAACGTTTCCTTATTTACTTTTCTCCGCGAACTTCAAGCCGCAAAAGCACTCTGAAAGCCACTTGGAAATCACAGGAATATGGGCAGAAGACTTGAATGCGCACCATGGCCACCAATCGTAACCAAAGCAACTGCAAGCGCCGCCGGCGTGGATAGCCAAGGACGAGAGACCCAGGGATGCCCCCAGGAATGCTGATTCGTGGACATCGCTCCCTCGTCCTTTGCTATGTAGTGTGCCACTCTGTTGAGGCAAGTATCCCACCTCTCTGCATGTATCTCTAGTCATGGCCGAGCCTCCCGGAGTCGGAAGCTTCCTTGGCCTGTTCGACACTTTCTTCTCAAGATTATACAAGCTGCCTGCCATCTGGACTGGAGCGGCGACCATGGCCATGGCGGTGAATCATACCAGTTCTCTGCTACCACTCACTTTCGAGCCTCTACCATTGGGATCCATCACTCCAAATGGCTGGCTCCGAGATCAACTTCAGCTCATGAGCGATGGATTGGCCGGACACCAGCACGACTTCTACGAGTATGTTTCGCATTCTACTTGGCTTGGAGGCGGTCAGGACTACTCTGGCTTGAACGAAGGCTTTCCATACTGGTTTAATGGTCTTGTGCCCCTTGCGTATGGGCTCGACAACGCTCGCCTGAAGGATCAGGTGCACAGTACAGTACAGATAGTCCTAGATCGACAGCAAAGTGATGGTTGGCTTGGTCCCGAAACGCAGCCCACAAGGACCATATGGGGTCGTTTCCCATTCTGTCTTGGAGCTATACAGCTAGCTGGGGCGAACAGTACCTGGACTCGGCCAGTTGTTGAAAGTCTAACATCTTTCGTGGTACTTATGAACGACATGCTCAAGGACAACTATACCGGTTACCTCAGCGACGACTGGGCCAGAGCCCGCATGCAAGACATGATGATCACCCTGCAATGGCTTTACGAAAATCATCCTGGAGATACCAGTGAGATCCTACTTGATAATATGCGACTTCTTCACGAAAAAGGCCACAACTGGGAAGACTGGTATAGTCATGATGCATACTTTGGTCGCGGCTTCGACAAGGATCTCAACACTCTTTCAAGTAGCCTCACATTACTGGACGGTCCTCTCTTCCCATTCCAGCACGGCGTCAACGTTGGTCAGGGACTGAAAGCTCCTGCTGTTGTACGCAGATGGAATCACGATGAGGGCCTCGTCCAGACCGCCATGGACGGTGTGAACTGGACCATGCAATACCACGGCGCAGCTTCAGGCTCTATCCTCGCTGACGAGCGCTTAGTCGGTTTGGCGCCATACTCTGGCTCCGAGCTATGCACCGCAGTCGAAACCATGTACTCGCTGTCATACTTGTATCAGGCTCTTGGGAACAACTACTACGCCGACCGTGCAGAGCTCGCGGCATTCAACAGTCTTCCTGCGGCCATGACTCCGGACTGGTGGGCACATCAATACGTGACCCAGCCTAATCAGCCTTTCGCAGAGATTTTGCCTCACACGCCATTCTTCAACACCAACAACCGGAGCCAGACCTTCGGATTAGAGCCAAACTACCCTTGTTGCACTGTCAACCATCCACAAGGATTCCCAAAATTCCTGTCGAATAGCTACGTCAAAGTCGGCTCCAACGGCCTCGCACACGTTCTGCTCAGTCCGGGCAGTGCGACGACCAAGCTTGGCAGTATTCAGGTGACGATAAACTGCACGACGGCATATCCATTCCTGGACCGCCTCAGCTACACAATATCCTCGACTGCCCGGTTCGAATTCTACGTGAGAGTTCCCCAATGGGCAGGATCCGGCTCCACCATCGCCGTCGGCGGAAACTGGCCGGCAAGTCTATCCCCAGATCCCGAGACCGGCCTCCACAAAATGTCTTTAACCCAAGGCACTACTCACATCGCATACGCGCTGCAATCTCCAATCAGAACCGAGCCTCGAGCAAACGATACCGTCGCTGTGTACAAAGGAGCATTGCTCTACGCCCTGCAAATCTCGCACTCCAACTCCTCCATCGCTCCCCGAGTACCCAACGGCAGCGCGCCGTATGAAGGGACTGCACCACCCCAGAGTAGAGACTGGGAATACCACAACGCCAGCGCGTGGAACTATGCCATCGATCCCGCCACGATGAAATACGTGGGTCCCAATGCCAACCCTACAGACGCCTCGTATCAGCTTGCCAATCCCATCTTTGCGCCGGGAGCTGCGCCCGGGTATATTGAGGTGCAGGGCTGTCAGATCGATTGGCCGTTGTATCTCGATTCAACACCAGGTTATGCACCTACGGGGGAAGCCAAGAAGTGTCTCAGTGGTGGAAATCAGCCTCTGAGACTGGTGCCGTATGGAACGGCGAAGACGCACATGGCAGAATTACCGGTGATGAGATAGATAGTCATGTCAATTGCCGATCGGTCCCCTCAAACTCGAAGACTGATCCTCGTTCCAACCATGATCGAAGCGCACTGGTTTGATCCCATTCGTTCTTCGAATCGTGTTGATCTTCCTCTCCGCCTCGAACGCCCGATCTTCCAAAGCCAGCCACGTCTCGGCTTTTCTCTGCGCGATTAACGCAGAACCTCTATAGTCCTGTCCTCCTCCTCCTTCTTCTTCATCCTCCATCCATCCAGCATCACGCTCCCGAAATGTCGCCATCTCCTCCAATCTCGCCACAATCTGTCTCCGCACATACGGCATCGTCTGTCTCGGCAGCTCTCGGACAGTGGTAAGCCTAGGCGACCAACCTTGAGAACAATTGACGTAGGACAAATTCGACCAATTCTTGACGAAAATGCTGGTGGCCGTGGAGACTGTGGCCCACGTGTCGTCTTCCCCGTGTAAATCGTGTTGGCGTCGTGTGGTACCTTCGGGTTCTTCCTGATGGTATGCGAGAGCGGGCATCCACTCGACACAACCTTCGAAATCCAGCCAGGTGAGGCGGAGTAAAGTGGAGCTGAGGGTGCGGAGAATGGAAGCGGGTTCGTAGAGGTCTTGGTCCAAAACGGAGTAGAAGTGCGAGGCGCCGGCGCTGATGTCGGGACTGTTTTGGCTGGAGACAGTGGCTGTCGCTAGATTGGGTGTCAAAGTGGGTCGGGGCCAGTAGGCTAGAGAGAGGTGGGTGAGGGATGGGATGTGTTTTGCGAAGGAGAGGAGGTCGCGCCAGCTGATGCTGGGTGGTGGGTGGGAGAGACTGAGGCGGGAGAGATGGGAGAAGCGAGTGGTTGGCACGCTTTTAGTGAGGGCAGTCTCCAAAGTTTCGTCTTCCTGATCCCAAGACTCGGCAATCTGTTCATCAGGGGGTGACGATTTCTTCTCTGCGAAGGGGTTTTTCGCAAGCTTGGACAGCTTGTGGATCTTTAGATGTCCATGGCCTATGAGGCCTGCCAAGTCTAATGCTCGAACGGGTTCTTGGTCTTGGATTAATGCGTCGAGTACATTGATGTTGATCGTTGGGCCATACACCCCGAGATAGCTGATCAGTTTCAGCCGTAACCGGAGCGGTAGATCGGTGAGTGTTGGCAGGTCTTCTGCGTCGAATAGGTCCCACGACTCAGCGGCCTTCTTCAATGCCAGATGTTGTAGACTGGACGGCCTTTTATCAACTGTGTCCGTTTCATCACCAGTCATACGCCCAAACCTCAACAGTTGCTGTGGCCTACTACGTTCTTGGTCAGCTGTGCCTGCCTTTCTGAATCTTCGAGCACCAGTCCGCAATGCCAAGATCCGTGACCATCCTGGATTCTTCACCCAGCTCGTAGGCGGCGCCGGTCCTGGTGTCCGATTTGGCATTCGTGATCTGATTCCTCGCTTGGGTCTAGGAGGAGCACTTTCCGGCACACCGAGGATAGAACTGAGCTCCGGAGGAAGTACGGACCTTTGGGATTGAGCGAGCTGTGCGAGCTCTGCTTTCTTTCTTGCGGCATCTTTGCCTTCAAGACGCCTCAGCTCACTGAGACGCTCGTTGACTGACGACGGCTTCTCCGCGCCATCATTGCTGGCGTTGGCTTTGCCACTGGTTGATGTGCCTTCGAGATTTCGGAAGTTGAAGTTGCGCTTCTTGGGCATAAGCGCTCAAGGTGAACCGCGAAGTCCAGAAGATGCCCGTCCAGACAAAGTCCCGTCCGGTATATATCGAGCTCCACGGGTGAGTCACGGTGGTCCTAACTCCAGGTTTTGTAAGCGTTTGGGGAGCAGCGGTGGCTGAATGAATGACTGTGATGTTTCAAAGGTGCCTCGAGACGAGGCCAGTGACGTTGAATGGCTTCGCCAGGCATACTCTGGGCGTGGCATGGCATTGTCTTGGGGGAGCACGTTGTCAGACGAACGACATGTAGGACTCCGTATTCATAGCTCCCACTTGATGGGGCTGCGAGACCACAGATCATGACGGCCGTTACCCTGCGGCCTCCCACCTTCTCGCAAGCGACAGCGCCGGCAGATTTCCCACTCCCAAGCATCGCCTGGCTCACCGAGACTTGGCACGTCACCCACAGCTCGCTGCCCATGTGGAAGTCGAAGCGCAACGTGCGCATACAGTACAAGCCTCTGGAACCATCAGACAGCTCAATTTCACTAGACAACACAGATCGGCTGGACGACTTGGTCACATATCAAAGCTTGGCAGGCGAAAAGATATCGGAAGTGAAAGGTGTGGACAAAGCCTCTGGCTCCAGTCAGAGTCGAGGGGAGTGGGATTGGCGAGGGAGAGGATGGTTGAAGATCGCGTCTTCACATTGGGAGGTGCTGGGTTGGGGCGAAGAGACGGGAATTGGTAGTGGAAACAAGTGGGTTGTGACCATGTTTGCGAAGACTCTGTTTACGCCAGCTGGCATAGACGTTTATTCGCAGAGAAGGGATGGATTGCAACCAGAGACTTTGCAGAGCATCAAGGCCGCATTGGCGCGGATCGATGACAGTGAGATCCAGAAGATGGGTAGCGATTTGTTTGAGGTTCAGATCGATGAGGCGAGGGTGGATTAGGTCGTGGCAGGAACAGACAGAATTAGTCTCTGCCACAGCCTGTCCGTCGGGTGGACCGCCATAGGCACCAAAACCGCGCCTATATTAGTTGGATGTTGCATGCTGGAAGAAATTATCCACAATACTATCCTGTCCACGTGGTCTTCCACCGGTACATGTGGCCCACCATGGTGCGACCTCAAGTTTCATCCATCCCCCACATTCCTCCCTTTCACACTCCCCGGAGCTTACCGCCTACTAGTTTCCAGTGGCATATCGCCTACACGCAGCTGCTGAAGCATATTGTCAGCGTTGGCTTCGCGATGACTGGCAGTAAGCATCTCCAATACAAGGCGTCTGATATCCGCCCTTATACTAGATGCTAAAGAGGTAGATGGAATGTTCCATGACTGAGTGAATCACTACAGGCTCGAGTCTTGAGATGTGTTGGCGCCTGCACAAGTCATCTTTCTGACGAAAGAGGTGCGGCAAGAAGATAATAACCACCATTTCACCCAGGATCACAGGCATTGACGTGTCTGATCTCAACAACTTCACGCCAGACCGGCCGAGTGCGGCAAGGAAGATGAGCTGGCCCGCACGTCACGAAACGACCAGATCAGAAGACGTTGCTTATTGCTTCGTGGTCTTCCTCGATATCGGCATGTCCCTTGTCTATAGCGGAGACGGACAAGAAGCAATCATGCGCCCTAGCTCGAAATCAACAAGACATCTAACAAGTCCACTTCGATTGGTGATGGAGATCACAAGCAGGACTGTCCCGGCACGACTTGCTGGCGGCGTCGCCAGATGCTTTTGGAGTTGCAGCAATATCATCACAAACGATCGCCGCATTGTTTGCAAAAAGTATATTCCCAGTCCGAAAGCACGATGGCACGATGGAAGCCAGAATTGTCGGATAAGAGCTTTGACAAGACCGGTGCTATTTGTTTGAGCCAGCCTCCCCAGACGGAAGACTCTGTAAGGATGGAGAAAATGTGCAGTGTGAGACCGACACAAATACGGAGGGCCTCAGGCACCCTAGCAGACGCAAACACTTGCCTGCTGCTGCTGCTGCCTCCAGTCCGTGTCTCGCTTGACTCATCGGCTGTTCGATGTCGCTCCCGCCTGTCTAAGGTGAAAGAAATCGCTTCACTTCACTTGCGGCAGCGGCCGCTGGCGCCTTCTCGCCCGCGCTTGAGACATTTTGACTTTCGACCTCGCGCCTGGATGCGCCTTTTAATCAGATCTTGTACAACACCGACCATCGCTACAGCGTATCACTTCCATCGCTAATATGCTCACACGGAAGCGCGCCGCCGAGGAGAACCAGTTAGTCGTTTCCGGAACTCTAGTCGAGACATCAGCGCAAAGGAAGCGCAACAGAAATGCGGCACCCCGGTACCTATGCACGTCTTGTCAAGAGGAGAAGACCAGCCGCCATTTCCCAGACTATAACCCGACTTCGGACTGCAAGCACCTCATCAACACCTGCAAGATATGCTTGGGCCAATGGGTGGAGATCCAGATTGGGGATACAAATTACGTCAAGGGCCAGGACGCCGCCACATTTGGTGTCAAATGCCCAGAATGCCCGGAGACCATGCGATCTGTCGATGTGGATGCCGCTGCGAATAGGAAAGTCTTTGCCACATTCGAGGAGGCGCATCGTCGGCACACTGCAGACATAACGCCAGGGTGGCGCTGGTGCTTGGCGGTGAGTAGCTTCCGTAACGGCTCCTTGGTTCGAGCTATTTGCTAACGGGCCGACCGTTGTCGCAGGCGAATTGCAAGGCAGGCCAAGTACACGAGGAGCAAGCTCCGCCATCTTCCAAGCCGCAACGCAAGACAAGAGGCCAGGATCCTGAGGGAGCGGAGTCGGTGAATTCCGGAGAAAAGATTGCGGCTGTTTGCATCTGCGAAACGTGTGGCGCCCAGGCGTGTGTACCAGTAAGTCGGATCAGAACCCGGAGCACAGCGTTCCGCTCTTGCACGACTTTCAATTGCCCTAAGTGCCTTGTTGGAAGTTACACTTGGAGCGAGACTTGTGCTGACGCGGTCATATTTGACTTTCAGTGCGACCGACCCTACCACTACGGCGAGGATTGCAAAATGTACCAGCTGAGGACTAAGAACAGGATGCACGAAGAGGATCAGTCCCTCAAGGCGCTCGATCGTATATCCAAGAAGTGTCCCAGTTGTGGTATCAACATCCAGAAAGGTCAGTTCAGATCATCTTTTTGATGAGCACTGAAACTTTGGAACGAGCGCTGGCTGACGACTACAGACGGAGGATGCCCTAGCATGTTATGCGAGCATTGCAAGAAACCTTTCTGCTGGCAGTGTTTGGAAATATACACGCCGCCTGGCTATGGGTGTGCCTGCTGCCGTGGCAGAATTTAAGAACCGGACAGAACATCCGACCGAGAGCTCGTGGTGATAGCTTACAGCCGCTTCTTCAGTGTCTTCCTGGCCGTTGCACTTGGCTTCCAGCTACCAGCAGACACTTTCTGGGCATTCGGAAGTAGGTATCTGAACAGCTGTGACACTTTGTCGGTTGCTTGAGATCCTCTGAGCTGCGGATATTTGAACGAGGGACACTTGGTCTGCTTGGAGAGGTTGTAACGACTTGCCAATCTTGTCCGTTGTTGAGACTACAGGTACTTCATTGTTGGAGCGATGGAGGGTGATTGCGGACCTTTGTGTCACAGAACCTTATCGAAAGGCCGGAGAAAAGACCTGTTGTATGCAGAGCTAGCACAATCAATGCACGCGTGAGGTCAGCAGAATGCAAGCACGAAACTCGGCCGGAACTAATCTCTTCTCATGCATTAATATCCATACGCTGCGCCATGGCACGGCCACTATCTGCAGTTTCCAATGGAAATATCCACAACTCACAATATGGTACAATCTCGGGATACGCAGGGCAAGAGGAAGCCAAACGAACGGTACATTTGACCGAGCAGGACGAAAGTCGTAGCCTACACTGTTCATGCAAGTACGGCCGGAGACTTTTCCTCACAGCCGCTCGAACCCGGGCTTGGATTTCCCCATCTTCTTTCCTATCGATTCAGTACCGCGAGCAGAAGGTTCTCCATTTGCTCTGCGCCTCATTATACAGCACTCGACAAGGCGATGATAAAGATATATCTTTCGAGTTCTCACGATATCTAGTTGCAGTATCATATGTGAGTAAAGGGTTGCAGGCGGAAAGCCAAAAAGCGGCAACAAGGAAAGTTACCGGTCCTCGCCCAGACCCCAAATATGGAGAAGATGCGGGGAAAACTGCCCTCGGTCATTATCGACAGCTTCACAGGGGGCTAGTGGTCTACCTTGCCTTTACCGTTGGGAGAGCGGAGGCATGATGAGAGGTTGGCACACGACTGCGGCGTGCTCTGCTGATCCACCATCATGCATATGTTGTGATCCCTTCAATACCAAGGAGCATCTCTCTTTCCTTGAGCTTGTCCCGTGCGTCGTCGTTGTAAGCATACTACCGCCTTCTCAATCGTTTGGCGCATCATCCCGTTGTGGCATTGTTACAGCAAAGAGCTAGAAAGTCAAGACCTGCGTTGGGGGAGGCAGTCCACACAGATACAGTCGACGACGAGTTGTCCCGACCATGCCTTTCCGTCCACCATCATGGGTGCCAGAATGCCCTACCATTCCCGAGAACATCTCCATTGAGACCTTCATGTTCAACGAGAACTATGGCCGCTTTCCCATGGGCTACTCGCAACCACCGTTCAGCTGCGCGTTATCTGGCAAGCAATACAGCGCGCTCGACTTGAAAGACAGAGTCGATTGGCTTGCTCGCGCATTGTGCGAAGAGTTCGGATGGAAACCGGATGAGGGATCAGAATGGGATAAAGTGGTCGCCGTCTTCAGCTTGAACACCATCGACTACCTCACCCTCGCATGGGCGGTGCACAGAATCGGCGGTCTGTTGACTGCGGTCAACGCGGCATACAATGCCTCAGAGCTCGAGTTCCAGATGAACGATTCCGGCGCAAAGGCCATCTTCACTGCATTACCTCTGCTGCAAACGTGCAAGGATGGTGTGAAGAAGTCAAAGCTGCCGAACGATCGTATTTACTTGCTTCCTCTGCCCGAAGCGGTGACCTCGGGGATGAAGAACCCTGGGCATACGACGATTGAAGATTTGATCAAGAAGGGCCAAAATCTTGACCGAATCATCCCATCTGACCAGAGCTGGCCCAAGGGTCATGCGAAAGAGCGATGCGCCTTCCTGTGCTACTCGAGTGGTACCAGCGGCTTACCGAAGGGTGTCATGATCTCGCACTACAACGTGATCGCAAACACTACACAACTGGTCGCACACGAGTCCGCAGATCGAGAAAAGGCCAAGAAAGAATTCAAAAATCCACACTACACGGAGAACTGCCTGGGTCTGCTTCCGTTCTCGCATATCTATGGCTTGATCGTCATCTCGCATTTGGGACCATATCGCGGCGATGGAGTCGTGGTGCTGCCCAAGTACGACTTCAAGTGGCTGCTGCAGGCCATCCAGGACTACAAGATTTGCATGCTCTACCTGGTCCCGCCCATGATCATTCACCTGACCAAAGCGAGAGACATCGTCAAACAATACAATCTGTCGCACGTCCGCGCATGCTTTACTGGCGCAGCACCTTTGGGGAAAGAAACCGCCGACGACCTCAACGCCATGTTCCCGAACTGGGCGATTCGACAAGGGTACGGCCTGACGGAAACCTCCACCGTGGTGTGCTCGACCGTGCCGGCCGACATCTGGTTCGGAAGCTCCGGCTCCCTCCTCCCGGGCATCACCGCGCGTCTGGTGACGGTCGAAGGCAACGAGATCACCGGCTACGGCCAGCCGGGCGAGCTCTGGGTCAAATCTCCCGCCGTCGTGCTCGGCTACCTGAACCGGCCCGACGCCAACAAGGAAACCTTCATCGACGCCCCGGACGGCCGATACATGCGGACGGGCGACGAAGCCATGATCCAGAAATCCCCCCAAGGTCACGAACACGTCTTCATCACCGACCGCATCAAGGAACTCATCAAAGTCAAAGGCCTCCAGGTCGCCCCCGCCGAGCTCGAGGCTCACCTCCTCACCCACCCGGCCGTCAACGACACCGTCGTCATCGGCATCCCGTCCGACCGCGAAGGCGAGGTCCCCAAGGCCTTCGTTGTGAAGAACGCGGGCACGACCGAGAGCGATGAACAGCTGGCGGCGTCGATCAAGAAGCACGTGGAGACGGCCAAGAGTAATCACAAGTGGTTGCGGGGCGGCGTCGAGTTCATCGATGTCGTGCCGAAGAGTCCTTCGGGGAAGATTCTGAGGAGGTTGATGAGGGATAAGGAGCGGGAGAAGATGAAGAAGCAAGGGCCGAAGCTGTAGATGGAGAGTAGGATGTCGGGGTGGGGAGGGAGGGAGGCTGGCTTGAATTCGCGGGACGGTTGAGTGCACGCTTCTGTAGCATTATAGTTCTGTTCATACATGGAGGTAATGACGTCAAGTTCGACAACGACCACCAGGTGCGGGTGTTGCTTCTGCCTCCGCGTCCGTAAGGTAAAGCTGTGCCCTTTGTCAGCGCCCAGACCCTTTCTCGGAGCTGTACTGCAGCTCGCGTAGGACCACATGCCCGATTAGGAAAAGCCGTGTTGATGCAGGCACAGATGGTAACCACATGGCTTTGGAACAAGCATGAGCCAAGGTAGTTAGCTACAGTACGTGCAAGCGTTTCACCAACCGATGCCGTAAGCCAGATTGCTCAGCTGGAATCGTTGTTGACCTCCGAGCCCGGTAGTGGTTGGTATAAAGTAGACTGCAGCGGGCTTTGCGATGAAACATCCAGATAGCAAATACATTCACGATCTCAGGCAACTCACCTTGCTCCAGACAGCATACAAATCTCCACCGATCACACACGCATAGACCTGACATCGACTACGCCACCCTCCAAAATGCCTAGCTACCTCGTCACCGGCGCCTCGCGTGGCCTCGGCTACGCCTGGATCACCTATCTCGCCAGCCAAAACCCCTCCACCACCATCTTCGCTCTCGTGCGCAACAAGGCTGCACTCGTAGCCCGACTGCAGCAAGACGGAGGATTCGAGAACATCCACATCCTCACCGCAGACGTCACCGACCTCCCGGCGCTGCGCAGCGCAGCACAAGAAGCCGCCAAGGTGACAGGCGGCACGCTCGATGTTCTGATCCACAACGCGGCCGTCCTCGACGAACGCACCGCGGGACTTAACGTCCTGGAGGACGACCCAGAGCAGCTCGCACAAGATCTCCGACGATCGTTCGAAGGAAATGTCGTCGGGACTGGTTACGTGCTCACAGCCTTCCTGCCGCTGATCCGGGCGGGCGCGACCAAGAAGATCGCGGTCGTCAGCACGGGCATGGCGGATTTGGAGCTCGTCGCGGAGTACGATCTCGACATGGCGGCGCCCTACTCGGTGTCGAAAGCCGCGAGCAATCTCTTGGTCGGGAAATTTCATGCGGCGTTGGGGAAGAGTGAGGGCGTTCTGGTGTTTTCTCTCAGTCCGGGATTGGTGGATACGAGGGAGGGGAAGCCTTACACTCAGGAGGAGATTGAGTTGGGGGCGAGAATGGGAGCGAAGTTCGCGAAGTATGCGCCGCACTTCAAGGGACCGATCACGGCGAAGGAGAGTGTGGAGATGCAGTGGGGAGTGATTGAGCGGGCGAGTGTGGAGGAGTTTGGGGGTGCATTTGTGAGTCATCTGGGAAATAAGCAGTGGCTGTGAGGAATGCCGGTGTGGGCGAGGCTGTCAATCGGCGGACGTATAGTAATTCACGACGTCCTGTGATTGCTTAGCGAGAAGTAGAGCATGTGAGGTCATCTGTTCTACTCACCTCTCCATACCACTTGATGCCAACGTCTTTGTGTGATCTGATCCATTTCCTAAGCTGGCTTTCACCCAGGCTATCCCATCTTGGGTCTAAGAAGCTCGAGACGCCATCGTGATGCTTGCCGGATTCTTTTCTCAGTCTCCGGACTTCCCCAGGAACGTAGCTCCGAACTTCAGACACTGTCATGTCAAGCGGTAAACCTTGGAAGAAAGGTATCGAGTATCGAACATTGCTATCCGGCCCGGGCGCAATCACACGGTGAATGGTTGCCTTGACAGCCCCTTCGGTCGCAGCATCGAAGGCGTTGCCGAAATTAACAACAAAGCTACCACTTATTGGCGTCGCGGGAATCCATTCACCAGATGCTGACATGACTTCGAGACCGGGTTCATTCCCGACTTGGTACAGGAAGGTGAGCCATCCCGAGGAATCTTTGTGCGCGCCGACGCCTTGACCGTTGACTAGATCCTGCGGACACGGTGGGTACCTCAGAAGCTTGATGCGATGCTGAGGCGGTAGAAATGAACGTGTGCGTTCTGGCCCAGGCAGTAGGCTTTCCTGTTGCGCTTCGCCGAAGAAATGATCAAAAGTGCCAATTGGGATACCAAAAGCTTCTTCAATTAGATGCACGAAGCGATAGGATAGTTCTTGAACCGCATCGTGGTAGTTTGTGAACGCATCGTGAAAGCCTGGGAGCGAAGATTCTGAAGGCCATTGATTTGGTCCTCGCAGTCGCCAGTATAGTTTAGAGAAGTCTCTACCGCACCTGAAGCCGTTTACGAGACGGGCAGCCTGTTCGGTGGCTTGGTAGACGACAGGTAGCTCAGTAGCCATATCAAATTGTTCCCTGAGATCCTGTTTTCCCAAAGTGGTTTCCTCAGCGAATCCACTATATCCCAGGAAGTGGGGGCTATTGAGCTTGCTTAGCGAGGCCTTCTCCTCGTTTGGGAGGGCGAACAGGGAGGGTAGTCGACTTGTGAGATTCTCGATAATCTCATATTCAATGCCATGATTAACAATAAACAGGAATCCGACCTCGAAAAGAGCGTTATGCAGTTGTCGCAACAGCTCTGGCTTTTTGGTGGGATCGGATGCCCACGAGAGGTCAAGGACGGGAATCCTGGCTGATGATGGAGATTCTGGTGGATGCGACCCCATCTTGTCTTTCTGCCTGGAGGTAGAAATTGGGCGTAGGTCAGAAGCGAAGTCAATCGCGCAAGAGAGCTTCGACATAGCGCGATTGTGCTTGTCCCACGCAAGCCACAGCGGAGCTGTAGTTGTGGCGGTGCACTGCTTCTGAGAGCTCCTCTCGCAGTTTACTCACTTCTGCAGTCCATCACTAGTGACTTCGAGGGTCTCAAATGCTCCAAAGCGCTTGAGGTAACGCTCACCTTTCCGATACTGGCGTAAGAGCCAGCGAGCAGACCATCCGGAGCACTCGACCTCAGCCAGAAGCTTCGACATCTTAGCTGGCGGTTGCCACGCTGGGTCGAATGCCAGGAGGCGTCGCTTGCCTGCCTTGGTTCGCTCAAGGCCCACGATGGTCAGAGAATGCTGAGGTCGCTGAAGGAAGATCGGGGGGAGACTTGTCTGAATGACAGTCTGGCCAGGAGGGCGAGTTCTCGGCCTCGAGGAACCAAAGTACGTTTCAATGGCGTCCAGCAGCTGTTCACATGCATTCGCGCCTTGATATGCTCGTCCGGTACATGGAATGGAGAGGCTGAGGAGGAGTGCTTCTGCCTGGATCTCATCAGCATACACACACTCCGATCTCAACCGTCTGACTTGCCTCGCTAGTACCAATGTGCTTCCGGGTACCTTCAATGCCGCCGGTCAAGATCTTCCCGTGCTGATTGTGGCCATCGTTCCATGCTTGCTCAATTGTCTGCTGAATGCCTGGAATAGTGATCTTGACACCTCCAATGCTGTCATTGAGATCGTCACTCGATGTCAACGCAAGCAGGAGCATCTGTATATTTCTATAACCACAGAAGTGAGCACCTTCTTTCGGTAGCTTGGCAACCTGGACCGCGGTATTCGTGCATAGATACGCCAATTCCACGTCACAGTCGTGTTCTAGGAGCAAGGCAAGGTTGGGAATGACGCCGAATGCTTTGTTCGAATCATTCTCCGTCGCGACAAGCTTTGAGACGCGCTCAGGCATCTGGTTCTCGAAGGCATGCCGGCCGAGCTCGCGCCTCTGTCGTCGAGTCAGTGCTTGCGCAGCGAAGATGGCATTGAGCGTATCTCACCCCCAGCCGCTTGAGTTCCTGGTCCATGGTGAACAGGGGATAAATGCCGCAGTTGCATGTCTGGTGCAGCTGAGTGTCAGCTAAGGGAATGTTCACAGCATTGCTGGCGCGAATGGAACTCTCCAATGGCCTGATCATACTTACACCGTTCCGAGCCGGAGTTCCACCCGATAAGAGCTACCGCCTCATTTCGCAGTCGTGCGCCACATCATCGCCGCAGCAGATTTTGTTTCCGTGGAGGGAATGTCCAATGGACGTGGGAATTTCTCTCCAAGCCAGCCACATTTACGTCGGCCGCGCGTCATTCCCGCCCAGACTTTCAGCTGGTTTTAGATCGAGACCAAGCCTTGCTTGGCATAAGCTTGTCTCATCAGTCGACGCGAGGTGTGCCCGTAACATTCTTCACCGTCACCTTCCCACAGTCTTATTTAGTTCTTCAGAATTCTTTTCAGGAAGTAAAGCCATCTGGTAGCCACATTTCGCAGTCAAGATAGCCACAATGCCTGCTTCAAACGACCTCGAGATGCAATACCAGTCCCCAGCGCCCGCCATGCGCCAAGAACAGCCAAGCAACGAAACCCCAGCCGAACAGCGGGTACGATGATGCCGATCAATCACGATAGTTGACAGTTCGGGCTAACAGCACGCTCTAGACCACCAAAGAAGAACCACCGAAGAGGACATTCCTGGGCATGCGTGGCGGTGGCATCATTCGTGAGTCGTCGCTGGTCGTCGGCATTTGTGGTATGCGAAGCTGACCCAACTGCAGTCGACCTTTGTGCCTGCTTCATTTGCTGCGAATGTATGGAGGGCTGCTGCGGTGCGATCGATGACTGCTGTTGCTGCTAGGAACGCGACGAAGAGTGTTGCGGTGGTTGAGGGCTGAAGGCATGAAGTCGGGTGGGGATAGCAAGGCAGTGGAGATATGCACATGGTAATTCTGTGCAAGACTCGTGGAATACGGGTCGGAACGAGGACTTGCGGGCCATGAGGCCCTACTTTATTGAGCTGGACAATCCGTATCATCGATGTAAAGCAGGAACTTCTCACCGCACGGCCCGTTGTCGTCTTACATTGATTCAACTGTGACTTTGAAAGTGGGATCCCTTTGGGAGCAGCCTTGCCCGTGACTACCCTGATAAGGCCATAGTTCTAGAGGTAATCTGCCATTGGCATGGCTGAAAGCGTGATCACGGAAGATCGTGAAGGTAAGGTGATAACTTAGTTGCGAATGTAATATACCCAGAATGTGCCACTGCGGCGCTGCATTTTGCGGAGTGCGACATTCGACTGTTGATGCAGCTACCATATTCCATAGCTCCAACAGCTTGGCCGAAGGTGTTCACGTTCCTGATGACCAAGGCACAGGGCAGGCTTGAATTGTATCAGTTCTGAATGCGACTACTTAATTTCTTCGCGATCCTAACCCTGTCCATCAGTGACGATGTGCACGACTTCCATATGCTAATGACGGATGAGACAGAAGACGAAGTATTTGGGGAGCGAAGAAGGAGATGCGCCAAGACATACCCTGAGACCTTACTCCAAAAGTACCGGGACTCTTCCGGCATACCACATATAGGATCGTAGCAATGTCGCCATTCCTCCTTTCCTTCTTCCAGCCCACCACGCCGCAATGCCACCTGTGCGGACGGTCGTGAATGGCCGCGCGTCGAAAGCTTGTGACTCTTGTCGAAAAGGCAAGACCCGCTGTTATCCAGGACCCGTCGGCTCTTGTCTGCGGTGCAATACCTTATCGCTCGAATGCTCGTTGTCAGGCAAGACGCCAGACCAGGGCATTCCCCAGCGACTGACCGCTGCGGGCAACAGTTCGGCGTCTGTACTACACGACTGTGCTGCTGTTGAGGATAGGTGAGGAAATTCATGGTTGAAAGTCTGCTCAAGAGACCAGCTGAATGCTGCGTGTAGGGTGTCTTCGCTTGAGCATACCGTGCAACGACTCTCAGACGCTATAGGCCTTGAATCGCCCTTGGTGACTCAAAGAGCTGGTAAAAATATCAATGAATCTACCGGAGATCTCAACCTGCTCGAGCGAGAAGCACCACTCCTCATTCTACGCGATGCAGCTTCGGGATCTGAGCACGGAGACCCAGGCACTCGTGCTGGACCAAAGGACCTAATTGAAAAGGGCTACTTGAACGCTGCTGAGACAGGCCAACTCCTCACAATATTTCGAAACCACTACATGCGATGGATCGCCCTACGCGAGGACCGAGAGCTGTCATCTGATCTGGAGTATACCAGCTCTCCGCTTCTGCTGTGTGCTTGTTGCCTCATTGCTGTGCGACATTGGAACTCGGAGAAGGCAGGAGATACAGCAATCCTTCTTTTTGCCGAAGCCAGAGATCTACTGGGTAGCCAGCTCCTTCACGCACCGCAGAGTCTGGCATTCTTCCAAGCAGTGTTGATACTGTCTCTCTGGTCAACGACAGTCGGGCAGAAGCCGCTCAGTATCGATTCTTGGCTAACAAGTGGGTTTGCCATCCAGCATGGCTCAGCTTCGGGTGTGTTCCAAAGCCCACGATGGCCCTCTTCTCTAAATTCGGAGTCCGACAGCGCTGTCGGCAAGCTTCTACTCTGGGCTCGATTGTGTCTTGCTCATCTCCACGCATGCGTCAGTATGCGGCGCCAATCGATGATAAGCGCTGGTGAGATCGACAGAATCAAAAAGACTATACCTCCCGGAGAGCTGTCCAATTTTGAGATGCGCATGGTAGCTGAATTGAGTCTCTACTGGATTCTGTATGAGAATGTGATTGCAGTCCCAGTTGCTCTGCCCCAGGCACAAGCAGCTTTCCAGAGCTGGAAGCTTGTGTGGTCCTTCCTTTTCGATCAACCTAGGTCACAATTTCTCCAGATGGGTTTCCATTTTTCTCAACTGCTTATGTATGAGCAAGCACTGAACAACAAATCGGCGGCAGTGCGAGAGTCCCTGATCTCGGAGATGGTCAGACTCAGCTCCGCCATCCTGCGACTTGCAATGGAGACAACAGACGACCGTACCAAGCACTTGACCGACCACATCTACCATATGATTGCCTTCGCCGCTGTGACACTGTGCCGGCTATTGTGCAAATACCTCGAGCAATTACAGCCCAGGCATGATTCTGCGGATCACGATCTATTGATAACCGATACTGTTCGCTGGCTCAGAACACTTGGAAGTCGACTTCACGTGGGCCAGACCATGGGCAATGTTATCGATACCGTGCACAGAAAAATGAGGCCCGATGCCCATCGACACTACCGCAGAGATAGCGAGCCCGAGCAATGTACTCCTGATCAGATGACCTTTCCGGACCTTCTCGGTGTGGACACACTAGACTTCGATTGGGATGCAATGGTTCCTGACTGGCACTCGCTTGACTCCGAAGAGCTTGCTCAGACAGACTTCATCGGCTGAGAGGAGCTTGTTTAAATCGGAATATGCCCTTGGTCCTAGATCTATCTGCCAGACCACCGCTTCTCTGCCCAGCGACATAATGGAAATGCTACCCCGGAAAAGGCAAATGTCAGCTCATGCCCAATGTTGCCACCTTTACTACCAATAAGTGCCGCAATGGGCGCTTTATACCAGGTCACTTTCATCCCCAAGGCGGCCCCAAGAAAACCGAATGCGAAAGCACCAATCGCGCCCCAGCCAAATGGCAGGAGGTCTGGCTTGTTCTGATGGGCAGGATCAGCAATCATCCTCACTCATGACAACATTTATCACGTACCCAAGCGTCCCAGTCATACATGCTCCATCGACATTTGCGAAAGAAGATGTGCTCCTCTGCTACTACCGTCAAATGAATCACTGTCCAGTAACCCACGATCGAAAGTACAGTGAGGAGCGAGCTCTCGAACGAGAGCGAGGCCACACACCCAACTATCGTGGCGACCACAAAGCCGATGGTGACGAAGGCGATTCGCGGAACCCTGATAGCCCATGGACCAAAGTTCTGAGCGTGAAGAGCGAAGCTGTAGTTGTTCGGGATGTTGTTCTGATGCAGGAAGTCAGCAAGACTCTTCCATGACCTCAATTTCACTTACAGGGATCGAGCTGAGTCCTGCTAGTACTAGCAAGAATTTACCAAACCCTCCAGCTGGCTCTAAAGCCTTCGCCAACGGACCTCCGACGCCATATTCGGCATAAGACTGCTTCCATTGCGGGTTTGTCTGCGCACCAGTGTACAGAGCGCTTCCGAGTGTCATCACAAGAATCGAAGGCAAGGCGATACCAAGATATGTAGCGGCAAAAATCTTGTATCTCGGTGTGTTGACCGGCATGCGCACGTTGTAGTCAGCTGCGCAGTTGATCCAGGATACCGCGAAGGAAAATACCACTGCGATGAAAGACAGAGCAGCAGCCGCCCCATTCGCGCCCTTGGGAGATTCTATTGCTTCGCCGTGAAGATGGCGAGCACCTGTGCCGGCGGCTACGCACCATACAATGAGCGGTGCTATCCAAAGGAATGAGTCAATCTTGTGGATCCACTTGATGCCCCCGACACAAAGTACCCAGACAGAGACCGTGATAATGATGACACCAGTCCATGCGGGCAGAGCACCATCGGAAACGGCAGCTAAGCAAGAGGCACCAGAGATCGAATTCACCGCGTTCCAGCCTGTCGTTGAGACGAGAGAGAAGGCTACGCATATGCAGTTGCCCCAGTAGCCAAAGGAATACCTGCTAAAAGTTGTCATGCGCAGTCCGGTCAGGCCAAATGTCGCAGTCCAAGCCGGGAGCATGCACGCGAGCAGATTCACCACCATGATGATGGCGAAACTGTCCCAGAAATTCAGCCCCATACTCGGTCCAACCATGCCTGTGGAAAGAGTTGCTACAGCAAAGTTTGCACTGAACCTGGTCTGGGTCAGCATATCATATGGTCCGCTTCGCCAAAGGCATATACCAGAACGTCGTCGCATTCCAGACATGCGTAGTGTTCTGCTGTCTTTCTTCATCGGTGACACGCTGAATTCCGCCGGTTTCAATCGCCAACTTCTTAGCCCAGCCCTGCAGCCGTGACACGAGGCCTATGTCTCCCACATCTCTGTCTGATGATTGCCGGGAGCTGATCTCGAGCTCGCTCTTGGTGTCCATCGTGTCTCACGAGAATGATGTCGTTCCAGCCATGGTCATTGATGCTTTACTTGTACTCAGCCACTCATGACGGCACGAACATAGCAATATCAATACCGGCGGCAACCCGGTGGCACATTCGGGATGGCGTGATTCTCAACATGCAAGAGTAGGAGCAGAGTGTGGTGGATATATGTGGTGTCTATCGTCCCTACGGCATGCCGCGGGCTTCCGACGGCTGAGATTCGGTCGACGCCGACAGAGTGCATACATGAACATCCTTTCACGAGATCTTCCCCAGGTCAACGGATTCTAGCATAGTTCAAACACTCGAGTGATCAGAGATATGGAGCAAAGCACGTTACATCGACGGGGTGTTGGACTCCGAGGTGTCAACCACGATACCGTCTGTCCAGGCTACGTCCTCTTTGCGCACTTGACAAGCCCGGGAATTGTACGCTTGATTGACACCAACGGCAAAGAAGTACATCGTTGGAAACTCCCCACCCGACCAGGTCGACATGCCAGAATCCTCGGCAACGGAGATCTAGCATACAACGGTGTTCATCCAAATGCTCCTCGTCTGTTCCCCCTATGGCAGAAATACCGCGGAGGTCTCATGCTTCAAGTCGACCCGGACGGCAACGAAGTCATGCGATATGAAGACCCATTGGCGCATCACGACCAGAACCATCTTGACGACGGCACAATCCTATACACCACTCTCGAGCCATTGAATGCCGAGCAAGCCGCATCCGTACCCGGCGGCATCCCCAATTCCGAAGCTCCCGATGGCAAGATGTATTCCGACTGCATCAAGCACGTCGACCCACAGACCGGCAACCTCCTCTGGTTCTGGAAACTCATCGACCACATCAACCCAGCCGACTTTCCCTTACAACCCCACTACACCCGCGACCACTACCCACTTATCAACTCCGTCTCCTTCCTCCGCGACGGCAACGTCCTCGCCTCCCTCCGCAGCGTCTCGGCCGTCATCATCATCTCCAAAACCACCGGCCACATCCTCTGGCATCTCGACTCCACCGTCGTCGCACAACAGCACCACGCCACCGAACTGCCCGACGGCTCCATCCTCGTCTTCGACAACGGCGTCTACCGCCACCACGAATCCTTCCCTTACTCCCGCGTCCTCCAGGTCGATCGCGCGACGAAACAGATCCTCTGGCGCTACCAGGATCCCCACCCCATGACCTTCTTCACCCCGTTCATGGGCGCTGCCCAGAGACTCGCGAACGGCAATACTTTGATCACGGAGGCGGCGGTGGGCAGGATTTTTGAGGTGACGACCGAAGGGAACATCTGTTGGGAGTACATCGTCGAAGATTTCGCGGATTATGCGGGGCTGGGGGCGGAGGAGTTGGAAGGGATTTTCGATTATCCCGCGAACGCCGTGTTTCGGGCGTATAAGTATACTTTGGAGGAAGTGCCTTGGTTGAAGGAGAGATTAAGACTGAGGGAGGAAAAGTCCTGATAAATCGAAATGGTCGTGATAGGGCCGGCCGTGACTACATTACGCTCTATCCGTATGCAACCCCCATGGTCTTCTATGCTCATGATGTTCTCGTTTTCTCTCATATGCCGTTGTTGGTGCTAGACCACCAAATGCTCGCTCTGATAACGCCACCAATTCTGTCTCGTGTCCGCCTGTCGCCACACCCCGATCCCGCCCTCGACCCCTTTCTCATTCACACTCCAATGGCCACTCTCGACGTGTCCCAGCCAATTCTCCAGCACGGCCACCAATTTCGGTCCATGCCGCATCACGAAAGGGTTGATACCCGTCTGGTACAGATCGGTATGACTTTTGATGATGGGACGGTGATCCGACGTGCGGGCATAGCGTCGATCACCCAGACGGATGGGCAGGACGAGTCGACACGCATCCTCGAAAGGATTCTGCGCGTTGGGGAAGGCATCGAGATAGAGGCCGCACGGCACGGACTCGACGGTGGAGAACGGGTAGCGGAATTTGGCGTCTTTGGCGCTGACCGTGCCGGGACACCGGAGGAACAGGAAGGGAGTTTTCATCGCCTTGGTCTCGGCCGGGAACTGTTCGGGAATGTGCTTGAAGGGCTGCTGCAGGAATTCTTCCACTTTCGGCAGCCGGATCCCCGGCGCGATGAAGGTGACCAGAGACTGTTGGGCGCGCGAGAGCAGCTCGTACGCGAAACCTTTCGGGATGCCGGCGATGTTCAACGCAGTGCGGGATGCGAGCGGCGCGTCGTCTTCGGGGTCGTAGTCCGGGTCGTCCGGGTCGTTTTTGCGAGGTGGGATCCCGGCTTTCTCCTCAACGGCCTCCACTAATCGACCCCATGCGTCAAGGCAAGCGTTCAAGTCGCTCAGGGTGTAGGGCTGCAAGAGCCAGGGTCGGGTGTGATACCTGGTGAAGGTCTTGTTGACTTCCAGGTCGGATTTGGCTGCGTTGCATTCCGGTCCGTCTTGTCCGATCGCATCGTTGATTGCCACTGCCTTCTCCACTTCGATCATGTCGATGTAGGCGCTGAGAATGGTCTCGAGTTTCTGCCAGGGGAGATGAGGACTTTTCAGATCGAACAGATGGTGATACGTCGGCATCAACAGCGCATCGCCCGTCTGTTGATCAAAGACAATTCCTGCGGGTTGGGACACTATGGCCGGAGAAGTCTTGTACAGCACGATGAATCGGTATTTCTCCTTCCCCGACGGGTTCATGTGGTCGCTGTCTTCCAGAACATCGCCCAGGTTGAGCATCTCCTCCTCGCTGGCGATAGCGGAGACATGGTAAAAGAAGCTGTGATTGCCCGGCACATCGAACACCTTGGACAGAAAGCGGACGACTTTGGGACGCAAGATTTTGTTCAACGTCTCATTGCCATGCTTGCCCCACCATGATCGTTTCTCCAGTTGGTTGATTTTCTTCCCCGAGCAGACCCAGCCGTATAGCAGCAAGGTATTGTGAAGGGCGGCACAGCGCTCGGGATCGAGTTCGCTTCCGGGAGTGGCTGGGTGAGCTCTGCTCACGCGATCTTTTGCGATTCCATTCAGTAGCACTGTAGTCGCCATTCACAGCGATCACCAAATTAAGTTCGTATGGATGCCGGACGCCGGGTGGGGTGAAAGGATGTTGTGGTTGATGGCCAGCTTTGCGCAGGGCGGGAGCAAATGATGTGACGCCCTGCGGTTGAGCTTTTCTCGTGCAGAAATTTTCAACGTCATCATTCAAATTTTGATGAGAAATTTTGCTGGAAAGGTTGACACTCCCGTTCCTGGGAGAAAGGAATATATTCACTTGCCTTCTGTTGTGCTTGCTCTCTCAGTAGTATGCCAGGAACGCCTTTCATTGCGGCACAAGGACCGTCACAAGCCTTTGTGCTCCATCTCAACGAACCTGGCAATTAATTGATGTTCCAGTCGCGTTTCGCGTTTCGCGTGTCGCTTGTATCGTCACGCCACAGAATTCCACATCGAGTGACCACCCCGATCCGATGGCTTAAGCGAATGTTATGTGATAAGAGCTGAAAAAAGGCGCCCCCAGGATCCTTCTCCAGGGGGCCGTCTATAGTACCCACGTAATAAGAAAAGGGCGTGTTGGAAGGGTATCCCACGAAGGACGTTCTAGAACCATGTCAATATGATTCGCTTATTAGCATACGCCGCCTGCGGCTGAGCACAGTAGCCTGACGGTCGGATCGTGCCGGGAGATGAACGGTTCGAGAGAAAACAGTCGAACAGGGGGGAGATATCGAAACCTTCCCCCAGAAATGCCATCATCAAACGGCCTCGTGTCGCCGGTACACCACGTTGTGGTGCAACGGCGCGTCAAGACGTCACGCAACGTCGCTGACGCTCTCTCGAGGAGGATCGTTGCCGAGAAGGAGTGAATGACGATTGCAGCAGCAGAAGGACTCTCTGGGAGCCATTAGAAGAGTATGTACAATGAGGTGGTAGAATAATTCATACTGCGGCCGATGACTTGTGGCATCGAGACCAAGAATGTGATAAGAGGGAGATATGTGCCATCAAGTAAAAGAGATTTAATTGATCCGCTGCGTTGATGATACGAAATTATTATTGTCAATAGCTCGATTGATCTCGATCCCCTTACACCCCATTTCCGTTGACCCCGTACTCGGCTGGGATCGGGCCCACGGCTGCCAGGTCGTCAAGAATGGCAACAGCCATACCGCCAGACAAGTGACTCTGGACGTGGCAATGCAGCATGAACGCACCCGGATTGATAACGTGGTATCTGACGGCGAGCCAGACTGGCTGACCAGCAGATGGAGCGGTCGCGTAGCCGTCACGGTACTGCGGGTTGACGAAGTTGAAATTCTGCGGCTGGGCAGCAGCGGCCTCAGCGACAGAGATCCATGGGAAGGCACCAGTTCCACTTCCGATCACATAAGCCTTGTTGCTGTGTTTGTGCATCGGGTGAGGTGGTCCAAAGGTGTCTGGGACGGTGAAGATGAGATCCACCCAGGTGTCATTGGTGGTCATGATGGTAAGGTTCTGGTTGACAGCGTTTCCGCTCTCGGGGAAGTAGAGCAATGGCGCGTCCTCCGCATACTCAGTCGGGTGAGATGGGTAGGCGTCGCCACCGACCTTCCACATCCATGGAGCAGTGGTACGAGACATGCTGAAGATGTGGGTGGCAGACACGTTTTGTGAGGGTGGAACATTGTCGAAAGGAACAACAAGGGTATCGTTGAGTTGAGTGACATTCTGCGAGACTGGGAAACCGCCGTAGGTAATCCATGGAGCGGAAGAAGTTGGTGCTTGCTGGCGCTTCCACATGGTGCTTCGGAACTGGTCGGCGCGCTTCTCGTAGGTGGAAGCAGTCTTGGATGGCTCAGACTCAGCAGTGCATGGGGTAGAAGTAGAAGTAGAAGAAGTCGTAGTGTAGTATGCGGTCGGGTGGGGTGCAATGGAAGTGGTGTTCTTCGCTGGTTCGTACTTTGGTGGCTCCTGGTCCTTGGATGGCTCCTCATCCTCCGGTTCTTCATCCTCTGGCTCCTCGTCCTCCGGTTCCTCGTCCTCTGGCACATCGGCATCTGGTCCGTAGGACTCCGGAGGAACTGGGTCGTACACAGGCGGGCTATATTCACCTGGCCCTGGCAGCTCTCCTTGCCAGTCCCAATCGGATGGGACATCTGGCTGCTCCCACATGGGCGCCTTTTCTGGCTGGCTCTCTGGCTTCTTGCTGTATGGCTTGTCGAACTTCCAGCCTGGAATACCGCAGTCCAGACCCTGATGCTGGTTGGGGTTCTGGTTGCCAGTTCCTGGGGAATATCCCGGGGCACTACCGCCGTTTCCATCGCTGTAGCTTGGTGGGCTGCCACCACTGCCGTCGTTCTTACTGCAGGTTGGTGCGCTACCGGACTCGTATGTGACGGAAGCGAAGCCACCGATCAGCTGGTTGAAACCGAAGTGGTTGGCACGGAAGGTGTAAGTGCCGCTACCCTTGGTCAATGGAATCATGACGGAGTAGCGGTCACCGTTGAAGATCTGTATAGATTGAACCTTGTATGGCTCCACGTAGCGTCCATCAACGGCGTAAACCCACATGTCGTGTTCGTCGAGAGACACAACTGGGGCATTGATGGAAGCAGAGCTCATCAAGTGAATATTGGCATAACCTTTGCTTGGGTCGACGACGAAGTTGTGGAGGTCGCTCTCAGTGGCTGTGCAACCAGTGATGGTGTCTGGGAGACCAGCTGGGTTGATGGGGCCCGGGTTTTGGGTGAAGGGCACGAAGGGAGCACAACCTGATGGGGTCAGGCTCAGGTTGGCAAGTGGTCCAGTCGGAGCATAGAGAGCCTGGAACGGTGGCGCAAGGGCTGCCTTTTGTTGCTCTGGGGTCAAGCAGTTGACACGACCCTGTCCGTTGACCAGGATACTCTGAGCACAGTAGACATTAATGTTGGTGTCCTTCTGGATCTGGTAGAGCTCGTCCGAGGTGACGTGCTGCCAGTCTGCGATCATGGCAAACTGTGGGTTCTCCTCGGCGCATGCAATCGCGGCCTGGTCGCCTCCGATGGCCGCAAATGGCCTCTCAACATCCTGGCGAGGTCGAATGTAAATGGGTCCGTAAAAGCCGTCGCTGACCTGGGCTTGGTAGTGGGCATGGTACCAGTAAGCCTAGACACTGTTAATGCGCAACCCAGACGGAGGGGTTCAGATGAGCGAAGACATACACCATACTCGGTGGCCTTCCATTTGTAGAGCCAACTGCCGCCAGCGGGAATGGGTTTTTGAGAAAGTCCAGGCACGCCATCCGACCATGGGGTGTCGAGTTGCTCGATGCCGTGGAAGTGGACAGTCGCATCTCCATTCAGATTGTTTGCGACGTAGAATTCGACGTCATCGCCTTGGTCGATGATCAAAGCAGGACCGGGAGAGGTGCCGTTGACCAGAATGACCTGTCGCTCGAATCCATCAGGGGCGGCGGTGGCCCACGAAGCCTCAATAGAAAACTGTCTGGTCGCGGCATGAACGAGGGAGCTCGCGGCCAGGGCAGAGCCCAGCAAAAGGGAAGAAGAAAACATGACGAACGGAAGGTGTACTGGGACCGGAAGGCTCTGAAAAGACTGTTGCAGTGGGTGGCCACACGCCCACCATATAGTAGTAGTGGTGGTGGATGAGAAGCCGTGGAGACACGGCACCTCACGAACCAACGTACCTCCTAATGCAGGCACATTACCTCCAATTTGCTGCAGACCTACTCTTGGCACAGGAAATCGGCCAGAAACTGGCGAGTCGCGATGTGACCGGCCGATCCATTCATCTAGCGACGCCCAGCGAATCCTGCGGCCTTCCAATTTGGATGTGAAAACATGGATGCGCTAGTGAGTACCCATCGGGCATGCCAAGACAAACCCATTCAGGAGAATGAGCGGCCTTCGCATCATGTTTTATCAGCCGTGTAATAGTCAGGCGATGCAGGAACCCGCCGAACGCATCGGCTCGGTGCTGTGATATGCTGGAATCATGGTGGTGAGGATGACCATGACCGGGATGTATGCGACTCCGCGGTGGACATGCTCGCTTCGTGGGCAGCCTGAAGGTGATCCTGATCGTATTCCTGGGAACGAACCGCGCGAGTCGAGAGGAAGCTCATTGGTCATATCATTACGAGGCGGAAGCCGATCCAGTGTGCCTTATGCGCTTTTGAGTTGAGGCTGAAGCAGCCACCACCCTTTTCCATCCCCGAGCACAACCACCACGTGAGACGGAGGGTGAGACGGGCGAGTCACCAGTCCAAGCACAGGCGCGTGGGCCGGTGGCGGAGCTTCTGGAACAGAGGAGGGCGGCATGGCGGCGGCGGCGACAACTGAGCGAGCGAAGGGCTACTGCGCAGGTTCATATAATCGCCGCCATGCGTTCGTTTGAGCAAGATTGAGCGACGCTTGACGCCAAAGAGATACAGTACTGCTTTCCCCCCCCACGCCCCGTCAGGCCTTCAGTCATTTACACTTGAAACCCTAAGTCGTCGCCGCCGCCGCCGCCCTGCCCGTCCACAGCGCCGGCGAGTACGAATGCCAATGTTCTGACACCACGTTCGGCAGCCGCCAGGATGGACCGGCGCTGCTCGTGGTGGTGTGGCGGATGTGATGTTGAATAATCCGCATATGAGAGAATCGCCATAGGCGAGTCCGGGGAACGAGCCGAAGACAGGCCGAGGTAATCTCGGCTCACGCCCTGATGATGATTCTGATGAGGCGACATGTCGACCGCAGCGACGATGGTACCATGATCCCATCCTCAATGTGACGCTCGGAGTGAACATTGTTCGCTGCTACTGGACGTGCATACAAAACTGGTGCTGTATACTGGTGATCTGCGTGCGTTGTAATGGCACAAAAATACACCGACGTTGTCGTAACGGTGCAGGACGGAATCGGTACAATCAAAGTACGACCGTGGCAGGACCTCTCGCCATACACAACGCTGACCGATCTCAGTTTAATCGCCCAAAGCAATTGAACTCGTTCGGTGGCTCTCTCGTTGAGGATACCATCGCGGTAGGTGTGCCAGGAGCGAGGGCATACCAGTCCACCGCTGACATTGTCCCCCCTGGCAGGCCCTTCGGGAATTAGATGCACATCCTGATACCGTCTTCACCGTCATCACTGGCGAAGGCCGCTTTTTTGCAGCGGGAGCCGACGTGACGGCCATTGCGGGTACTCCAGAGGACTTCAAGAACGATGGCCAGAAGAAAGTGTTCTGGGCTCAGCGCCTCGCTGTCGGCATGGAGCTTGTGCGATCCATGATTGATCACCGCAAAGTGCTCGTTCTCGCCATGAATGGCCCTGGAGTCGGGGCCGGAGCCGCCTGGTTTCAAGGCTCGAGTGATCTCTTCTACGCCGCCGAGGATGCCTGGGTGCAAGTGACTTTCTCGCAAATGGGCCTCGTGCCGGAGAATGGCTCTGCGGCCAGCTGGGCGCAATCGATGGGCGTGCACCGTGCAAACGATTGGCTGCTATTCGGTGGCAAAGCGACATCGCAGGAACTGAAGGACATGGGGCTGGTCAATAAGATATTCCCAACTAAGACATTCCATGCTGACGTGCATAACTATCTGAAAGAAATGCTGAAGGATCGCAGTGGAAAGTCAATGATGGAGATGAAGCGGTTACAGAACAAAGGCACGCGAGACGCCAGGATTCTGAGCCTCTTCGAAAGTTGGCAGGCGCTTAGTGAGAGGTTTGTAGAAGGCGAACCGATGGTGAGAATGAAAGCGAAGATGAACGAGCTTGCAGGTGAGTGCATGCCTATATGTCGCAAAACAGGGACATCGTTGACCGCCTGTAGAGAAGCGAAAGGGTCGACAGTCCAAGATATAGTAGTGAATGCCATAACCAGTGTCACTACAGACATGCTGAACGTCTTTTTCATGTCGTAGGGCTGAACTGAGCATGTGCGTCTAAAGCAGCCTTTGTGGCTGTCCATACCGGCCAACCAACGTGAGCATAATAAGACCTTTCACCACCAGGCTGATGTAGAGCATATGTCGTATCGATCTAGTGAAGTGCTTCTAAACATGCCCGAAGAGAGCCCGCTTACATGCGGGTTACGGCAACACGCTCGCATGTTGTGGGGCTGAGTAGAGCCATCTATCTATGGTATCGCCACATGTGACCTGGTCGCCCTTCGACCTCGCGATACCTCGCGTTATCCCGCGGAGGAGGTATAGGTTTGGCTTTCTCTTTCAGTCATGCTCTTCCTCGCTCTAGCGGATCCCGATGCAGCAAGCCTTCCCACGACGCAAGCTCGATAGGCCCTCCTTCATAGGCCGATAGGAAGGCTAAGTGACGCCCTCGCCACCCAACTCGTGCCCGCCAATGATGTTTGTACGCCAGAAGCGAACCTGTCACTCCACAGCGCCGAAGCGCCCACGGTCTGCAGCAGGATTATGAAAGGCTGAAATGTTCTTCTCTGCTCACGGAGAATAGACGGTGATCAATGTATCTGTGATCAGCTCAGGGTATTGGAGCAAACTTTCGATAATGAAGAGGAAGAGAAGAATTCGGTGCGCAAGTTTGCAAATGGGAAGGTTGCATGACTAATATCACGTGACTCTTGGCATTCTCCAGCCACTCCATTCCTTCTGCTGCTTCTCCGCCCGAGAGACGGAGGAAGCTCCAACGCCTTTCATTTCACGACCATGGATTCGAAAACTCTTCACGGAATGCCATATTTGGTCCACAGCGATGTCAGATCATCACGTTCTCCCATCGAAACGTGAGCGACATGTTGAGGAGAAAAGTCCGCAGCGTAGGAAGCTCCGGAAAGGCACGAACAGTTGTTGGGTAAGTGACCGTGAACACAACCCCTGAATGTCTTAGACACATACTGATCGTACTCTCCGTCATGGCAGGAGTGCCGGCGTCGGAAGGTCAAGTGTGTCTACACATCGCAGGAGGCCGTTTGCACACACTGTAAGCAGCGACGGTTGCAGTGTCGGAGTCAGGATGTTCCGGATACTGGCCGAGTTGTTCAGGACAGTGATGGAATCACGCATGTTGAGAAGCTGGTAGAAGCAGTGCTCGAGCGGCTGCAAGAGGGTCATGGTCTGTTGTCCAGATCTGATGAGCGAGCCGATACAACTAGCAAGTCTCGCTCGCCCAACCCTCCCAATCCCGATGGATCCCATCATGCTCTACATAGGTCTATTGCGTCAAGCCAGTTGCCACACAGTACGAACAGCGATACAGTTTCCTCTGAACCCCGGGATCGGTTAGCACGAGAGCTACTCTCACTTCTACCTGCAGGCCGTGATCTGGACATCATTTTGGGCATGCCGTTCGATATACCTGGTTCGCTGAGCAATCTTCCTTGCTTTGTGGACAACTTCAATGAGAATGGAAGATTACGATCTCTTAAGGCACTCCTGCAGCTTCCGGAACCTGGGGCGTCTTTAGTATCAATCGCAAAAAGTGTGCTTCTCCTATGCTCAATCTTGCAGAGTCTACCACGAGATGGCGTGGAATACCTGAACGAGTCAGGGATCGATTACCTCAAGATAGAGCGAAGAGGCATACAAATGGCCCGGCAGCAAATGCTTTGTCATGATGAACTCGTGCAGTCAATCGATGGCGTGGAGTGCCTCTTGATCGAAGCCATGTACTGGAACAGCGCAGGAGAGTTACGCCGTGCTTGGCTAGGCATTCGTCGAGCCATGTCGATAGCACAGATGCAAGGATTCTATCATCATAACGAAACGAGCGCAAGAGGCCAAGAAGCCAAAGGTGAGCTTCTATGGTGCTTTCTTATGTGTTCAGACCGGTATCTTTCACTCACGCTTGGTCTTCCACCTGCGAACACAGATGATAGTGACCTCGTAGAACCATTGACTCTTGCCTCGTGCAGTCCGCCACAGCGTATGCAACGTCTCCATTGCTTGGCATCTGGCCGCATTCTCCAGCGAAAAAAAGACGGGCTTGACGATATGGCGACCATAAAGTCTATCGACCACGTACTCCAGGAAGCGGCCCGGTGTATGGACGCAAACTGGTGGGCATTCCCCGCCTATTCGGGACAAGACCGAGCTCATTCAGGACATGGCAGTGTTCAGGAAAGAAAGAGACTGATGGACCAGATGGTGCATTTCAACCTCGTCTTGAGACTGTATCTCCCACACCTGCCAGGTACTGCAGACGATGGAAAACACGAAGGGCACAGGTTCTTGTGCACCAATGCCAGCCGAAATGTTCTGACTCGCTACATCGCTTTTCGAGATCTCACATCCACTGCCAAATACTGTCGAGGAATCGACTTTCTCATGTTCATTGCTGCAACGACGCTGAGTACTGCGCATATTCAAGCTTGCCGCAACAAATGGCTCGACCCGTCTACCAGTTTCAACTACCTTGACCATGATCGTCTTGGCGATCGCGGACTCATGGCTCGCATTGTTGAGAACCTGGAGCAGACTTTGTCAGAGACTGATGACAACATCAGCTCGAGAATGGCTATGACCATCAACCATCTTCTATGGTGCGAGTCGGAGGCAGCGAATGGGAAGCTGTTTTCAATATCGAATTCCAGAGACATCGATGCCTCACAGGACATTACCGGTGAAGTCAACGAGACCAGCAATGAACTCAATGTCAACATACCGTGGGTTGGGAGACTTCGGCTCAAGCATGCCGCAAATGAGACCCAATTGCTGCCAAATGAACAAAACTCTCTCTACACTTTCGACTCGGATTGCTTCGGAGAAGATTGGGCCTTACAAGGAGTCGACAATGCTTTGTTCGAGGATCTTTTTCAAGGCCTCGACACAGATCTGCTTTAAGTTTATGGCACTTTATGATCACCACATTTTTAGAAAGCTTCGATAAATAGGTAGACCGCTTGCTAGACCCAGTGGACTTGCAGAGGACATACAATAAAAGTAGCAGAAGGCCTCCAAAGGCAAGTACAGCATAGCTTAGTCCACCGTCTTTGCTTCCGCCACGGCAGCATTCCACCACGTCGGTGCTTCGCATGCCACCGGCCACGAAAACCCACAGCTTTGCTTCCTCCGTCCGCGTTCGGCCTCCCGACCACCTACTTGCTCAAATATAAGTCCTCATTTCCTGCGCTCCACCATTAACGAATTTCAAAGCTCATTCAGAACAAGTCCAAACAGAAAACTGTCTACCTTCTTCCAACATGGTCAAAGTAGCAATCGCAGGTGGTACAGGTGGTAAGGCTGGCTTTGGCCTACTAAATTCAGGCGCTGTACTCAAACCTCAACAGGTCTGGCCCGAGAAGTGACCGACGCACTACTCGCAACCAAGCAACACGAGATCCTTCTGCTCTCTCGCAAAGTAAGAACGCAGCAGCGGAATACAACCTGATCCCAAGCTAACCTGTGCAGGAAGCGTCCCAAACCTCCTCAAACACGGAGCCGAAATGGGTCAAAATAGACTACGAGGACGTCGACAGACTTGCCCACACCCTCCAAGGCGTCCATACTCTGCTCTCATTCATTACACCACAGACCGACAGGGACAACGCAGTTCAAAAGAACCTGATCCAAGCTGCCATCCAAGCCAGGGTGAAACGTTTCGCGCCGAGTGAATGGGTCGGGTAAGTCCATCGCCCTCCAACGAAGTCCACAATCCCTCACATCCTTGACAGCTCCGGAGTCGATTCCCTAGAATGGTACTGGGGCAAAGCAGAAATCCGACAAATTCTACGCCATCTCAATCGCGACCAAAAGGTATTCATTTCATGCCTGCACCCCTTCCCCCAATCATCATGACTGACCCCATCCTAAACGTGCTCACACACACAGGTGCTCGAATACTCCCTCTTCCAACCCGGCTGGTTCACGAATTACTTCGCGCATCCGCACCCATCCACCAAATACTTCCGTTCCTTCCCCGTCTGCATTGATTTCGAGCACTGTCGCGCGTTCTTCACCGAAGGCAGCGAGACGGCGAAAGTGACCCTCACGACCGTCAAGGATCTTGCCGAAATCGTGGCGCAGGCGGTTGGGTACGAGGGCGAGTGGCCGGTTGAGGGGGGGATCAAAGGGACGGAGATATCGGTTGGGGAGTTCGTGGCGATGGGGGAGAGGGTGAGAGGTAAGAGCGCCGCTGCGGATTTTCTTTTTTACCCTAAACAGAAGAACGTTGTTGGTTGCTGATGGAGTCATTCTCCCCCCAGGCAAGTCCTTCGCCATTGAGAAGCTGCCGCGGAGTGAGCTTGAAGCTGGAATTGTCAATTGTTCGTGGGTCCCCAAGGTCGATCATCCTGCTGTTGGGGACTATGCAGATATTGGGACCAAGTTGAATGCTAGTGTTTTGTTGACGCTGGCGGATGGGGATATGAATGTGGGTAATGGGTGGAATCGGCTTTTGCCGGAACATGAGTTCGGTGAGTTGATCCAAGAGTCGAGACTTGAAGTGCTAGCTGGGCGTTTGAAATAGATGCTAACATTGTGTGTGGGTGTAGTACAAGCGGAGGACTTCCTGAACGGGATCTGGGGAGGTCGTGCGGCGTAGGCCTGGCCGAGAAATGCATCAAGTCTCTCGTGAAATGATCGTTGACCTTCTTCTTCTTCTTCTTCTTCCTCCTCATACATGTCATCGTTGTCCTACACTGCTACAAAATTTTGCCCTTGCGGTAACAATGATCCTCACCGACTACCGAGCCGCCATTCAAACACACGAGTGAGCCGCAGACAACGATTAGGCAAATAGAATGTCCCTTGAGGAGATTGCATTGATTGATCCAAGGGTTACCTTTGGCAATACGACGCGCAGAAGCCTTGGATGACCTCATTCACTTAGACACTCGCCTCGATCAAGCCATTAGTCGCTCAGCAGCAAGTAGGGTAAGAAAACGGACCGCATCTCGTACACATTCTCTCATTCAGTCACGGAGAGCCAGCTATCTATCTACGGCCATTTCTTTCGATACTGCGGGTTCTACATCGACAGATGAAGGAGGCCTCTGCCGCTCTCTTTCCATGAGGCCTAGCCTGTCGATGATGTTGCTCGGAGTGCTCATCTGGCTCCTTTCTAATGAAACTGTGATAGCATGCAGAGGTGCTGTTTCTCTAGGTGATATTCGTGCTGGGAATCTTGCGATGGTGCTGTTGGGGTGGTTTCGTGCTCAGGATGGTGCTGGGGCAGGTGTGGACGGCTGGTTACATGTATGGCGTTAAAGCGGCTTGCCGAGCCTTCGTGTCGTTGCTTTTCGAGTCAGATGTGATCTGGTGATGCGTTCGTGCTGGCGGTGTATGCGATGGTGCTGATTGGGCATCTCGTGCTGAAGCGGATGTCGCGCGGAGGGTGTGTGGCTAGCCGTATGCATAGCATTCAAGCAGCCCACAGAGCCGACATGCTGTGCTACCTCGAAGGGAGAGGTGATATCACCAAATTCACCTAGCGCGGCGAATCCTTCGCCTCTCGATTCTGACAATCGACACAGGTAGCAGCGTCACAAACCACGAGAAGGTGCTTCTTCGTGCCTCTCGAACCCTGGTCAAGCACGACCTGACGAATCTTGATCTTCTGATCCGACTTACATCTTGAATAGTTGTGGTTGTCCTCCGGGGCGAAACGTAAGGCGTTATTTTGTTCGTCAAAGACGCACTGACGTGAGTGAACAAACCCCCTGCCGCCGGTGCACGATGGAAGGTCGAGATTCGGGTCCCAGGAGCAGGTAGGACATCGCTCCGAATCGCAGATCATGTACGGGACCACCTCACCTGTTGGAGAAGTGAGGAGCATGATGTATCCGCCGTGCTTGTAGAGAGGGTCATTAGTGAGAACGGTCGGCACGTCGGGGCGTAGCGAGAAGACACCGTTCTGAGCTGAACCCTTTATGGCCATGACATGAACCATGGGAACGGCGTCTTGCTGGCGAGCCTTCGGGACCTCCTTAGATGCGATTGTTCCGTCGGCGTTGCGTTGCGTGTTGTCTCCCAGGGTGGTTTCCTGCTGAGCTCCGTGTGTTAGGTTTTGGGGTGTGAAGTCATCCTCAAAGGGTAATAGACCACGCTGGCCTGTACCCAAAATGCTCTCGTGTTGATCGATTGAGCGAGAAGTGGACCGGGTGATGGATTGCTTGGCCTTGGTCGATGTAGTTGGGTTGACGCCTTGGTATGCGGAGTGAGTCTTCTTGCTGGATAGCGTGGTCTGGCGGAGTGTGTTTGTTTCACCTCCGACTCGATCCACACCTCCCTGGTCATCATCTGACTGATCACCATCTTTCTTGTCATCACCTTCTTCATCTTCATCTTCATCCTCGCTCTCTTCAGCTGAATCCGCTGTCTTTCCCTGAAGTCTAGCTGAGCGCCGCGCACCATTAGTACCAGGTAGAGTCTTAGTCGCAGCTTGGGATGCCATAGGATAAGTCTTGCGTGCAGCCGGAGCCTTGCATGGAGCCACAGCCTTACGTGGAGCCGGATCCGAATCCCCCTTCTTCACTCTTGAGCCCCTAACCTTCCGCGGCGGAGGCGGCAGGACATTCTCCTCGTCGTCCTCCTGACGAGGCATCTTACGCTTCCGCTTACTCTGCTGAACAGTAGCAACCGCAGCAGCAGGCATCGCCACAGCAGCACCACCAGCCTTCGTACAAGTAGGACAGTCACACATCAGACCCGCATCGACCCTCGGCCCAAAAGGTGGCAACACCATACCCAGACTCTGCGCTGCGGTCCACAAGTCCCTCCGGAGCCGATGAAACCACTCACGCTCCTGCTGCGAGTGGACATCGAGTCGTGCATGGTGAGGCACTCTGTTGGGACGACTGATGGAATGCCACACCTTGCCTTTGCCCGTGCAGTGGCGGTCATTCCAGGTTTCTCGGAGCTTGCCGGGACCGAAGTCCTTGTGCTGGAGGCGGAGGAAGGGGAAGCGGGCGTGATAGAGCTCGACTTGTTGGGGAACGGGGAGGAGGGTGAGCTCGACCTTGAGGATGTGCAGGATGGCGTATTCGTCGTCGGACCATTTATGTTGGGGATAGCCTCCGTCACGATCGTTGCGCGGCATTTTTGGAGGAGGGTCGGGGTTGATTGGTGTTCGTGGAGGAGGTGGATTAGAGATTGTCTATGGTCGTTGTGATTCAATTTCGTGCGCTCGAGGTGCTGTTGCTCTGGTGGGTTGCTCTGTCCGCGAGCTCTCAGCGCTCGAGGATTGCCGTATCTCGAAAGTCGAAGCCGAGTTCAAGAGTCGGAATTGAAGTAGTTGACAAAAGTGCAGAGTCCAAGCGCGTCCCGTGCTCCCGTTACTTGCCTATGTTTCAGGCTCCGCATGTGAAAGTAAGTGAATGCCACACCAAAGCTTGAGCAGAGACAAACGCCAGTGTTCACCGTCGGCAAATCAATGGCATGCAGTGCGTGAGTAGGCATATTCGATGTATGTTTGAAATCTTCATTCATCGCGCTAAGAGGGTGCACCGCAGATCCGCTAAAGATGAAAGGCGTGCTCTCTATCTCAGACGCAGAGGCAAGGCAGACAGTTGTGTTCGTGCCTGCTGGCGAATTGAGACACTTCAGTAACATTTCGGTTTCATTCATCTCAGTAGGAGCTCTCTACTTGCCGTTCGGGCCACTCAGACATGTTTGCCAGCCGGGCTCCCGCTTCCACAACGCCAACGCTCTGTATGCACCTCACCACTTTTCCCATCCTGCCCACCTATCCAGTACCGCTCACAGCGAGTTTCATCAGATGATCCATGAATGTCTGCAAAGACACGTCGTCGGTGAAAATGGTCTGAGCAGTCTGGCTGACACCGCCATAACTGGAAGAGGTGTGCGTGGTCGAAGGATTAAGCTTGGCAAGCAAGAAACGTGCCTGTGAGCCGCCAGCATCGCAAACGATGAATCGGGGCAGTGGGAAGCGGTCCTGGATCAGTTCCTGCGCCGACATTAGTCAAAGTCTAAACAAAAGAGAGACACAGATCATACCTTTGCATCCTGCTTCGGCGCATCGAGAAGCTCGGCAAAATTCTCGTAGCCTTCCATATCTTGATATCCTGCCTTTCGCCACTCTGCCATCGTCTCACCGTGGAAAATCAGGATGTGAAAGAAGGTGTCGAGAAGCAATATCGTTTGCGGCTGGATAGAAGTCGAGTCGAGCAATACAGGAACAGCGCCTTCTTGGTCAAATGTGTAGGAGTCCAGAGTTGGCTGGATCATGATGAGGGAGTTCGACACATCTTCGTGGTTCAGCACGTGACGGTAGAAAGCAGTCTCATCAGGCGAATTGTTGAAGACCTGCAGGAATTGCGATCTTCGGAGATGGAACATGAATTGGGGATAGAGGGTGAAATTCTTCTCCAAGCGGAAGGAAGAAGGGTCGTCCTTTCGGTACTCGGCGAAGCGGGAACATAGGCGGATAAGCATGCGGTCGACCCATCGGAGGACGTCGGGACCGTCGTCGACTTCAGCCTTGAATACGGCGATACGGCTCATCAGGACGGCGGCCGCTTCTTGGTCGAATGATTGTGCTATCGCGGGATCACCGCTCGGGCCGCTCATGTTGCGCCCAACTGTGGTTACGCGGAGGTGGTATTGCCCTCCGCTGTGCTGGTAGTATGTAAGGAATTGGATGAGTCCTTTCTGTGGGCCTTGTTGCATGGGTGCTGCTGGACCGCCCTGACCAGCAATCTCAAAGTAGACACCATACGAAGCAGACGGGTCGATGCCGCACATCTTCCACGAGCAGGTGTTTCCAATCCCGCACTCGGTCTCACCGACGGATGTGGACTTCTTGTTGAGCGAGACAGCGTGACCGATGAGACCAGTAACCTTGAGTTCCTTGGTGGTGAGGACCTCGAGTGACGCGTTGAAGCCCATGGTAAGGTTGCCATTAGCGTCTGCATCAAAGATTTTCGAGAAGGATTGCTTGTACATGGAGGATGTGAAAGAATCCGTCAAGATCATGTGGCCACCAGTGCTATTGGATAGGCCCTTCATCTCGAGCAGACCGACTTGGTCCAAACATCCGGCAAAGATATCAATGACATGACCATTGTGTGCGGTACGCTTGGCGAGGGAATCGTAGAACTTGAGCGCCTTCTTGTAGTACTTGATGTTGTCCCGATCGATGTCGTGATGCGAGCGAATTTGTTCCTTGAGCTCTGGACCAACTACCATACCAGGACCTTCAGTGGCAGGCCCAGCGGTAAACAGCATGACACGTGCACCCGAGTTCTGAAAGCTGGTCTCCAACAGACCGACGGCAACGGACAATGCGACTCCAGTGCATCGGATCGCGCGCTTGTCATTCGCTACTGGCCAAGGATCTTTCTGCAAGCTCTCGAGCACATTGGTGAGCTGGAATTCGCACTGTTGGACTGGAAGCAGGAATCGAGCCTGAGCACCACCAACCGGAGGTACAGCTGGCCGACCGGGCTGAGGTTGTGGCTGCATTCCTGGTCGCGCACCTCCGGCCAGACCAAGCATTTCCTGGACCTGCTTGGCGCCATAGTCCTTGTTGCCACGGAAAACATACGACTTGGCGCATTCTGTGTACCCAAGCTCGTGAACCTGTGCCATGGTGCCATATGTGATCAAGCCCACCAGCGCATGTGGTGGCAGGAAGGAGAGAGCATTGATGATGCTGTCTCGCAGTGCCTTCAGCGAATCTTCCTCCTGGCACGTGTCGACAACGAAAAGGAAGATGGGAGGTGTCGGGGCAGGTCGTGCCAATCGGTATTCGATGGTCGTGCTGCCAGGGTGCAGTTCTGGGGGAATCTGGTTCTCGCTAATGTCCTTGTAATGCGGAGGGAGGTTGTTGCGCTGCAGACAGAACGGGCAAATCCATATCCGTGCGCGCATGTCCACCTGGCAGAAGGGGTTGAGGACCGCTCGACACGGCGGCTTGCATGTGACTGGCTCATATTGCAACAGAGGAGTGCCATCCGTCTTCTCCTTCAGCGGTGTGTAGAGTGCGCCAATGGGGACGACCAGCCTGCTGGCTTCCATGCGCGAAGACGGGAAAGTGTTCCATGACAGCCGGATGCCATCGCGGTCTTCGATGTCTGACCATTGGTCTTTGAGCTGCTCGTAATCCATGCTTGGAGTGGTGGTAGCTCGCGCGGGAGATTTGGGGGGTGGAGGCGGTGGTGGCAGCGGAGGGTTTATCGTGTGCCCATGCAAGGGGAGGTGATGTCGATGTGGAAGAGCGCCAGACGGTACAAGAAGCAGCGCAAGTCAGCAGCGGAGGGCGGTCCAGCAATTAGTCGTAGATGTTACTTGTCCCCTTCTTCCGCCCAAAGATCCGTGGTAGCTGCCCCGAATCTGAACACGTCCCCACTAGAGCCCCAATTGGCCCAGCGCCGCCAAGACTCCGTTTCTGCAAAACCTCAGCTTATCACTTCCTTTCCTTCTCTTCTTCTTTTCCATCTACATTATGGTGCCAGCTTCAACACATTACTTACTGATCGGCAGCTGGCTCAAATCCACATTGGCTTGACTGTTTTCGCGCTGCGCATAGAGTGAGAAGGGTCCGTTGCTGGGCGCCGGACTTTGATTCCCTCGTTATGGGGGCAAGGAGAAGTTCGGAATCAGTTTGGGCCACATCCATCCTTTTCTCATTGTACTCATCCCTTTCGTGCCTCCTGAACCCGGAGCTGCTTATGGCGCCTTGTCAAGTGCAGGTGCTTTTGATAGCATTGCCCGCAAAGTTCTGGCACAGGCTTCAGTTTCAACTGCCCACTGCATTCCGCCACACGTAATTCAGCCGCGGAATCACCAGTGCTTCTGCTATGAGCACTCCGATAGAAATGCCTGCATGGAAGAGCGATCTGTGTTGAGCTGCCGATTGCATGACTTTCCATCCCGTTTTCAGCATATTCACAACAGCCCTAACAACAAGCAGGTCCAAATCTTGCCTCAATAATTCCTTCCGTGAATCGCACATATTCAATACAATAAGCGCGCCATAAGGACATTGCCCGAATTCTAGGGCCAACGTAGTATAAATGTAAACGTCCACTGTCGGCGTCCATAGCTCCATCGCCTTGTGCTCGTGACAACACTATTGGAAACTCCGCTCGAGCAGGTATCCGGAGGTGTATAATTACACTCAAACCGTTCATGGCAGAGTGTGAATTGAGCCCACGTTCTTCGTCCTGCCCGCGTGCTGCCAAAGCTTCTCGACACCCGGCTGACCACTTCCAGTATACGGGATACCATCAGTGCGTCAGGCATCATCAACAAATAACATTCACATCGAGACCGCATAGCAGCAAACACCATCTGATATATTCTATCTGGCCCTCTATCCTCTATCCCGCAACAGCACAGCTATGCCCCTCCAAATTCCCCCTCGCCATCTTGACAAAAGCCTGAATCAGGCTGATCCCCATGACGCAGCTCCCAAACGCGATACACGCATAGCAGGCCCAGTGCTCCACACCCCGCACCTTTTTACTCAATTTCAAGAAACACAACGGAGGTAAGATGTAAGCCAGCGCGGCTGCACTCGTCGCACCCACCAGCTCGAACACGACACCCAGATCACACGTGATGAGCGCCATGCCCATGGCCGACAGCACGAGGGACGTGGTGAAGATGAGGTGGCGATTCGGATTGAACGCCTCGCCGGGAAAGTAGTATTCTGTCATGACTTCGCGACACACGAAACACTCGAGCGGCAGCGTGGTCAGCATATTCAGTCCGAAGCAGAGTCGGGCCAGGTTGACCATGAAATTGTTGTTGGGGAAGTTGTTTAGCACGTTGCCTTGGGTTTTGCTGCCGAAGGTCAGGTAACCGGCGAGGGCGAGGATGAGGCAAGCCAGCATGGAGATGCCCGTGGACCAGTGGGTGACGGTGGCGAAACGGTCCATGGTGGGTGTGCGCAGGGAGCCATAGATGAGGAGGCTGTTGTGGTGGCAGACGAAGGCGAAGGAGATGACGCCGATGGCTTGGAAGATGCCGGTGGGGTTCATGAAGAGAGAGCCTCGAATGGGGCCTTTGAGGTCCGAGGGCGCCAGCGGGCCTTGAATGACGATCGTGAGGATGATGATGAGCATGGATATTAGCGCGAGGGTGCTGGCTTTGGCGAGCTAGAGGACGGATGTCAGTCGAGCGAAGTGAGGATGTTAAGAATATATGGCTTACCATCGCAATGTCTCGGTATAAAGATAGAGGGTAAGATATACCCAGGGTAAATAATACAATGATGGCTCTCCGATCTGTAAGAAGTCCAATAACAGGAATAGTGTGCAGAGAAGGGAATATAGAAGCGAGAACCCGTGGGATCGTGTCTCCAATGATGATGCAAAAGGCGACCATGCCTCCGAATGCAAAAGCCCACTGCGCGACAGATATGGCAACCAGGCCGGATTTTCCAAAGCAGTGTTCCATCGTTTCCTGGAATGAGTTGGTCCCGCTCAGCTTGGAGTTCTTGACAATCAACCTGATCGTCCAGTCCACTGTGAGGGTCAAGACGATCAGCAGTATTATGCCTGTGAGCAACCCAGCTTGCTTGAACGCATATGGCTGTCCGATGATTCCAGCCCCGATAATGCTGTTCGCCATGTTCATGAAAGCACTCTTGAGCCCGCTCTTGGGTCTTTCAGCCAGCAAGTCGTCCTCATACTCCATGTCGTTGGCGACCGTAATGCTGGGTGCTTCAATTCCAGTCAAGAGCGGCGCTCGAAGCTGACCTCTCGGCGACACATCGCGGTTCATGTAATCCTCGTCTTCCATCCAGCTCGGAGGATGCGAATGGCCGTTTGCCTCGCGGATCGTCTCTGGCTCGGCGACTTCGAAGCGCACTCTATGCGGCGTTCGTGGCTGGCCATGCGGTCGACTCTGTGCGAAGCTCGATTGTCTTCGCGGCGGCGCTGGACCACGCCCTTTCGCGTGCGATGTCGACTTCACGAATCCCTCCGTACCCTCTTCCCCATCTCCAGTACTCTCTTGCAGTTGGCTATCGGCATGGTGCAGGAGGCCGGCTGCTTCTTCCTCGCTGCCGTCTTTGCGTGCAGCTTCGCGGGCGGTGGAGGTGTCTCTGGCCATAGCATAACATGGTGTCTGCTAAATCAATCTTTCAGCGCCGCATGGTGAGCGAGTGTGGTGTGGCCTCTGCAGAACAGCGCTTCGGAGATCGAAGTGTGGAAGTGAACTGGTTCAACACGTAAGCTCGGCTAGCGCCAACTCTATTGATGCTCCACTTGAAGGCTGAATGCGGGTTTGCTTCACAAGGATTTTGTCTTTGTCTTCTATATCATGCGTGGACTACTCTACTATGCGGCTCATCCCAGCGGGCGATAATAAGAACCAAGTATGCTCAAATGGAGGACTCGCGTATGCTTGAACAGGACCGGCTTTCCGCAATTGGAGGTGGCCAATGCGCGAACCCCCTTCCCGACGTTTGCACGTGAAACAACCTTCTCAACAGCACTACCGTCATCGAGATGACTGGCCTGGAGAATCCGGCTTGAATCTTCTGGACATGCTTGGCGGGTAACGTGTCACAATGGGCAGAGTGGTCGTTCCAAGCCTCAAATCACGGCAACTGAAATATTGGGCTTTACTTACCGGGCTTGCCTCCGCCGGCACGAAAGCAGAACTCCAAGCAACGTTGCAAAAAAGCCTTGACTCCGCGCCGTCTGCCAACGATGCTGCGAAATGCAAGACATTGCTCAGTGTCGACATGGGTATCCGCAACCTGGCATATTGTGTCGTTCTCAGACCAGCTTCGAGATCAGAACCGCAACCATTGACCATCACGACCTGGAAACGCATGGATCTCCTCAGCAGTCCCGCTAGTGCTCGCCCAATCTCAAAGACCAAGTTCACCGAATCTGAGGCCCAAGAGAAAGTCGCAGACACATTAGACAAGACGGCATTTTTACCACCTGCTCTGGCAAAGACTGCCTATGGGGTGACTCGTGCTTTATTGGACCACAGCCCGGATGAGATATTGATCGAACGACAACGTTTTCGATCAGGTGGCGCAGCAGCCATTCAGGAATGGACGGTCAGGGTCAACATGCTTGAAAGCATGCTTTGGGCCTGTCTGGAGACAGTGCGAGCGTGTAGCGCCCCATCTCCTTCCTCTTTCCCGCAAGTCCACGCCATCAGCCCCAGACGGGTGGCTGACTTCTGGACTGCAAGAGGACACGTGCCACTGTCGACACCTGACGATATGTTTGCCAGTACAGCTAATTACACACAACTGCTGACACCGACTCCCTCAAGTGGCCGTAAGAAGGTCGAGAAGAGTGAGAAAGTTGACATTGTGCGCTCTTGGATCACAGGAGAGACTGATATACGACTCAATTTCAGCGATCAGGCAGCGAGTATGGCTCAAGCTTTCAGCCTGCAGAAGGGCAAAGGCAGAGCTGCACGGGAATTAGCAGGTGGCAAGCTAGACGATCTAGCAGACTGTCTCTTGCAGGCTGTGGCGCACGTGAGGTGGCAAGAGAATCAACAGCAGATTTACGAAACGCTGAAGGCTGGATCTTGAACTGGAGAGCGATGAAATAACAATATGACGGCCCTGGTTCTGTTCTGTACTCGCATCAACTCGATAGCCTTTTCTGTATACAACCAGCAGCAATCCGTTCACTTCTGCGTGGTGGGGCACCAACTGGACGCTTATGAACGGCAGCAGCATTGTTTGCAAACGTTCCATCGGGACTGGGAATCCTGGAGCATGTAGTGGACTTGGGCTGGACACAGAACATTGCCATACCCTGGTCTTATATGACGTCCGAACCAGTCCTGTTCCCCGGCATTCCTGTCTCTAGGAGGTGAAGTCGGAGCCAGTGGCTTCATGCTCAGAGCTCTGGTAGCTTCTACGTTCCTGCAACGGTAAGCTTGGGTGCCATCTCGATCGGTCGCCCGGATGACGATTCTCCGTTCAAGTCCAGATAGTCCGGCCACGCTTTGACTACCAGTGCCAGGATTGCATTGCTCCCAGAGTTCATTGCGACGCTTGACACCAAATATGGACGCATAAGGTGGCGGTGGCCCACGAGGAGGGCTGTAATGGGGAGCAGTATCCTCGACTGAGCTATATCTTGCTGGACCACAGGGTGTGGACGCTTGTATCGGGGGAGGCGTACGAGGAGATGCGCTAGCACTATCTCAGCGGCGCCTAGCTGTTGTCCTATCTCCAAGGAAGTCGTCCTCTGTGTCGAAGCCTGGCAATTTCTATATCGCGAAATGCAGGTGAAGGCGTGCGATATGGGGGCGTGCGAGGAGATGCACGAGCACTGCCGCCGGGATGGCTCACTGTTAGGCGGTCCCAAAGGGATTCTTCCTCCGTATCGGGACCTTGGAGTTCTAGATCGTGGAAGCCGAGCGGAGTGATGCGACGTGGAGGCGAGGGAGAAGATTCTCTGCCGTGAATACCGCCCTCCGGTCTCCCAGGAAGTCCTCTGTGGCATAATCTGGAAACTGTGCATCGTAGAACCTATGAATGGGGATCATGAGAGCTCTCTCGTTGACGGCAGGGTATTCTTGCTTTCGAACCATGCATTGTAATCTGGAGAGAAGTAAGCTGGCGTAAGCCTTATCAAATCCTCTGGAGCCCCTGGCGCCATGCTGTCAGACATGGCTGATGCTACTCCTTCGTGGATTCTGCGTATGGCGTGGGTAGAAGGGAAGCGATGGAGCTCGCACTGCCGACATGCGTGGAAAACGTCTTATAGTCATCAAGACAAGAGAGATCGCCCTATCTTGCTATACGAAAACCAGATGCAGACATCTTGCCGTGCAAAATAGGGAGCTGAAAGACCTCGGTTCCATCACATTGAGCAATGACAGAGAGCACAACCTCTACCACCTGCCGGATCTAGCAACCCACTACCCATGCCCCATCTCCAACGCCCACCTTGGTGTCTCCACCCTCTCCACTGGCGGCACCCACGGTGCTTCCTCTGCAGAGCTCACACAAGTCCTCCCATCCGCATAATACACATTGCCGAGCCTACCTCCTGCGCCACCCCAAGGATGCGGCGGTAAAAAGTCTTCCAATCCCTCCCAGTCTTCTCTCAGACCCTTCACCACCACCCTTCCGTGCTGGTCATACTTGAACCTCAACCAAGGCGGTGGCACAGCGAACCCCGTCCTAGGATCGATGCGATCATCGGCTGTGGCGGGAGTCAAGGTGTACGGAAAGACCGCACCGGGTTCTTCGAACACGGGGCTCAGACGGTGGGACTGCGAGGCTCTGCGCCAACTGCAAGGAGGAGCGCGTTCGGCTGGTGGATAGTAGTCCCTGTAATTGTAGATCTCGGAACGTGAGCGGCCGGAGTAAGGACGAGTGATGCGGCCCTTTCGGACTTTCTTCGCTGAAGCTAGAGATCTGATTCGTGAGGATTGAGATGGGTAATGATGGCTCCTACGACGCCTGGGAGGGTCAGGGACCTTTTCTGGCTCCGAGTATGTCATTTCTACATCTCTTTGGTCCGCTTGAATAGAGAAGCTACAACGCAGATCTCTGGTGTCTCGACGAAGCCGATCAAAGCAGTCTATGGCCTCGCGGGCAGCTGCTTCGATGTGGGCCAGTTGGGCCATGGCTTGGGTTGTATCGATTGCATTCGTCGCGCTGCTTGGCGAGACCAGTGCATCGTGGAATCTGGATCGCCTTGGGAGACGAGTTGAACGTTGGCTGTGACTTGGAGGCATATCTGCGACTCTTTTTTGACGAATCATCTGTCGCGTACCGTCGAGTCTTTGCACCATGATGGCTGGGGACGTTAATAGATACCACCATACAGAGGCATCGATACAAAGAGGACTTTATTCAGCTGAACCGGTTCCGGGTCAGGGTGGAGACTTTTGCTGAAGCTACCATCACAACATACTGGAGCGAACAAAGAAGATGAATTGAAGAGCTTGCGCACAATGTGTTATGCTACGAAACATAGCTACGGTCTTCGCCGAGAGGGGTGGCACGAGACCGAGTCGGCTCCCAGCGTTCTGCCCATTTTGACTAGGCCTCTGACTGCGCGTTGCACTATAGGCTATTGCGACAGCGTCCTGGTCGTTATGAAAGCATTCGAGAGGTCGGAGCCTCTTTTTCAATAGCCTTGAAAAAGTTTACCCGGTCGACGTGGTTCCAGCACATCCTTGCTGACGTGTCGAAGCCTGGGAATTCGACGGACCAATAGCAAAGGCAGGCCACTGTCATTGGACAAGCTGTTGGGTCCGACTCTCATGAAGGCTGCTTTAATGGTTCTTTCGCTGATGTACTGCTGCTCGGCAACTTGACGTGCTCCGGCTCTCTGCTCCCGATTCGTGTCGCCTGCGTCGTCGACGCCGCTTAGGGTCCAAGGCCTCTAGAACAGTTACGAGCTATTCTCGAAGTTGAATGTCACCATTTTCGTCGAGAAAGAAAGAATCGGATCCGTCAGGCGTCTCTTGCTTTTCTGTCTCGGTTCTGGCCTCTTCTGCAGCCTTCCTCGCAGCTCTCTCAGCAGCTTTCTTCGCAGCCTTTTCTGCAGATTGCTTCCATCTTCGCTTCTCCGCCTGCTGCTGCTTCGCCTGCTGCAGCTTCATCAATGCTTGATCCAGCTTATCGTCAATGTCGGCATTGCCAGCCAGGAGGCTCTCTGCTTCGTTCATCAGATTTTGTTGCGCATTCTTGGACTTCTCTGCCTTGTGTCTCGCCGATTCTCCATCATTCTCGTCCTCCTCGCCCTCTGGCTCCTCTTGAGCAACAGGTTTCTTGTGCTCTGGTAGGACTTCCAACCTTGCTCTCTCCTCTTCCAGCTTTCGAGCCTTTTTCTGCTCAATTTCTTGACTTCTCAAGACAAATTCCTCCAGATGTACAGCACTCTTGAGTTGGTTCGGATCCATCAAAATCAGGCAGGAAATCGCCCTCGACTCCGCGATCGCGTCAGCGTACGTGCGTCCAGCTGCGCTGAGAGCGGCATAGTCGGTGCCTGACCAGAGAAGCGGATCGGTGATGCCCTCAATCCTCACGTCAACGTAATGCCACTTTGACTCCGCCCGGACATAATTGCTACGACCAAGCCTTGATCTCTTGTTCGAGAAGGGCTCCGGGAGTGTAGTGTCGAGTCTTTCCACCCAGAACTCCTCAACTCCACTCGCCAGATCGCGCGTTCCAGGTCCGTACAGAGGTCCAGTGAACACGTCGGCCGAGTGTGTCTTGTCGAGCGGTATCGAGAGGAGGCGATCTTGCGGCAGTCCACTTGCAGAACGATGAAATTCTATGCTCAGCTGCAGCACTGGGTCTGGGCCATCGAGGTCGAGGCGGAGTGTCAATGGCGCGTTCTCTCTCTGCAGAGTTGATCCGATCAACGTCTCATCGTCAAAAGTGATGGCGCCGCAGCACCACCCCGAGCACTGTCTTGCTAGGCATCTCTGCGATTCGAATCTGTTGCTGGTGCCCAGGTTCGCGATCGAGGGAGCGGAGTGGGCGACACCCAACAGAGTGTAGCAAGGCAAGTGAAATTGAGTCGTGTGACGTGCGGCCATTTCCTATGTTGTGTCGTGGTGAGGTTTTCAATGCACCGTTGCCAAGCCTGCTCTGCGCGTCGCTTTCACTCACTTCACTCAGCTCTCACATGCAGGCCCCACATTTTCTTGCATTTAGATAGCAGCTTAAATCGCACCCCCTCATCCAATGGGAGCACAGTATTCATTCTGAGCCTGACCTTGCTACGTTGACGTTGTATGGTATGAGCATTCTCGCCTACAACGCAAGTGATAGTCAATGGGACACCCCAGCGGATTCTTTTTTTTGGACGTCTTTTGAACTTTCTTTGTATATGGCCTTGAAACGAAATTTTTGCGCGGCTCGACCCCACGACGGTCTCTCAATTACGTTTTTCACTACTTTGCTTGCCAGTGACTGTCCTTCCACATGCATGGAAGCCGTCGAACGCCACGTGTGACACTTCGCAGCCAGCCATGTGCTCGACGTCGACTCATCAACTCATGTGGCTATGCGCTACACCCGCAAGTCCTTACAATGCACTTCTGTAAGCGTCTAAGCTATTGACACCTTTTCCTCCCAACCTCGTTCAATCTATTCCCTTGGAAATCTCGCAGATCATCCTGAGGCTCGAACGCGAGCATCTTCGAACGCTTTCCTTGGCTTCCAGAACTAGTGCGCTGTACCGCTGATGGTGACAGTAGCATGGTGTTACTGGAATGCGAATAGCACACCTGCTCGCGTAAGGCAAACAAGCACACAATGCACAAGGAAGCCCACAGCTCCAGGCTACAGCGTCCGAAGCCAACAATCTCCTGGTCCCGAGTCGAGCTACTGCTCCAAGGGCGTTTCTACCAGCAACACAGACTCGAAATCCTCGAAAGTGCAGACATATTCATTACAAGACGCTTCAACTCCGCAGCCCAAGAAGTAACACAGTCCATACTACTTCGCCCATTGATCATTCTTCCAATCCTACCATTGGGTCTTTCGTCCAAATCCATTCATCATTTAAGAGTTTCAGACTGAGCAAACAACGCATGTGCACTATTTCTCCGACAATGACAGCATAAGAGCCACCTTCCCAGGTGGTCGCTCAGTCGAAATCCGAGCTGCAGCCTGGATGCAAGTCTGCTGTACATACGAACCGCAGAAAGCTACTAATCAGCGTCTAACGGTTCCGCAGAATACGGACCTCCTCAAGCCGCATGAAGCGTGCTGAGGAAGCAGTATCGGCAAAGGAAGAAGGTAATCAACGAGGACGCATCGAGAACAGGTACGATTGGTAGCAGTAGTGGTATCCTTCGAGGAGGCCTCAGGGAGGAAGGTGCTCAGAAGGCGATAGGGTGACGATGGGAGAAATCTCGATACACCAGACTTGATGCTGCGAAGCACATGGAAGCGTGGCAAACTGTGAAGGCGAGGAGCAGAATGTGAGCTGACCCGATGCATCGTCTACCTAAAAATGATCAGTTCCCACGCTGGTTAGTTCGCTTACAGACAAGCTAAATTTAGACCCTATGGGAGGTGCGTATGTAATCAGGCATTGCATGTGGCACAGAACAGACAGTCTCGTCTAGGCTGGCAGGTATCCCCTGATGGTCCCATGCAAAATGAGCATCAGTTCCACACAACCAGAACCCCTCTCTCTTCCTCCCTATTGCTCGAGCAAAAAGCGATGATGGCACGGAAAGACGAAGAAGATCCCATGCTGCCCACGAACGCCAAGGCACAAGTCCCGGAGCCGGCAAATCTTACGACACGGGAGAAGCTAGAAGGATACATGCAAGGCTTCATCACGGCGATCAACCAACGCGACTTCGACCCCTCGTCGCCAGCCTGGAGCCACGCCGACTCAGACTTCCGGGGCGAAGCGGAGCGGCCGCCGGGCGATTCCGACCTCGCAGCGCCCGGCATGAGTTCTTTGGAAGAGAACGTCGCCATGTTCAGATTCATGGCCGAAAACTATCCTGACTACCACATCAGGATCTATGATCTCAGTACCGAGATCAATGAGAAGACTGGCCGAGCCACGATGTTCTGGAATGCGGAGACCACGGGCTTACCGGGAGGCGTCACGTTGCCCAGCGTGGGTATGTGTGAGTTCAGGCTGTTCTCTGGAGGGCGTTGGAGATGTACCAGCTTTCGCGGTGCACGCGGCGCTGGCGATGGGATACCGGATGCTGCTGTGGGCGGTGTTTGATTGTTGCAACACTGCCGATTAGGACTTCTCGGCGTCTGGAGACCTATGCTAAACGTGGTCTCACGGCTTCGTTCTGGCCCGAAGCGCTGTCGTTCCAGCACAGCAGCCCACTTACTGTCTAGTCTGTAGTGCTGAAGTCGAGAAGCAAGAGAACCTGGTCAAACCAGGAGACCTGCATGCTCGACACTGCCTTTTGGATGGAGCCTTGACGTGTTTGCCTATGATTTCTTTGGACAACACCCAGGGTTAAAATCTTTGGGAGTAGCCGAAAACTTCCCCGTGCACTGGTACAGCGTTGTGCAAGCCTGACGCAGCCTCGTGAAGCTCTAAATCCAACTTCACGTGGCACCCACCCCCTGTACTCCCAATGTATCCCCATAAGTCCTGCCAAAGGGTGGGAAGTCCACAGAATTTCGATACATGTCCATGTATACCACATCAAGCATTCGAGACCCAACAGTCATATTCTGCCAGTCCAACGCCGAAACACCCAGCGCTAACGATCAGTTCCCCCGTTTCTCTCTCAGAGTCTCAGAATGCATGAAAACAATCCCCTCCCTAAATCGAAGAAAGAAGCCGAATCATTAAAAAACGACCGACGGGGACCTCGATCAAAAGGGTCGCAAAACCTGTTCATCTACAACCATCCCAATCTCGTACTGACGCCCGAACTCGAACCGACCACGACTTCCTCCTCTTCCTTCATGGTTGCCAGCACCCTGTCCCGTTCCCGGTGCCCGCTCTCCCCATCGCTCCGACTCCTCAGAGTATTGACACTGTTCTCCCTCTTCAGGTTCGCCAGGCTTCCTTTCCTGCTGACCGCGCCATCACTCGCGCTCCTCATACTCGCGCGCTCGATATCGGCATTCACGACACGCAGCCGGGCTTTGGGGACCGTGAACATGATTTGGACATCACGTTTGGAAGCTTCGCCCTCGACGTCCCATTCGCCTTCTGCTTGTTTGGTTTCGAGGGAGGAGCGTGGTACATCGCCCCAGTCGCCTGCATCGAGGTCGCGGGCGTTGGCGGCGTCTTGCCAGTCTTTTTGGCCTCGTTTTTGTTTGAGAAGAGCGCCACCGTCCGAGACCGTGCGACGGGGCTGCGCGGCGTTGGTGGCGACAGGTTTTCGACGGAGGCGGGTCGGCGATGTTGATGACGTTCGCGGTTCGATGTCATCGGGTGAGACTGGGGGCTTGTTCTGGCTGGTTAGGCTGAAGCTTCGTTCGTTCGACATTGCTGTGAGCGCCCGGCGTAGAGAGCCCATCCAACCCTGGCGTCGATTTTGTGGTTGGAGAGGGTCTATCTCCAGGGCGCGAGCCTTGCCAGTTGAGGTCTGCGCCGCCAACGCTCTGCGATATGGGTCATCGCCGTCCATATGTGGTTGTCCGCCCAGAAGAGCCTGGCCTTGGCTTTGCAGTTCGGCGAAAGAGGAATTCGCAGTAATAAATGAGTCGGTCGAATTTTCGGCTTGATGTCTTGACTGTGGCCGCAAGCCTTTTTTAGAATCTGGTCTTGCCTCTCCGTGTAAGCCTTGGAAGTAGTACGGAGACTTCCTGCCGGTGTTCGACGCTGTTGTTGACATGGTCGCGGTTCGTGCGGCTTCCATCGGCGTCGTTGCTGGTGTCTGTTCAGCCTCTCTTGTTGCAAGTGCTGCTGCAAGGACTGTCCCCGTCTTAGTTGACATTGTTCTGGTGATCGAAGTAGTGGATGTCATTGATCTTTGAGATCGCTCACTTAAAGATGATGAAGTGCGGTCATCTGCCCTCGTTGGTGACATTCTACCACATGACGACCCGGATCCCGACCCAGATGGCTCATCATCGTCATGCTCAATGATGTGCCAATTCATCGAGTCATCTGTCTCCGTAGACAAAGGTCGCCGAGTGGGTGAATCCACCCTGCTCGCGTAAGTGGGAACACGCCTCACCGTCTCAGCTGTGCCTGGAGAAGCTGGTGACGCCGGGTGGCTTCCCAGAGGGTTGGGCAGAGGGTCAATGAATGGGTCTCTGGCAGGAACTGCAACGGCTGTCCCAGAATTCAACACCCTTTGAAGCTCCCTCAGCTTGGCCTCAGCTGTACTATAGTTATCGTAAGCTTGTTCTGGTTCTCTCAGATGGATAGGGTCGCGAAATGGATTTGGCGTGGTTAGTTCATTGTAAAGGTCCTCCTCGTCTTGCTGTTCCAATATGGGATGAATGCCTCCACTTCCGTGGGCCATGCGAGATTCGTCGTAGCGTGGAGCGGCGTGATACGAATAAGGTCTCGCTGCCAAGCCCTTCCGCAGTCCACGAGTAGGGCTGGGGATATTGGTGAGAAGACCAGTCGATCCAGCTTGTTGTTTCATCTGTTGTTGCTGTCCGGCTGCAGCGTGAATATGGCCACCACGTCCGTCAACACTTCTGCGACCCAGAAAGGGCTGATCCTGTTCAAACCCATCCAGCGAGACATTCGATGATTGCACTGTCAAAGCTCGCTCACGTTCTTTCCGCTTGCGCTTCAATCGCCTGGCGTACCAGAAGTAGAAGACGATTAAAGCTATCAATACAGCAGCTCCAAGACCGAGCCCGACTCCCAGTCCAAGTTTCTCAGAAGTCTTCTTCGATGAAGTCGTCGACGAACTTTCACCCGCCGCTGTCCCAGAGATGTTGGGGTTGGTATACGAATCCACCCAGCTGTTCGAAGTGGTGTTATACAGCAATACGTTTTCTTGAGATTGCCGCTTGATCCTCGATGACGAAGTCCCAGGAATTTGGTATCCGCCTACGACCATCATAACACCTCCAGGGAGCATGGTTGCGCCGTGGCCGTAGATGCCTGTTCCTGCGGCGAGTCCACTGCCAGATTGCTCTGGGATAGACCAGGTCCACGCTTCCGCCTCATTGCCGCCATACTCTGATCCTAGGTGCAGAATCGCGAGCTGTGGCTGGGCCGGACTTGTGACGTCGCCCACCCAGCCGCCGAGCACAATGATCTTGGTCCCATCCTCTGAGAGCACGGCAGTGTGACCTGATCGCGGCTCGACCGTGGTGACGGTCTCGCGAATTGCTAGGTCTGCTTTTGCCGTGGAAGGTTGTTGTACCGGCAAGAACGACCAGCTATCCTGAGGTAGCGAGAATAGCGCGACTTGGGAGGTGTTCAAGAAGGCTTCCTTCGTATGGCCGCCAAGTAGCAAGAAGTCTTGTTGCTGTGTCTGCGCGGATCCGCTAGCATTTACGCGGAACGTGGGCGTGAGTCCAGTGATGGTGAAGCCTGCTTCAGGAATCGGCGGTGCTCTTGTCGCGACGTCTGATATATCGTATACACTTGACGCTCCCGTGCCACTGGACAAGCTGAACATCTGCATCGAGTTCGAGTACTGCGCCGCGGTCTGCCATGTTGTGGAAGTGCTGTTGTCGTACGGGCACATACCCGCGAACACGTAGAAATCCAGCTCACCAGCGTCCTCAACGAGGCTCGCCGAGAAGCTCACACCAGCGCTCAGGTAGCCTATCCCGGCGAACGCAGAGGTTGCGCTAGATTGTCCAGCAGATGTCTCGTACTGCATCCATGTCCCGTTTCCACCTCCATGGCCTGAATCTGGCGCAAACCTCCACAGTTCACTGTTTCCCGAGTCTCCACAACTCCCTGCTATGACAGTAATGTTCCCAAATGCATCGATGATCGGCACGTACGGCACCCGCGTGTCTTCTCGTAGGAACGGCAGGTCTGCTGTGATAGTTGTCGCGGAAACACTTTTTGTTGCAAGCTCTTGCTGAAGGTCGACGGCTTTCAACACGCCTTGACCTGAGGAATGCTGCAGTATATATGCGTATGTGGAGTTCGGTGTGCTCAATATTCGTGTCGGATTGTAAGGCAGTGTTGTGTCTGCAAGCACCATTCGCACCAAAGCCAGCAGGCTCCAAGGCCACGAGTGGTCCTTCATAAGAATAGGTATTCGGAATCGTCGTGGTCGTAAATAAATTCATCGGTCTCCAAGAAGGTCGCATTCTACAGCGTCATCGCCTCGTGCACAGTGCGCCCATCTGCTCCAAGCTCGTCCATATGCAGCATTCGCAAAGGTAGGACGGGTCCGGGCACGGAGACGGTGCGTTGGGAATGCGAACCCGTAGGTAGGTAGTCTGCCAGCTACTGCGGCTCGCGCAATGGACAATGGTTTCAAGAATGGCGGAGGCAGGTCGGAACGTCACTGATGGCAGCCGTGTGAGTACGGAAGCACATGCAAAGGCTGTGGTGCAGTAGGCCAAGCACAGGCGACCCTCGACACGCCCGTAATCATCAACAAACGGGGCCCGATGCGCAGAGTCCAGCCACCATTCAGATCTCGGCACACGTTTCCCTTGTACATAAGCTAGCCACGATACCCACGCGCTGATTGCGCAACAGACCATGAATGCTTGGAACGACGAATGGAGAGCCTTCGTTCCAGCCATCTCCTGGCGAAGACCCGGTGGGGTGCGCAATTCGGATGGCTAGGCTTCGCGGTGTTGTGAAACATCGGTCGCCCGAGCAACGCGGCCTGCTCGAGCGCCGCCATATCTCCCGCCAAGCACACCCATGTTATATCGGCGAGGAGCTGGCGTGGACGACTGCGAACTCTTGCCCGCATCCCTGTCCGCTCTGGGCTGTACTGTATGGGCATCGAGCCGAAGCCAGGCGGTTGCGGCTGCGAATATGTAGAATTAGAGGTTCAACGAGAGCAGCTGAAAGGGCGAAGAATGGTTCAGCTGCACGCTTGTCCGTTGCCTGCAGAGGTGAGAAAACTGTGCGGATCTACACCAAGATGGGATGATGGACGAGGGAAGAAAGTTGGATCCTCAGAACAAGCAGAGTAGACCGCGAAGCGAGATCGCGATGAGGAGGTCGGGAAAGGCCGCGCATGTGCAAATATTGGCATGACTGACCTACATACGGCCATGTTCGGAGCTGGGCGCTTTGCACAGCATGTTGTCGCCACTCCTCACTGCTGGGGAAAGTGACCTGACCAGAGCGCAGAGCCATTCATTCACATGCATCCACATAGGCTATAGCAATTCGTGAGCTCAATCTCGATCACACGAACCTGCCGAATCGCAATAGTGAAACCTCAGTGAGGGGAGAGAAAAGTGTCGGTCACGTGGATCAACTAAGAACCTCGTCTTCTCCCGACGCTGCGCAACCAGCGCTTGATAAACGTTGGATATAGCCGACGACAATGACGGCGTAGGTGAAGCTTTGAACACTAGCCTTCTAGGCCTTTGTTCGAAGAGCATCGCAGTGATGCTAGCCAGTGGGAGAAAACCAGCTCGAGCTATATCAAGTGATAGGAAGTTTTCGACAGCGAACATAGCTACGTGGCTCATTCCTTCCGACGCAACCTTGTGACATTTCCCCCTCTCAACATTCGCAGTCACTTCCCTCCTCGTTTTCAGAGTAGCCGGCAATGGCATCGTGTTCCGGATCGCTCGCGTCCGCAGCCTCTTGTCTTCCATGGATCTCATCGTCCTCCGTATTGTCCATCTCACGCGACAGGAGTTTGGCTTGTCTGTGCAGGACCCTGAGGAAGACGTTGGATTCGAGGTGAGATGGGATCGTGATTGAGGGCAGGGGCTTCTGGGGCTTCTTCTTGTCCTTCGCCTTCTTCTCCTTCTTGTCCTTGCCGGATGTTTTAGAATCTTGCTCGTCCTTCTCATTGTCGTCTTTGGCCTCGTGATCGCGTTTACATCTATCGCTCTCTTTCCCGGCTTCCACGATGTGGTCGTAATCATCATCACCATCTTCGACGTCGGCACGACCACTGACCATTGTCAGAAGTGTTTGGACGAAGAGCTCTTTCATGTATGCAAAGCTGAATCCTTCCGTGAGTTGTGAGATGAGGGCAGGGATATCTTCGTGGAAATCGATCTTTCCATTTTTGGCAATCTTCGACTTCCAGTAAGCACAGTAAAGCAGACGCTCCTTTTCCGCTGGCAGTCGGTAGTGATACTTGCGGTCGAACCTGGAAGGACGTTTGCTGATGCCAGCGTCGAGACGTTCCAAGTGGTTGGTAGAGCCGATCATGAGTATTCCATCGTTGTTCTCTAGCCCGTCGACTTCGTTTAGGAAATACGACCGAACTTTGTCGACAACCAGGCTGTCAAGATCTTCGAAGATCAGCATGCAGGGCGCCATGATTCGAGCTTGTTGGAAGATGGTCCGAATGGAATACTGTTCGCCTTGGCAGGCTTTGAATGTCTTGACGTAGAGGGAAACGACGTTCCGGGACTGTAGACTGTTCATGAGAGCCTTGATGGAGATGGTCTTGCCGCAGCCTGGTGTACCGTGCATTATGATGCCACGCTTCCATGATACGCCGTACTCTTCGTAGGTCTTGCGAGAGTCGAAGAAGCCTTCGACGTCTTGGATCAGGGTGTCCTTCATGGCTGGGTCGAGGATGACATCGTCCCAGGATGAGCTTTGTACAGCGGACCAGAGTGTTTTGGATTTTGCCCAGTATCCGGAGTCGAAAACGTACACTTCTTCGTGCAGTACTGAAGACCACTTTCCAGCTGCAGTGATGAGGCGGTCTGCACATGCCGAATGAGGCAATGATAGACTGTCAGTGAGGACATAGCAGTACTTGACCCTCTTTGAGGCTCCTGAATATGGATACCAATCTGCTTGATAAACCCACAGCCGTTCCCCTTCGTACTCGTAGTCAAATAGGCCGAACCGGACCTTCTCGCTGAGGTCCCCATCTCCGCCCTGGAGACGTGTTGCCGTTGGTACGTATGACTTCGCTGCAAAGAAGTTGTCGCCATCCCGCAGTAGCGTTGCTTTGGCATGGCCCGCACCAGCAAAGCCGATGAGGTCGGCGCTGCTCGCGGCTACTGTGGTTATGTCATATCGGTCGCCATGGGTCCGGCAGAGGACATCAAAAACGGCAAGTTCTGGGTAGGAATTGTTTGCCGAAATGGCGGCAACATATCCTTGGTAAGCAGATGAGCAGTTGCCGTCTTCTAGGTTGATTTCGCCCATGGTGTGATACAAGGTGCACGAAGAGGAATAAGAAATGCTGAATGATTTGGGTCATATAGGTGACATATTACTCAGAGACGCGTATACTTAAATACTTAGTTTGTACCGTCGCGGGAGGTGAAGGCAGCAGTATCAGATTCCTTGTTGTATGCAGACACCGAAAGGCCGCCTGCGCACTTGCGAGCTCCTTAGTGGCCAACCATATCGACCGGTGAGAGGCTACATGTTCTCCACTTGTGGTACGGGAAGCTGAAGGTCTGCTCTGAGCGAACCTGAGATGCCGCAGCTGGAGGAGGCCGCGACAGGCATGCAGGTGGGGTGGTGGAGGTGGTGGTGGTGGTTCAGGAGTTGCTGCGAAGGTCGGTACTGTTAAACGCCTCGAGAAACGCCAGCTGGCCAAAGTCTTGGCGGACAGGAGTTGGCTGGACCCCTAAGGTGACCTTCAAATCGCGTGGCATCAAGTGTAGAATAGCACCGGAGCATTTGCACTTGCGGTTGCAGCATCAGTCTTGCCTACACAATCGCAAAGATGCCGTCGATATCAGGCATCCTGAGCGCAGCGTTGCTGTTCGTCCAAACGCAAGCCTTGTACTTCTACATGGATGGACCATCGCAGAAATGCTTCTTTGAAGACCTGCCAAAGGATACTCTGGTCGTTGGTATGGCGAATTGCTGAGTAGCGTTGTCATGAATAGCACGTGCTGAAAGAACACAACAGGGCACTTCAAAGCGACATTATATGACCAGAACACACGGACGTACCAGCAGAACAATGACATGGTAGGACCACTTCGCAACCATGCCACGCCTTACTTGTCTAACAATCTCGCCGTAGGGCATCTACATAACCGTCGACGAGATCTTCGACAACGACCACCGCGTTGTCTCCCAACGCGGCCGGTCCGACGGCAAGTTCACCTTCACAGTGGCCGCGTCCGGTGAACACCGAATCTGCTTCACGCCCACCAACGTACCTTCGCATCGCGGCTGGAGTCTGCTCGGTGGAGAGGTGGGGAACATTAAAATGGAGCTGGATGTCGCGTACGGAGAGACCAGCCAGATTGAGAGCAGCGACAAAACCAAGATCACCGAGGTGGTACAGAAGGTCAAGGACCTGACTGCGAGATTACAAGACGTCAGGCGCGAACAGGTCTTCCAGCGAGAACGGGAGATCGAATTCAGAGACCAGAGCGAGGCTGTGAATTCGAGAGTGGTGAGGTGGGCACTCATCCAGACGGCCGTGCTCGCTGTGACGTGCGCATGGCAGCTCAGCTATCTGAGGGCTTTCTTCATCAAGCAGAAGCTCACGTAGGGAGCGGAGGGAGCGGGAAAAGACACTGGCGTGCGAGGATGACGGACTGTACTGGTATGCATAGGCTAGACTAGGCTGGAGCGTGGCTTGGAGTTGAGGCAGAACTACGAATATAGGCGTGGAAAGCTGATGTAGAATTACTATACGTTGCATTTCACGATCTTGGTGATAGTGGCTGTGAAGAGCTGCTGCGGCCCCGCTTGCACTTTTCACCTTCATCGCTGACCAAGTTACAGCCACACCGAATGTCTTAGTCGCGCTGAGGACAAGACACACTGTGTTGGGTGAAGGTCACCTTGTAAATGTCATCTGTCCAGCTGATGGATTCGACACTGGTCAGACCACCGCTGGAAGATGCGACAAAGCAAATCCGCCTGTTACAGCTCCGACTCGACAGCAGGCGTGGAGGCGGCAAACATGTTGTCCAGTGCACAATGGACGTACACAATCTTTCAGACGTGCTGGGCAAGTATGTCGCGGTCTCATATACTTGGGGCGAGCAAATCGAAAGTCGTATGGTCCTGGTTAACGGCCAGAAATATCCTGTCCGATACAACTGCTGGTACGCACTCGACCAAATGAAGGCTCACAGGATTGCCGACTATTGCTTTGTTGATGCGATCTGTATAGACCAGCAAAGTCACCGCGAAAAAAGGGAGCAAGTCGGTCAGATGGGCGCAATATACTCACAAGCCAAGCTTGTGGCAGCCTGTATAGGTCCCAAGTCCACCGGCAAAGAAAGCTCTATGCATCTCTTCCACGGTGACATGTTTTCCGCTAGTGGCGGCCGAGACTTGCTCCGGATGTTTCAACATATCTCGGAGCGGGAATACTTCACGAGAGTCTGGACCATACAGGAATGCATTCTTGCTCGAGAAGTCGACTTGTTCTGCGGCAAATCCCGGTTGGCTCTCAATACTTTACAAGAGCGATTGCGGCTGTTGGAGAAGTCGGTGCTAGAAGCGAGCAGACTCTCGAATCTCGCTTCATTCTTGCACGACTGCTGCGAACCGAGACGGAATCCGACACTGCCATGGGACACGTTTAGTCGAGAGACAATCACCATACATAGTCCGGGTCAAGGATTACCTCCAGCGACCGCCATCATACGTTACGCATTCCGAGCGTGCCATGATCCTCGTGATAAGCTGTTTGGCCTTCATTCACTCATGCTCACAGCATGTCGAGAGCGCATCATCATCGACTACGACAAGCCGCTCTGGGACATCCTGCTGGACTACTGCTCTGCCCTGGACTTACTCATGGACGCAGGCGCTCGACCGGCGCGCCTACTTCAGCGCGGCGCCAACAACGACCTTTGGGGCCACCTAGGTGAGGTCATGCTCTCCATCCGTGTCCTCGTTCATCAATTTTCCGAAGCATCATCTGAATTCCGAGCGGCTTTGAAGAATTTCCTCGTGCGGAGGATTCACAAGAGCTCTGAGCCTTCACTACCCTCTGACGATGAAAGTCGAATCACCGTCGAGCTCTGCCCGGTTCAATACCATAGGATTAGCACTGGCCATGAAGTTGATTTCAGAAAGAGAGAGACCCTCATCCAATCTAGTGTTTGGCAGCCAGAAAAGCTGACTCACATTGGGCTTCTCCCCCTCCGACCAGAAATGTATCCACAGAACGCAGCCTGGATATACCATGCTCAATGTACCTGTTGTCGTGACCACACTTCCAATATCATAAAGACGACTGGGACACCCATGGTCATCATAAAGCACGCGGCGCGCGATACCCCTATGACCATGTCGTCCTATGACCCATGTCGGCTCCTGTGGATGCGCGAAGGCAATGAGGCAAACTGTGCACTGTTTCAAGTCCCTGCGCAGACCACGAACGGGGACATCCTGCTTTCTGTTGGTTCGGCCCCGCCATGCTCGAGATATTCACCAAGTCAGTCACGGAACTCACCAAGGCAGTTCGTGGTTTGTAGAAGACGTCCCAAGTCTCTGATATATGATATACTAGGACCGGCGTTGCATAGAGCGGTGCAATATTTTGACCAAAATCTCAGTCAATTGCCTAGTCCGACTGGAAGTGCCGGGTCGTGGTCCAACGACCTGATTTGCAAGGCGCTCATCGCGCGAGAAGACCTTCTCACTTTGTCTTTGACGAGTCGCGAGCAGGTCCTGATCGCCAAGTGGTCAGAGAAGACGGGCTACACGTATGATCTGCACATCGCAGCGCTCGCAATGCCTGAACCGCAGCAGTATGAACAAGTCGTCCAGGAGCTCGAGCAGCTCGTTTTGGAGCACACAAAGTATGACGCTCTCAAACAACTGAGCGCCGTATCCCTCGATCCCAATCGCTGAGCGAACTCTGAGCATCTATGGAATGCAGTTCCAATCCATGCTTGTAAATGCCGTCCACGTCGGCCGAGAGGGTGCAGACCGGACCGAGAACACCGAGTCGCGTCGCGTGACCATCCTTGCTAAACACAAAACCGTGCGAGGAACAATTCCGTAAATTCCTGCCGCTGGTGAGAATTCTGCCTTCTTGGTTAGAAATACTACAATCCTGCCACCGCTCTCCGGGCATAGGCGTCCTCGTCGCCGGCCCGTCCGGTGTCTTACGAGAGCGACTCCACGGAATAAGTGGGTCGCCGTGATCGGAATTCGATAGTTGGGGACTTCTATATGGTCGGCCACTGCTCCATCTGATAAAACTTATCAGATCTGCCACTTTATGTGCTGCGTATCAGTCTTGGTGTTATTCTTATTACTGATCAATATGGCATCTGCGCTCAGAAACGTTGTTGTCGTCGGCGGCTCTTATGTCGGACTTGTATGTCGTTCCTGAAATGGCTCCCTATTGCTGCTGATACAAAGTGCAGAACACAGCCAGAGAGCTTATGAGCATAGTACCTCAGACGCACAGAGTACTTCTCATCGAGCCACACACCCATTTCAACCACATCTTCACGTTTGTGAGTAGTCTCCAGTAGATCCATGGTACAAGTCTATTGACACAATACCGCAGCCTCGCTTTGCCATTCTTCCCGACCACGGAGAACAGAAGGCTTTTGTACCATACACCGGCGTCTTTAACAGCTCGTCAAGACATAGAGTGGTCCAGGCCCGAGCAACCCAGGTCCACCCCAACCATGTTCAAATCGACAAACAGTGGGATGGGTCCAGCAACATACCCTTTGACTACCTCGTCCTTGCAACGGGGACACGTCTGGCAGCGCCATCGATGATGCCTTTCGACGATGATCTGTCATCAGTGCAGTATCTTAGATCGTACCAGGACCAGCTCCGGCGATCTCAATCTGTGGCCATCGTAGGCGGCGGAGCTGTCGGTGTCCAGATGGCACTTGATCTCAAGGAAATCTATCCCGAAAAGAATGTCACAGTGGTTCATTCCCGCGATCGATTAATGCATGTCTTTCATCCCAAGATGCATCAGATTCTGAGCGACGCTTTCGAAGAGAAAGGCATCCGACTCATCACCAACACGAGGGCGAAAGTCCCTGCTGGTGGATTCCCAAACGACGGCGTCAAGACCACAGTCGAACTTCTGAATGGCCAACAGATCGAAGCCGACTTCGTCGTTCTCGCCACAGGCCAAAGCCCGAACAATCAACTCATCTCCACCCTGCCAACAGCAAGTCCTTTGGTCAATCCCAAGAATGGCTTCCTCGGCATCAAGCGCACACTACAGCTCAACGACGACACATATCCTCACATCTTCGCTGTGGGCGACATCGCAGATACCGGAGTCCACAAAGCCGCCCGACCCGGTGCCGCACAAGCGAAAGTCGCCGCCAAAAACATCCTGAGCTTGATCGAAGGACGCCAAGCCGAGGCAGAATACGAGAAGAGCCCCCGAGCGATCCATCTGAGTCTGGGATTGAAGAGGAACATTATCTTCCGAAATCCCAACGAGGCCGAAGGACAGACGGAACCGACAGTGATCGAGAAGTTTGACGGGAGGGACGACATGGGGGTGGAGGGGATGTGGGAGCGATTGAACGCTGCGCATTTGCTGCCGAAAGCACCAGCGCAGTCCCAGGTGGAAATGAGGGCGGAGCTGTAATCATATCACGGATGAGTTCTTTCGTTGAGAGTAATGGCGGTCTACATAATATACCACGAGTCTTATCCTGCATCTCCCAGAAAAGTGAATGGGAATGGGCCTTTATGACGTTCCCTTCAGCTTCCCCACTACAAACGTCGTCCCCAAATTCTGCGTGGCCGAATCCGACCCGTACGACAAATGCTGGATGTTGATGCCATATCCGTGCGTCGTGTCGCACACTCCATCGCCGTAGATGCAGACATCCAAGGTCTTGCTGATCCAGTTGCTCGGGATGCCGGTGCTAAAAGCGCCTTCGAGGCCGTTGACGTTGCGGGTCGTGGTGCCGCCGTTGTTGTCGACGTTACATGTGAGCCCGGATTTGTGTTCGGGGTTGCCGATGAGGAAGACGCCCTTGACGGCGTCGAAGGAGGCGCCGGTTAATTTGGACAGCGCGTCGACGGTGGCGGCGGCGCCTTGGGAGTAGCCTTCGAGGATGAAGCATTCGTTGGGGCTGCTGGCTAGGGTGGTGGTGATTTTGTTGATGATCTGTTCATTGGGTGTCAGTCGCTGCGTGAGGGAGTGAGATAGGGAAGTGTGTGGCATACGTCTTGGGTTCCCTGCGAAGCCTGTTGGTCTGCTGAGGCTGGGTAGACGGTGTTATAGATCTTGCCCCCCGAGACTTGGTTCTGGATGTTGGTGTTCATGGTGCGGAAGCCGTAGGATGGTCCTTGAGCTTCGCCCGTGCCACGGGTGTTGATGAGAGTGTAGCTTGAGCATGCTGCCTGCCTCTCAATTACTGCAGCAGAGACGGAGGAGGCCAAGGACAGGCAAGTGGCGATCTTGGTAAACATCATGATGGCTAAAGCGAACGTGCAAAAGTGTAGAGCAAGTGAGTACGGCTTCGCAATGTCTGTCAAGGAGTGAGAGCTGTGCCTACCTGCAATTCCATTCTGCTGGGTGATCTATATGTCTCTTCGCCACTCTAGTCCCACTGACAATGCTGCTCGGTTAGTAAACGAAGGCTGGTATCCCGGTATATTGGATGCATTGCGGCAACAGCTTCTGCCTAACTTGTTCTTCTATCGTGTTCATGTTCTTCGGGCCCACTCCTTGCTCATGATTGGCCGTACGACAGGCCTTATTCCTTTGCAATATGCGAAACTTGCGGTGGCTTCTGGAAGTAGATGCTGTGATCGACTATGTCAAGACGTGCCAACGGAAGGCGCCCGGGATTCGGGAATGATCTTCACAAATCGTCGTTCGAGAAACGCACCGTTGCTGTTTTAGCTCCTTCTCCCGTCTGGAGAGACCTCTCGACGTTCTGCAAGGCTAAAGCCAGTCGGAGAGGCTAGCTGTTTTGAGAGCAGAGGCGATATGCATATACAAACTGACCACAGGGACGCGTATGAGATCATTACCCAGGTACCCGGAAGGAGGGGAAGGCTTTTGTGGGCATTGGGGTGAATATATGTGATCATACACACTGACGATTGCAGAGGCTAAGCTGGTTGTGGGAGACAGCTCGGCCTCACGGACAGATACCGGAGTCCTGAGGCAGCAATTGTCTTGGCGGTGGGAGCGATGCCGATGGGTTCTTTCTTCTCCCTCGTCCCGAATGCCAACACAGCCTGGAAATTCACTGGAAGTGAGATGATGACCAAAAGCAAGAAATCGCTTACGCGATGGTATCATCACTCATATCGACGGTCCGGAAACGTTGATAAAAGCCGCGGCCAGGAATTCCTTCGAGATCCTTACCAACCGCACTTCATCCTCCATATTTAATGCTTGGGAGTAGTCACGGAAGCTTTGTCTTTGTCTAATCAACCATACTTCTTCCAAGTGTGGTTTCGGTGACCTGCCTGCCAAATTTTCGAAGTGTCGCTGCGCCAACATACACTGAGATCTCATATGCTTGGGGAAGGAGGTCTTTCCGAACGCAACTGGCAATGAAGTGCAACTCAACGTGCACGAGATCGCGATCTATGCACGTGCTCAGGCCGACTTCCACTTCCCTACGGACTACTTCTGGTTTGACGTATCGAGTAGCAAGTAAATAGATACTGCCGAGAAGGGCTATAGTATAGAGATATAGTAAGATTACCTATTATTTCAAACACTAGATATATCTACTATAGTAGTATTTTATCTATTAACCTATCTAGAATAGATAGCTAACCTAAAAATAACATAAAAATATATGCCAAGATCCACCCAGCATTTCTCCACATCATCACCAACGTCAACGGCCTTTGCTGTGTATCGTGTAGGCTCGAGATCGAAGTTGTTGAAATGGTAGACAGCGAGTGAACGATCGATTTCGTCTGACATGAATGTTCCTGCTCGGCCCGGACAGTCAGATCATCGTTGCGCAGCACTGTCATTGCTCATTGACGTACCTAGTCGTTCCTCTCGAACATTTTTGGAGCAGCTCAATGGTGGCTCCAAACGCAGCAGTCCGATTGCACCAAGGATAGTGACCACGTTCGTGATAGTGAGCACTATGATCATCCAGATTTGTGACCAACACTGCCCACGTAGAGTATGTGGTGTGGAGATGCTCGCAATATGCTCTTCTGAACCAGAGTCGTCGGATACTGGACTGTAGTCGCGTATTTTGCGAGTCAGTAGATGCTGCATGACTTCTGTTCGCGGCATGCTCTGGTTAGGAGAAGAAACTGTCCTGGGAGTATGGACAAGCGATGATCACTGAATGACACTTCAAGCTTGAGGCTTCGTGGGCCAGACTGCGAGCCTCAGGAGGGGATACGATAGATTGAGTTGCTCTCTATATCACGCGCCACCTGGCCTGCCGTGGAGCATGCGGAGTCGATGAGCCTGCCATGGTGCATTAAAGCTGGACTGAGGGCTTGTCGGAGACGGTAAATGGCGGTGGTTGTAAGAGACCCAAGCATCACGTCTGTCGCGCGTGCGTCTTAAAGCAGGGCTCGACCCTGATTGGACATCAATCCTCGATCATGAACACTCAAAGACACTAGGACGGGCATTTAACTCGAGTGACTGAGGGGAATGTGCGAGTGAAGCATATGCCTGCCTGTTGTAATCAACCATGTCTGCCAGCTGTCTTGGGAACCGGGCGTCACTCTCTCGTCGGAGCCATTGTGAGCACAATGCTATCTGCCGAGACAACAAAATTTTCTAGCGTTTCTAGCGTTGATGTTATGACTTGCTGCGGTAAACTGGAGTGGTGCATATAAGACGGCACCACTGAGCATGATCTGCCTTTCAACTGATCCAGCTAGCATCAGAACTTGACCGACACAGTCTGCACCTGAACTCAATCGACACAGTCTGCACCAAATTCAACCGACTCAATCTGGATCGAAAGTAGACCGACCTGAGGCTATAGCGACCTTCACTGTCGCTCTCCACCCCAGCTATGAGAGCCACGTCTGTCCTCGTCGTCATGCTGGGCCTTCTCTCTAGAGTGTCGCTCATTTATGCAGTAAGTCATCTAAGCACCAAAGAATTCACATGTGGAAGTCGCAGTACTTCTGAGGCTGAACCGGTGATCTGCAGGCCCCCATCGACGCTGCAGAGGTCGACAAACGTGATCCCCAAGGCTATTATTACTACCCAAATTACTACGTGTACAAGAAGAAGAAGCCGAATCAGATCAAGAACGTTGCTGTGGTGGAAGAGAGCCTTGCCGAAACAAAGGAGGAGAAGCGCGATGACCAGACACTCTAAGCAGAGGAATTAGAGTCAAGCAGCAGTGGTTTCAGTGTGTACGTGTGTATGAGCTTGGGGTTCTTTCGCAAAGCCGACAGCTTATCTCATTTCAACAATGATGATTAGCGGTACGTAGCAGATGCCATAGGGCCCGAATGTATTCTCTGGTGCTTTGGAAATGGTCGTTAGCCTGAAACTCGTCTCTTTGTCGACAGCTGTAATGGACGAGGATGAAAATAGAAGGAGTGAAGTCTGTAAGAGCGATCTCGGCCCGAAGTTCCGCTTACCACACACGGCTTTAGCCAGGACCATTCCAGCCGCATATTACTAAAGTAGTTGTACAGTTCGTGCTGTCAATACTTCAGCGTTAATTGGCAGTGCTTGCTTCCCAGGATGTCTCGCCAAAAAGCTGAATGTCAACGTCGCCAGTTATTGAGATGTTCTCCTCGATCACAAGACCGTCAAAGGTCCAGACCACAAAGGAGAGAAGAAAGCTATGGTGTGATGGACCTGCCAGTCTGTCACCAGCCCAACCACTGCGGGGCTGCAGGCCATGAAGCCGCACCTTTTTAGGGAGGTCTGAACGACCTAACTCTATTCGGCAACTGGTATCATGCCAGTGACAAGGCTGTACCGACGATCAGATCTAGGCTTTTGGAAAAGTCGCCATCGTTATCCTCAACCCTGCCAGGACAGATTTCAGTTCCATCGGTCAAGGATGTCATCTGTTACTCTGCGATGCAACACTGACCTTGTACTCCAAACGTCGTCCAAGGTTCTTGCTACGGACCACGACAACTCACTTGGACGTCGCTTCTGGGGCAATCTCATGATGCTGCTCGATGGAGATCGGTATGCCAAGGAATGAATCTGATGCAAGGCGTCTGGGCGTTTCCACCAATCGCTTTTCGTTGTAAGTACTCAAGTGCCCTGAAAATGCGCTGAAGCTCGCCAAAGCCTTGATCAGACTGGCTGTTACTCCAGTTGATGAGCTAGAGTCGACTGCAACGACCTCACATTCGAACAAGAATCTCTGGGTCATGAAGAGCTATTCTGCTCTCTCGTGCATTTCTGAGGAAAGCGTGGGGAAGCAATGGAAAGACACATCATCGCAAGCGGTGGAGCCAAGCATCTTGCGACCTCATCATTACGTGTGGGTCTACTGCTTGGTCTTTTTGTCGATAGTTCTCAACATCTTACTAATCGCCGCCGTTCTGATCCTCCAATACGAGAAGACTTTCATCGAGGGAACCACATACGAGAGCGGATTCAGTACAGACCTTGGTGCCTCACACGCTGCAATTAGTATCGAGCAGCGTACCTTCGACGGAGACATCTACCTGGATGAAAGCGGCCGCTATCATGTAGAGGCAAGCGAATACACTGGGGAACCTTCGGTCGAGATAGATGCAGCGTGGCATAGACTTATGCTAGGTGAGCACTTCGAAGCACTGGCAGCACTTAGAAGTGCAAGTATTGACAACCGCTTACAGGTTTGAACATTGATCTGACGTCGTCGGAAATGAAGAGCGAGGTCGGTCGAACATTTCAGTGGCCAGACACTGGAAACTACTTCACTGGGTATGGAAATCCACAGCTCACTAATTGGAGAAGCCCTAACGGATGACTAGGCTGGACGTGTTCCACGCCCTACATTGTTTGGTGACTTCCCCAAATCACCTCTAAGATCTGGACAGTTCTAACACCTACAGAACCGCATCCGCCAATCTCTTCACCCAACATACTACCTTAGAATCTTCGAGCGACCCACAGACCCCGATCGGAACATGCATATTGGACATTGCATTGATCATATTCGACAATCTTTACAATGTTATGCCGACTTGACGCCCATGCGTTGGACCCTTCGTAATAATGGGAGATTGATCTTGGATAATGGGCATCCTCCGCACACCTGCCGTAACTTCGAGAAGATCCTCGATTGGGCGACGAGTCGCAAAATGGAGGATCATGAGGTGTTGAGGAATGGGAGCGTAGTTATTGTTGACTGAAGATCAAGGACGGTGTTTGCACTATCGTAGAGATAGAGCAGCATGAGCGTGTTGCCGCAGTCTTTGGCATCTTGACAACTGTACATACAAGCACTCATATCATGTCGACCCTACATTGAAATAGACGCTCTCACGACTACAGACATACGCTGCGTACGGTCCGAGAGCACTCAGTAGAAGAGTCGATGAGTCCAGCCGAAAGCTCTCGACTCCGTGAACCTGCCTGCGAAGGTCTCGAGCGCGGCAGCGAGGCGAGGTCCCAGTCGAAGCCTCCCCACAGGTCAAAGCCCGCTACTTGCACTTCCCCAGGTTGTTTGCATGTCCCAGGCCTGTGGGGTGCTTTCACGGCAGATGGCGCCAATACTAACGAAAGCAAGGATGGCGAAATGCTTCGCTGCATTGGCAGAGCTTGAGGAGTGGCAAGATAAGGTTCGACATTGCGTAGAAGAGAGGCTTCGCTCCTAGCCAACATTCTCACAAGGATTAACCTAGCTCGGGATGTGGAGCTCCGCCTGATCTTCTTGTTAGGCTTGTGAAGGTAAAATGCGTCGTTGTTGTGGCGTACTGATTAGCAACATGCCAATCGTTCAAGAGGATAGGGAACGGACCTTCTGTTGTGTCAAAGATGCCGATGTCATAACTTTCCGCAGTGTCGTTGACATCAACTCTGTGATCTGTGATGGTCGATACGTAGCACTTCGGCTGTACAGGCCACGATCCAGGACGAAAGAAAGAGTTTGCGTCGAATTTTGAGTTAGCTCTCGGTGCTACTTGCAGCAACCTGCTCCGCAACTTGCACGTTGCCAAATGACCAATCTAGGAGGAGAGTGATCAGTTGGACTCCGTATCGCGCTCCTTAGATACGATACCTCCAACCGTCGCTAATAGACGGTCATTGAAGGAGAATTTGCAACTTCAGGCTAATGTCTTCGTTGCATTGACAAGGCTAGGAGCATCGAATGGTCTTGTATCAGATGCAATTTCCACATCTGGAGACTGTGCCATGCATGAACGTCAAGGTCCCAATACGATACTCAGGACCGTAGCAAAGAAGTGAGGGCGCTCATAGGTATGGTCCCACGAGGCAATGCTGTATTTCTCCTCGCACGTACGTTGCTGTTAAATCTCTCCAGTTGAGTGGCTCAACATCCAAACGGAGATGTCATAAGCCCCATGAACCCCTGTATCCTCATATGGCTTAAATCCAGAAATGTCACAGGAACTCGGAGGACTGCGACAGTAGACCAGGCGTCTTCAGCTTTATCGTAGGAGGATTTTGAGCGTCAATTGAATGGTCACTGATGCAACGCCTGCTCAAATTTGTCAATACTGCCAAAGTCGTGACTTCGCATGCACGGACACGTTGTCAGGCGGGCATCGTGGCGCGTTTGGCGGCGTGTTTCAAAGTCAAGTGCCGAACATGTGATGGGCACCTCTCGCTCGGGCAGGGTAATCGGTCCCCTTGCAGTCGTCGAGACGAAGGGTATACTTAGGTTGTTTGGGAGTGCTCGCACACTCTCTGCAGGCACTATCATTCGCGATGCATGGCTAACGGCTCTTCGATTGCGTAACCGCATACCGTCATGACACCCAGGCCTCTGAGAACCTGTTAGGGATATGGCCGGCTGTCGAGTGTGGTTTGCCCCCTTTGCCAAGCCTACTGTCTCGACGTTTCAAGCCTCTTTCACAGTGGACCTCGCTTCTTTGGTAATTGCCTCCTCTGGAGCTTTTAGCAAGCGGGTAAAACCCCAATGTTACTATTAAGAAGTCATTAAAAAAGGTTGATGTTCTGTCTAGGATCTTAGTAGGAATATAGTAAACTATCTGCTAACGTAAGTACTCGAGAGTAGCTCCTCTTTCTATAGTAGTAATAATAATAGTAGTAATGCTACTTCTCTATTATTAATTATACTAGTATATAAAACGTAGTATAATACTATATTAGAGATAAGTATAAGAGTAAGGTATATAGCAACGTATAGAATACCTAGTACTAAATAGTAGGTAAGAGATTAAACTAATAAGTGCCTCTTTTAGGTTTAACTACGAAGTATAGAGATATTATACGCGTAGCGTATATAAGTAAGCTTTCCTATATATGTCTTAGTATTAACTTTATACTACTAGGTAAGCTCTTATAACTATCTTCTTCTTTCTAGTATAGCTATCTTTAGCTATAGCGATACTTCTATATTTTATCTTACTTAAAGAAGTTATATTTAGTATACGTATAGCCTATATAGCGTATATTTAGTATCTTTAGTATACTAGCTAACTAGAGCTAATTCTATAACTCTACTTTATTTAGAAGCTATTATTATTCTCTCTAATAGTAGCTAGGCAACCTATATAGTAATAATAGGCAAATATAATAGGTAGAATCTTCTAGGTAGATAACTATTACGTATAGTAACTAGAATATCTCTACTTTATAATATAAAAATTCTCTCTTTCTATATTTTTTTTTAAACTTTTTATTAACTACTCGTAACTTAAGCTTTTTGCTAGTATTACGTATACTTTTTATAAGTTCTTTATAAGTATTATATACTCTTTTTAAATATATCTATACTATTAATATATCTACTATTCTTACTAATACTAGTATACTAGAGCTTACGCTAACTAGCTCTATTATATCTACGTTATATAAGCGTAGAGCTATCGCTATACTATTCGCTAATCGCTTAGTTAAAAAGAAGTATATAGCTCTTCTAGAAGGTTATACTAGGTACTTCTAGTATATTATAGCTAATAGTATATATAGTTCTACTAGTAAGTATCCTATATTATAAATACTAACTACCTATTAGATAACTTTACTATATTATATATAGGTAGCTACTTTAAGCTATCTTTTAAGAAAAAGTATATACGCTATATAGATATATACTATAAGTACGTTCTATTTAAAGCGCCTACATTACGTAAGCTTTTTATATATATTAGAGAAGCCTACTTCTAGTAAGACTTTTTTAATAAAGAGGCCTTTAATAATACTAACTAGGCCTAGGCTACTTTAGTTAATATTAAGTATAAGCTTAGCGTAGCTGTCGAGCGTAAGTATAGCTTACTTTTTACTTATATTCTATCTACTAACTATAAGTAGTTATTCTACCTACTCTATACGTCTACTATATTAATAAAAACAAGATCTATAGCGATAGTATATCTATAAAAAGCAATAAGAGCACTACTATATCGTAGGCTATAAGTAGCTATAATAGCGTTAAGGCCTTAGTCTATCTTATTTATAATATCGAAGGCCTAGTAGAGATTAGCTACTAGGTAAGTTTAACTCTTACTTCGCTCTTACGCTACGTATACTAATTGCTAGTAGTTCTTTTATACTAATATAAACGAGCGCGCTATTACTACTATAAACGCTATTTTTAGCTATACTAGCGATCTAGAGAAGCTAGATAATAATAATAAAAATAAGTTTTAGGCGCTACGTCTACGTAGTATATATACTATACTTATAGCTACTATAACTTTTACCTATAGCTCGTAGAGCTATAGATAGTACTAGAATACTATTAATATTAATCTTTTTATTTCTATTTCTATCTATTCTTATTCTTCCTATATAGCGTATACTTTATACTAGCCTCGAACTTATTAAGTATAGCTATATCTTTAATATTATTAGTAGGTTCCTAAGTATTATACTCTTCTAGCTAACTTCGCTATCTAATAAAGTAGAATATTTCTCTCTTTATCTTCTACTTTTATATAATCTCTTCTACTTTATACTTATCTACTTTATCTACTACTAGTATATTTACTTTAGGCTCTTTATCTACGTATCCTTCCTATAGTTTAGGTAGTAAGATATAAAATATATTATAGATTTTGATACTAGTAGATGAAGCTAAGTAATACGCCTATACTCTAACTATACTAATAATATAGAATAGACTAAAGTACTTTAGACCTAGCTTCTTCTTTAGTATATCTAGCTTAACGTTCTTTACTAATAGAAGTATAAGATCGCCTATATTATACGTCTTTATCTTATACTTAGTATTATAGTCTTTACTTAGTATTCTATAGCTTATTTCTATTATACTAAAAGCGTCTTATATACTTCTTATAAATATATAACTACGTCGATCGCTACTAGTACTCTCTCTTCTATAAGCTTATCCTAAGCTTAAGTAGATATAGTATCTAAGTTAAACTTATATAAGATATAGAATAAGCTTATACGTAGCGTAGAGTATATACTATTATTATATATAAACTCCGCCTATAGAAGCTATAAAGCCTAGTTATTCTAATCTTCGCTATAGTAAATCTATAAGTATTGCTTTAACGTTTAGTTAGCTCTCTCTATCTAACTATTAGTCTATAGATAGAATACTATACTAAGCTTATACTTTATATATATCTCGTAGTAGAAGTCGCTCTAGAACTAGCTTATAAAAAGTAATCCTCTATTACTAATAATACTAGCTAGTACTCTAAATCTTTAGACGACTTCGTATAGTAGGATGTCTATAAGCTCTATAGTAGTATACTACTTAGTCGTTAGTATAAATAAGCTTATCTTTATATAGTAGCTAATAATTACTAGGATCGTAGTATAACGTTTACGCTAATACTACTTAGTAGTAGATCTATAATAAAGTCTATCGTTAGCTTCTACTAAAGGCGTCTAGGTATTAGTAGTATAGTTAACTTATTATATAAGTAATAGCGTCTTACTTTTATATACTAGTATACTTTATAGCTTATAATATATTTAGAGATCTTATTAGCTATCTTTAGCTAGTAGTACTTACGCCTAATAAGTTTAATTGTCTTATCCTTTCTAAAATAACTAGTAAAGCTATCGTTATAGTATATACGTATTACTTACGTATATAAAGCTATATTATTTAAAATATAAAACGATTCTCTATAATAGAGGATATTATCTTAGAGTATATACTCTTTAAATACGCCTCTATTACTTCTTATAGCTTCTATAAGCTCTTTAGTATTAGGTTCTAAGCTCTATAGAGTCTTAATAAATACGAAGACTATATTAGGTACTTTATAGTAAAGCCTATTATCCTTTACTACTATAGTAGTAATCTTTGCTAGAGTAGTAATATACTTACTTACTTTTATAATACTAGATACCTACGTTTCTATAGTATTTATTATATAAATATATATTACTTAGATATAGTTTACTATAGAATTAGATAGTATAGCTTCTAGGATATTAGACTATAGAGCTAGCTTAGATTATAAAGTAGGAAGTAGATAGCTTACTAAATCTATAATAGCTACGTAGTTACTATACCTCGATAGTATATCTATAGAGTTTCTTTTTTCTACTTAATATTTAATTATAAAGTTAAATAGAGTAAAAAAGGTTACCTAGTATACTTATCTACTATTAAGCTATTTAACTATTATAAAGCTCTTTAGATTAGTATAGTTAATAAGTATACAAATTAGCTATATTACTCTTTTAAAGTATAGACACTAGTACTTAAATACTTCTATAACTACTAGTAGCTCTTAATTATAAGTCTTATAGTTTGTCTTAGTAGAGATTATCTTCTTAGACTAAAAAGTAATAGAATACTAATTTCTATTACTTAACTACGTTAGGATACCTAGTAAAGCGAACGTAGAGATATTAGTTTTAAGTTATAAAAGAAATATAGAGTCGAAATACTATAGTATTAATATCGAGAAAAAATAGCTTTTAGTAATTTAAACGCTTACTTCTCGCTTACGCTCTATTTAAGTAGACCTAGCTTTTTACTATCTTTTACTCTCTTTAATAAAGCTATTAAAAGTATAACGATATAAGAGTATATTAGAATAAACTATTAGTAGAAATTATAGAAGCTTAGGAAGGATTAGATCTCTATAAGAGTCTTAGGAGTTAGCTACTCCTCGCTTACGCTAACTCTACTCTTATCTATTAAAATACTAGTAGTAGAGATAATAAATTCTAAGAACTCTATCTCTTTTTTCTAGAAAGAGTATTTAAACTTATTTATATATAGTCTAAAGCGTCGTAGCCTCTTAAGTACTACGTATACGTTATATATATAATCTTTATACGTTTTACTATAGATAAGAATATTATCTAAGTATACTATATAGCTATAATCTACTAACTCTACTAAAGCTTTATTAATATATTCTTAGAAAGTTATAAGTACGTTAGTAAGCCTAAAAGGCATTACTTAATACTAGAAATATCTATAGTATATATAGAACGTAGTCTTCTACTTATCGCTTCGCTTAATCTAGATATAGTAGTATATATTCTATAGATCTAGCGATATATACTATTTAGCGTCCTTAAGTTAATTAAGCGTCTTACTTATAAGAGGTAGTAGGTACTAGTTCTTAATAGTAATCTTATTAAGACTCTAGTAATCTACGTAGAGTCGTAGTTTACTATTCTTCTTTAGTATAAATAGAATAGGTATATCTACTTCGCTTACGCTAAGCTCGATCTACTTATTCTCTAAAGCTTTATAAAAGTACTTTTATAGTTCTATTAGCTTACTTTTAGACTAGTAGTATAAGAGATAGAAGGAAAGCTTTTTACTTTCTACTAGGTCGATTATATAGTTAATACTTTCTAGTAGCTTATACTTTACTTTATCTATTATAGTAAAGATATCTTTAAACTAAGTAAATTTTTTTAGTAATAGTATATTTACTATCTCTATAGCTTAATTTAAAGAGATAGTATATATATAGGTAGATTTCTTTAGATCCTTAAAGAACTTCTATAATTTATATACCTATACTACTTATAAAAAGAAGATATCGTATATCTAGTAATTAGTTATACTATCTATAAGGATCTTCTAATTTCTTCTTTAAAGTCTTCCTAAGATAATATCTAAAGTTAGTATCTTAAAGATATAGAATATATCTCTAGTAATACGCTTATAACCTATAGAGTCTACGATTTATAAACGTAGATAGTATACTCTATAGTAATAGCTACGCTTTCTTTAAAAGCTATCTACTAAAGAAAGAAGGGTATTAGAGATCCTTAGTAGTTTATATTTTAGTACGAACTCTTTAGATACTATATTAATATCTACTATATTATTAAGTAAGTACTTAACGTCGACTCTATTACTAGTAGTTATAACGAGTTCGCTACGTAAGCGATATACTAAATAAGAAATAATAAGAATAGAGTTACTCTTATCTAGCTTTATATCTACTCTTAACTCTTAGTTAGTACTTTATTTTTTCTTTATTTTTTTGCTTTACTAGCGTCGATCTTATATACTATAGTATTAGTATTATCTATCTATAGATATCTATTAGAGTAAATAGTCTTAGAATAGCCTTTATAATAGTATTTATAGTACTTAATCTAAGATTTCTAGTCTAATAAAATATCGCTTCTATTCTTTAGAGTCTTTTTACTTATACTTAGTCTATTCGATCTATACTTACTAAAGCGCTTACTTCGAAAGAGCTTAAAGTAAGATTTCTTTTAAGATAGACTAGAAAGAAGTTAATAATAATTATCGTATTAGTTTTTATTATATATATACTTTATACCTTTATTAGAAGTTTTAATATAAGTAGCTAGAGTAACTAGTTTCTACTAAGTAGTAGAAACTATATAGTACTTAATAATAGCGCTACGTAGCGTAGGTAATAACTTTATAAAAAGATAGCGAATCTTCTACGCTTTAGTATAGTCTCTAAGCTAATCTTCTAGAGTTACTAACTTTAGAGCAAAGTTCTAAGCTAACTAGCTCTTCTTCTAATAAATCGCTTTATAGTTAATCGTAACGCTAAGTATATAGTTTATAGAGTCTCTAACGTAGTTATATATAAAGCTCTTAAAGGCCTTATAAGTATATCTATTTAAGTAATTAATATCGTAGTTATTATACTACTTTTTATCTATATCGCTTATAAGGAATATAACTATATAAAGTATCTTCTCTTTATCTATTCTATATATATCTTATAATAGAGCAAAGATTAGGCTTAGTTTTTTTAAGAACTAGTATATCTTCTTACTAGATTCTCTTTTAAAGAGTTTTAGCTCCTTTAAACGTAGCTTACTAGTAAAGCTAGTACTACGACTAAAGGCTTTTTACTTAAGTAGCGTACTCTACTTATTAAATAGTAGAAAGATAATATTTTAGGTATTAGATATAGAGAGTTTAGGAGTCTTCTTAGAAATCTCTTTATTAGCCTCTTTTTTATTTTATTCTAGAAGATCTTTCTCTTTATCTCTACGCTAGCTACCTAGTAGCGTATTACTAACGTTACGTATTATATATAGACGCTTATTTTTATACTATAGTTCCTTTACCTAAACTTCTACTTTTAGTAGCTTCTACTTATTACGTAATCTTTTTAGCTTAGCGTTCGTATACTCTATATAGTACGTACGCTCTATAGCTACTACGTTAATTTATTATTATTACTCTTTGTCCTCTAGTATAGGACTTACGCTCTAGAAGTAGTATAATTATATATTATCTACTATTATAAATCTTAAGTCCTATAGGCCGCTACTAATAGTAGACTTATTAGAACTATAAGAGTAAGGTATATAGCAACGTATAGAATACCTAGTACTAAATAGTAGATAAGAGGTTAAACTAATAAGTGTCTCTTTTAGTTTTAACTACGAAGCGTAGAGATATCGTATATATAGCGTATATAAGCGAGCTTTTCTATATATATCTTAGCGCTAACCTTATACTACTAGGTAGGCTCTTATAGTAGTAATCTAGCTTATTTATAGACGTACTAAAGCAATAATATCTAATCTAGTAAGTAGCTATTATAATACTAGAATATACTTATATATAGCGCTTAATTAAAAAGATCTAGAGCGATCTTACGCTTATAGATCCTCGACTTTATACTAATAAACCTACGTAATATCTACTATAATATAGCTATCTTTTTAGCCTATATCTAGAGATGCTTTCTATATCCTTTTTTAAACTAAGCTTACTCTAGTACGTTCTCTTTGTTTAGTATAATCTTAGTAAGTCGATCTAGTAGATACCGCTTAGGTCGGCTAGATTTAGGCCTAGCTAGTATAAAGCCTAGTATCTACTCCTTAACTAAGAGGATAAACTTTCTACTACTATATATATCTAAGTTACGTATAGCTCTACTAGCTCGCTAGAATAGAGTCCTTAGACTATTACTATTTAGTAAGCGATACTAGACGATCTACTTAATATCTAGTATATTTATACTAAGGCCTAGAGCTTCTATAGTAAATAGAATTCGTATCTAAGAAGCTAGCTACTAGAACTATTAGATAATATTAGCTTATATATATCTAGCGATTCTACTATAGTAGATTTAATAGATTTTATATAGTTACTCTATAGTAAATTTACCTAGCTACTTCTATTAGATAAACTAGTATATCTAGCTTACTATAGCTCTAAGTCTAGTATAACTATTAATAAATATAATTATTTTCTCTAGCTAGTCTAGCTATATTATACTATTATCTAATACTAGCTCTTCTATAAGCTAGTAAAGTATACTATAATTCGCTAGATTTCTAGTTAGAATACTATAGACTTTTATAAAGATTTCTAGACGATCGATAGAGTACTATATAATATAAATCTCTCTTCTATATCTAAAACTAGCTCTCTCTTTAGTATATCTAAGCGTCTCTACGTTAAGTATAGCTAAGTATCTAAATATCTTTATAGAGCTCTTTACTAGACTCTATAGCTACTTAATCTATATATATTTCTTCTAAAATACTCTACTTTTAGCTCTCTACTACTATATAAGATAGAACTTATTAATAATAATTAGACTAAGGTTCTAGCGAAAACTCGATTTACTTTAGAGCTTCCTAGACTAATTCTAAAGTACTATCTCTAGACTTAGTATAATATATATATAATAACTATTATTTAGATTACTCTATTCTTAGGTAGATAAGCTAGCCTTCGTCTTAGATATAAATAATAATAATCTACTACCTAATCGCTCTATACGTTTAGCTTACTCTAGACCGATCTAGTTAAGAGAAACGATAATTACTACTATCTTCTATATAATAAAGAGCTATATCTAGAAGGCTAGACTCTTCCTAACTAATATTTTTACTATCTAGACGATATCTATATCTATATATAGTAGCTAGTATATAATCTAGGCTTAACCTTCGTATAGAGTAAATAGGAATAACTAATAATATACTAGCCTTACTAGCTAATCTTCTAGTAAGCTAGCTACTAGATTCCTAGATAACTTATAGCCTCTTATATCTTCGATATCTTTCTAGAGCTAGTATCTAGACTCTCTAAATATCTAGACTTTTATAAGATATAGTAGCTTATCTTAAGTTTTTTAAGGAAATATAACTATACTAGTATCGTCGATCTACGAACTAGAATTACTATCGCTAGTACTAATCGTAGCTTCTATACTAAGATCTTAAATAATACTATAAAATACGTTCTATATAAGCTAATATCGTTTAGACTCTTTTATACTATTATTTATATATAATAGAGTATTACGTACGCTAGTATAGATATACTCTCTCTATTTATAGAATCTTATACTATCTAGACCTTTATATAGCCTCTATAGCTACTTAGGCGCTTTAGATATTCTCTTTTACTTTAGTTTTTACTCTAATCTCTCGAGATCGTCGATTTCTAGGTCGCTTAGATTATTATTACTATCTAGATTACCTAGCTCGCTTATCTAAGTATCTAGCTCTCTATAGTCGTCTATATAGATTACTTAGTCTCTAGGAGTAGAATAGTAATCTTCTACGCGTTCTCTAAGCTTTTCTAAATATACTAGACCTTATCTTATACTACCTAGTTCGCTTACTAGCGTAGCTAATCGACTTTAGAACAATACTTAATATACTAGTATAATACGTCATTTTCTTTTTCTAAGCGCTATTCTATAAAATTAGAGAATTAGTATAGAGAGTAGATCTAGCGCTTTTAGACGTACTAACTTACGTATTCTAGTATCTAGCTAGTATAAAATAGTATAGTCTAGAAATTTCTTATATAAATCGACGCGATATAACTAGAGTACTACTAGCTCTATTAGAGATCGAGGCTAGAGAGTATTTATTAAGAAAACGATAGGAGCTTATAGTACGTATTAGATAGAGTAAAACTTATTATCTAGATTCTTTATATATCTTATTATCGCTATCTAGTAGGTTACTAGCTAATAATAAAGCTAGATTATATAATAGTATAAAATAGCTCTAAAGCTAAGTTCTATCTACTAGATACGCTAGATAATCCCTTAGACCTCCTCTAGAGGAGATCCCCGCTTGCGGATAATTAGTCCCTCTAGCGAGGTGGTCTGAGCGTCCCCTAAGACTATCTTCCCTGTATCGACCAAGAGAAGGCGGAAATACCTTCGGAATTCGGAGGCACACATGAGCTGGCTCAGAGTGAATACACCCTCTTTGTCGCTGAGATTCGGCAACTGGTGTCAGAGACGCTTAACCAAAGTTGGAATATTGCCAACATCGTTAGATCTACACTTCGTGAAGCTCAGTTACAAGAGTACTTTACGTTGGCACAAGACTTCTCGACCCGGCATCTGAAAGACCCGAACGGATCTCAAAGGATCGGCTCCAGCGTGCATAAATACTTCTCGCGTGCTACATGGTACAGGTTTGATCACAACCTGACTAGCAAGGACTTTAAAAAGCTTACTTCTATCCTTGCTGGCGAAAAGCAATGGTCGCAAGGGACCACAGCTTGCATCCATCCAGGCAGCTCCGATACCGTGGAAGTGCCGTATACGGTCATGTCATTTCAGAGATCTGCAGATAACCAAAATTAAGCAGTCCCTCTTGCGAAATCGCGCCTTCATTGGTCATATGACGACCCGAAACTATGGTTCATCTCTTCCCCCTACCGTCTCGTGGTGGTTCAAGAGCTGTAGGTCGGTAGCATTGTGAGGTGCGTCTCCAGCGATTGACTGCACACCGCACGCCGATTCGAAAGAGCCGTGAAGATGCAGCTGCCTCTTCCTTTGTCCAACCTTTTCCTGACGGGCCTCCTCATCCTACAGGCCTCCTACGTTGTTGGTCGCAGGCTTGACTTTCCTCCAGAACGCCGTCATGCAGCCGATCTCCACACCGGAAAGCTACAGTATCACAAACGAGATTCACTGGACGCAGACGGCTCCAAAGTCGGCAAGCTGCCCAAAATCACCGTCCGAGACTTCAATGTCTTCCTCAATGGCGACATCAAGCTCTCCCACGACGGCACTGTGGACACCGCCTTCGATGAGGACAATATCCGGCTATCCGAGGACGGGAAATACGTCGTCGTCTTCCAAAGAACGCAAATAGGCACGAACCGCACCATCACGCTTGTCGAGTCCAGCCCGTCCGATCAACTCCAGCCCAAACTTCACGAAATCCTCTACGATAAGCCGGGCGATGAGCTCCCGCGGCCCAAGCCCCGGCTCTTCGATCTGGAGAATAAGAAACAGATCCATGTCAATCACGAGGAGTTATATAATAATACTTTGGCAGTTTATCACGTGGGTTGGAGCAACGATGACAAGAAGTACCGCTTCCTGTCCATCGAGAGAGGCCAGCAGACCTACTCAATGCTGGAGATCGATCGAAAGACGGGCGACGTGAAAGTAATTGTGGCAGAGAAGAGTGACACGTTCGTCGATTACGGGGCGAAAGTACGTTGCAACCTACGCAGAAGCCCTAGCCACGACTCAGTCAACTAATGCACGCAGATCTATTTCAACTTCTTCAACACTACGAAATATCATGATTTGATGTACTGGATGAGTGAGAGGGATGGACATGCCCATATTTATCTCTACAATACCACTACGGGCCAAGTAGTCCGGCAGTTGACCAAGGGAGGATTCGAAATCTACGAAGTGATGTACACGGACGAGGAGAAAGGGAAAGCGTGGCTCAATGGTTATGGGATGGTAAAAGGTCAGGATCCATACTTCAAGCATGTGGCATCCGTCAATCTCGATGGGAGTGATTTCAAGGTTCTGACGGCCGAGGATGCTGGCTATCATATATGTGAGTTCACCGAGAATTACACGCAGATCATAGACCGTTGGAGTCGACTTCCAGACCAGACGATGAAAGGTGTGCTGAGGGATCTCGACGGAAAAGTCATTGGGAAAGCGAAAGAGCGAGCGGAGGACAAACTGTGGGACAACGTCACGCTGAGCGCAATCGAGACGTTCAATACTACGGGGCGGGACGGCAAAACGTTGATCTATGGCATCCTCATTCGACCGAGGAAGTTCGATGAGAACAAGAAGTATCCGATTCTGGAGAGTGTTTATGCTTCACCGAGCGACTTCTATACACCCAAGGGCTTGACAGAAGGGGAGCAGGACGAACTAGCATACTACCAGAAGCAGGCTGACGAGTTGGATGTGGTGGTGGTGATGGCGGATGGTATGGGTACGAACTGGAGAGGGAGGAAGTTTCATGAGGTATGTTACAAGAACTTGAAGGATGCTGGGTTCGAGGATCGCATTGGTTGGATCAAGGCTGCTGCGAAGGAGAGGCCGTGGATGGATCTCAACAAGGTTGCGATCTATGGCACCAGCGCGGGTGGTCAAACTGCTATGGGAGGTCTGCTTTGGCACAACGATTTCTACAAAGCAGCCATTGCAGATTCGGGATGTCATGATAATCGCATTGACAAGTTGTGGTGGAACGAGCTGTGGATGGGTTGGCCCGTGGACAGTTCCTATGCAGCCAGCAGTAATGTGGTGCACGCGGGCATGCTCGAAGGGAGATTGCTTTTGCTGGTCGGCGAGCTGGATGAGAATGTTGATCCTTCGAGTACAATGCAGGTTGTCAATGCATTGAATAAAGCAGGCAAAGATTATGAGCTGCTGGTTGTACCTGGCGCTGAACATGATATCTTGGACAATGCAGCACTGGATGTGCCGCCTGTTCGGAACGTGGTCAACAACTTCTGGAGGAGGTGGTTGAGCGGAACGTAGCGTGACGCAGGGCAGGGCAGGGCAGTGCTCGAAGTATCCTCCAGATGCCACCACGCTGTTCATCTTGTGCTTGCAAGTGGCAGTAGAAGCACTCGACGGACTCATGGCCAGCTCTGAGATGGCCTGATAGCAAGAATGGTGCAGTCTTCAAGCTGCCGTGATACGCGTCTTCCAGGAGCCAGTCGCGAAAGATGCACTCAGCGAGGCGGCCTTGATACGACGTCCTATGGAGAGAACCAAGGGGATGCATATATCCTCCGAGTTGTCCTTCACCGTCGTTCGTCCATTTCCCAAAGCTCTTTCAATTCCCCATGCTCTTTCGCGGCAGTGATGCGATGAGGTACTGGCTTCAACAGGATGGTCCTCGATGATTAGGGTGGATATGTCTGACACTGCGGAGCAGGTATGTCTGAAGGTCGAGCTTGACCACCACGCACGTCTGGTATTCATTCGATGGCGGTGGTATCGTGATATTCCTCTCTACGGTAGTTGCTTTCAGACCCTGGTCAGACTTAGTCATCCATTTTCGACCTTCCTTTCTGGGATCTCCTTTCTTTCTTCCACTTTCCATGCGGCGCGCTCTCACTTTGACAAATGGCGCCCTTCGTCGAGTCATTCCTTCAACGGCATGGCGACCGTGTTCGGTGAAAGTCTATAAGCCGCTTGAATACAGCACTTCGTCTTCCGTATCGTTCCCTACTTTTACCAACATGACAGGAACGAAGGCTCCAACTTATCTGGCATTCCAAAGGGATGGTAAATCGCTTCAGCTCAAGACAACAATCGTTGAAGTACTTCCACTAGCCGATCTGAGCGAAGTGAACCGGCAAGTCTTCAAGAATTCCACCCCCGGAGAGGACCATGTCGTCATTACCGAGGAAACCATATTCCATCCGCAAGGCGGTGGTCAGCCCACGGATGAAGGCCGAATGACTGTGGAGGGAGCAGCGGGCATTTTCAGAGTAACTTCGGTGCGCATGGATGTCGAACCTGGCCATAGTGGTCAAGTCCTTCATCTTGGCCAATTCACAAATGGGTCACAGCCGCACTTTCAACCTGGATCAACTGTAGAGCAAGTTGTTGACGCTGAGAAACGACTTCTTTACTCACGACTGCACACAGCTGGGCACGTCCTTGGTGCGGCAGCACGGCATCTTCTAGAAAAGGAGGTCGAAGGCTTCGATGAGCTAAAAGCGAGTCACTTTCCAGACTCTGCCGGTTGCGAGTTCAAGGGTAGCATCGAGGGCAAGTGGAAAAGTCCGATCCAAGAGCGTCTCAATGAGTATATCAAGCGCGGAGTGCCGGTCGAAATTGACTTTTGGACCGAGGATGACTTCCGACGAGAAGGACTGGAGCGACTTATCCCGGAGCGTAGCCTTCTGCCACCTGGAGAAGATAAATTTCGAGTGGTGAAGCTTGAGGGCTTGGAGACATACCCTTGCGGTGGCACACATGTCGACACCAGTGATCTTTGTGGCGATACGACAGTCAAGAAAATTTCAAGAAGCAAGGGAACCAGTCGGGTCAGCTATGCCCTTAAATGACATCTCAGTCAACTCAATACGATCATACCGTGGCAAGGTCAATTCGTGTGAAGCAGTTAGCAAACCTGGGTTTGCAAAGCGAATGTTCAGAATGCCCGTCCGAGAAGTGGTAGCGACCGAAATTTGATACCTGATACACGCCATTGACCGAGTTACTGCGCCGTGAATACTCGGAACAAGGTGAAGTGCTGGTTCTGTCTCCTCCAAAAGCGCCTTCAGGACGGCGCAGCCACAGACTCGTGCCAGACCTTGCTGATGTCGTTTTCGTAGATCCATCTCATATCGGAACCACCAGCTCTAATCACCTTGTTCCTCACCTTGTCGTCGTAGCTGGGGTCGGCAAGGCTTCTCAAATTCATCGCACGCCTTTTGGCCTCACTATCAAGGTGTGCATACATCCGGGCGTAGTAGGGAAGCCGAATCTTGTTGAACAACGGCAAAGCTCGATGGATATCGTTGCGATGTAGTTTCAGCGCCTGTGCCAAGACGTAGCCGTCTTCCATGGCAAAGCCTGCACCGCTCCCGAAAGCTCCGGATAAAGCGTGTGATGAGTCGCCAACGAGAACGACCTTTTCTGACCAGTTTGTCAGGTCATCCAGCTCAGGCCCCGCGAAGGCTGCAAACTCTTTCCACGCTCCTTCTGGTACCCGTTTCAGCGCTTCCCGTATTTGTGGAAGATACTCCTTCGCTCATTAGCTGCAGGACTTGCGCCAACTCTCCGTTGACCCGAGCACTTACCGTGAAGTGTGATTCCACCGTGGCATTGTCAATGGGAGTACCCCAGGTGACTTTGCTTGCGCTGTGTATCTTTGGATCCTGCCAGGCTCGCGCTGCAATCTCCCACAAGCCTTGGCCAACGGGGGAGAAAAACACATGCGTGGTCGGACCATGCCACCAAGAAGTAGTCGCAAACCTTGGATCAAGATCCTTCACAGCGTCCCAAGGCAGTAAAACGCGCCATATTGTCGTACCAGTGAATGAGAGTTGGTAATCTTTCCAGGCTGCGTCTCGGACTACTGATCGGATGCCATCTGCTCCAACAACCAGATCGGCAATTATATGCTTGCCATCAGCGAACTCCAGGCGGACGCCTCTCTCACCAAGATCTTCGAGTCCGATGACTTTGTGACCTAGCTTCAGAATGGCATCATCAATCTGCGAGCGTAGCACCCTTTGGAGCTCGGTACGCTGTGTGCGGATGGGCGGTCGTTTGAGATCCGATGGTTTTTCGTTTCTATGGACTTCCTCGCCTGTCTTGCCATTTCTGAGAGTTGCCTGATAAGTGCCTGCTATGCGTAGGCGGCCACAGATTTTACCTACAAATTCATAACAGTGAAAGTCGGATGGCCTTTGAGATCATCCGCTGCGCCAAGCAGAGACAAGACATTCCAACTATTCTGCCCGATACTGATGCCCGCGCCGACCTCGCGCAGTACTTCAGCCTTTTCGTATATTGTTACTTCGACGTGGTCAATCTTACTTAACGCGATCGCTGTTGCGAGCCCTCCAGGACCTGCACCCACTATTGCGATGCGCAACCGCGGATAAGGCTCTTCGGTCTCCATCTGACGAGGGCGTACAACAGATGTTTTGGAATGAACCGATGCACTCTATCAACAAGATTCGATAGATATCGAACAAGTGCTTGAGCTTCAGGTTATAACACTAAAGCTCCGAGGGATCCTTGCTAGTGGGTCTGCTACGATGTCGCAATATCTCGTGAGGATTCGCGACTTCAACGTGGTCGACACGCGAAAATTTGCCATGCTGGATGTAACTCAGCCGAGAATGGCATTTTATACTTCGATCTTGCCAGAGGGTCCCGGTCCTGGTGTTCACTCAATTTCAGCCTCTTCAGTTTTGGAGCAACCATGGCAGCGCTCAGTATCAATGCCAAGATTCCCGATACGAGTATCTCTCCTCTGCCGATTGAAGAGCCTCGTCCTCTGCAGAATCGAAAATGGTATCGCACAACATTGTTCAACGCCTTTGTCATTGGTGGCGTTGGATTCATAGCTCCTGGACTCTGGAATGCCATGAACTCTCTCGGAGCTGGAGGAGCACAATCACCTTTCCTCATCAATGCCGCCAATGCTTTATTGTTCAGTCTTATGGGATTTCTATGTCTGTTCGGCGGACCTATCTCCAATCGCATCGGGCTTTCTTGGACACTTTTTCTTGGCGCTATAGGGTATCCGATCTACTCCGCAGGTCTCTACTGTAATAACCGATACGGCAATGTCTGGTTAGTTCTTTTCGGTGCTACAACTTGCGGTCTTTCTGCCGGCCTCTTCTGGGCGAGTGAAGGTGCCGTCGCGCTGGGTTATCCCGAGCCTGGCAAACGAGGGCTGTATATGAACATCTGGCTCTGGTTTCGGACCGGCGGACCTCTGCTGGGTGGGGCCATCGTTCTGGGGCTTAATCATGATGCGAAAGCTGCGAAGAAAGGAAAAGTTGGATATCAGACTTACTTGGTGTTTATTGCGCTGCAGTGCTTGGCGGCACCTCTGGCATTACTGCTGACCCCTCCGGAAAAGGTGCAAAGAGCAGATGGAAGCAAAGTCATCGTTCGATCCGAGCCCAGCTTCAAGGCAGAATTCAAGAAGTTGTGGGAAGTCACTAAGAGGAAGGACATTTTGATGCTGCTTCCTGTGTTCTGGGCCGCCTACTTCAACCAATACACTTCCAACTTCCAGACTTACTATTACGGCGTCCGAGCTCGAGCGCTTATTAGCTTTTGTAGCTACTTGGCTGGATTGCTCTCATCGCAGATCATCAGCACCTTACTTGATTACAAAGGATGGCCCGTCAAGAAGAGGATCGTCGTCGGCTTCTACTACGTCGTCACTATTCATGTCGTGTCCTGGACGTACGGCTGGGTAATTCAGGAGCAGATCACTAGCATGAAGGAGGCACCGGCATACGACTGGGCTGACAAGGGTTTTCTCAAAGGGTTCTTCGTCGTTTTTCTGTGGCAGTTCTCTCAACAGGGCTTACAAAACTGGATGTACTACCTCCTTTCCACCACTACTGACAACATCTCGGATATGGCTCGCTTGGCGGGGATTCTACGTGGTCAGGAGAGCTTCTCGCAAGCTGTAGCATATGGCATCAATTCGAAAGACTGGAAGGGAGGACGTGTGCCTCTGGCGTTGAACACCGTTCTTCTTGGTAAGTCTGATGGTGATTTTTTGTCCTATTGACGCTGACATGTAACAGGCTTGTCTGTGATACCTACATGGTTGGTTGTGAGGAAACACGTTCCGGTTGAGACGCCGAAGGAAATGGGTGCCGAAACAATAGAAGTGTCTAGCAAATCTGACGCTGAGTAGCCGTGGGGCGACACCATCATCTGTGCCGTGACCGGCAAGGGGGGGTTAGCATGACTTTTATAGCTTGTGGCCCATCAATTGGCACACCAGTATCTCGGCTAAAATCCTGGAGCGGTTGCTGCCCCCTATATCCTCACCACGATCAGTGCATTCCAGTCATCTCTTTCCTTCTCTATTAGCGGTAGCCCGCTTTGACGCACTACTCAGCAAGTGCGTTCTTATATCGCGTTCCAAAAGTGTCTTCCTCGGTACGGCAACCCCGAAACCGTGGAAAAGGGGAAAGTTGAAGTGGCCCTATAGGTGGGACTGATCGGGCGCACGAGCAATGAACATCACCTGGGGCAACTCATTGTTATCTCAATATAGGTGCAATTACCGTTTATAAAGTTGGGCACTGGCTTGACTTTCATCACCTCTAAGCGCTCATATGAAATATATGTTCGGCTTGGGCAATTTGTTGACTATGAGTTGTCTCCATATAGAGGACTTGTGAGGGCTAACGGACTTTGGGACGGTCCGGGTGACTGCGTCTCGGACATGCCTTTACATAAAGCAATTACAAATGGCTCCACAGCAAGGCAGGATACATGCCCCAAGGGCAAAGTTGACGACGCAGTCCACAATCGGGTGGACTATTCCGACGACGATCGACGCATGACCGAGCTCAGATCGGGCCACAAACTGCGCATGCGGTGGATGTATGACAATTACAGATATGGAAAGTGGTTCCTGACGAGATTCATTCCTTAGCTAGCAGCTTGTGCGTTCTCAGCCTAGATTACATTGACACCTCGCAGCGCATCGTGAAATCGCACAGAAGCCGCGTCATTGCAGATCCTATTGCGGTATTCACTTCTTCACAGTCTGGCTAAAGCTCACCTTTCGCTTCGGCGGAGGCAAGAACACATTCAACACCCGTCTCGGAATCTTCTTGAACCTCACACCCTCCCAAACACCCACGATCTCCCCATCTTGGAGAACAAAAACATCTCCCCTCACGACACTCTTCTCGCTCGGGTCCTGCCGCATCTGGACATAGTTTCGGATACCCTGAAAGGCAGTAGGTGAAGGTTCCGCGACAAAGTATGGAGCTCTCGAGATGGAGGGCGTGTCGGGCGTCGATGGAGAAGCAGAAGTGAGCCTGGCGACACGATCGGGCTGGAATTTGGGAGAAAGCTTCATGGCTGCGACACCGTGTGATACAAAGGCGTTCTTGTCTTTCTCTGGCTCCACCGCGTTGGCGACGAAGCCGGAGATATGGCATGATGCATCAAGGTAATATGGCCCAGTGAAGTCGCTGTTTGGGTCGAGGTGTTGGAGGTCAACGATGGATGTGGCCTCGTTGTTGCGGGTATTGAAGACGACTTCGGACATGTTCTGGTACTTCGAATTGTACTGTACGAAAGACTCAAACAGCTTGTAGGCTTGGGATCGCTGGACAAGCTGGACGTCCATATTATTTTCTGTGCATGCGCGGCGGTGGAGGTTTTGGATCCGATCGATGATGAAGGGTGTGTAGTGTCGCCATTCGTCGAGCCAGATTTGATAGTCCTCGAACTTGACATAGCAGTAGCCGCATTCTTGGAGACGAACGCCCTGAGGCGTGATGGAGTGGAAGACGCATTTGATGGTGGCGTTCATGATATCCGTGGAAGTGGATTCTTCTGGTTGCCCTATAGTTGTCTCCATCTCGATCCAAAGGTCTCCGACTTTCTCGATGTCCTTGACAATCAGCGGCTTATGGATCTCGGTGTTGTAGACATTGATTCCTGGAAGCTCCGCATCTTCTCCTTTGTATTGGTGGAATATGTACCGGGCTACAGTTTGTGCCATATCGAGATTGAGGCCGGCTGGAGTGAGGACGCAGCCATTGCACTTGTGGTTCTGAGAATTTGCGTGAGCACTCTTTCCTCCAAGATAATTTCGGAGTTTTGAGACTCACCATGACAATGGGAGCCAGCTCTCGGTCTGCCAATGATGACCGTATTATGATTCTGGACTTTGACAATGCATCGTCGAACTTCTCACTAACGAGCTGCTGGCATGAAGGCGATAGTCTCTTCATGCTGGCTATAGCGACAGCAATGGGATCTGAGAGCTGCTCAAAAGACGGAAAATTCTCAGCTGGTGAAGTGCTCATTTTGACTCGGGAGAAGCGCGAAGGATGAAGTAAGCTCGCTACACCAACATATGATGACTTTGGATCTGATATGCCGCATCAGGCGATTCATCTGGGCCCTCTTTATAGGTTCCATTGTAGCTCATGGCGGCAGCGAACTTTATGCCGATGAGACCTTCAATGCTGATCAATACTGACGTTTCGCCAGAATAACCCATCGTACTGCTAAGAGTGCGAAACTCATATGCGCGATAACCTCCGACGTAGCAATAGACTTGTCTGTGAACGCTCAGCGGAAGCATCGTGTAAGACGAAACATGAAATGTTAGTCGAGGCCGTCTGCAGTACTCAGGGCAACCGTTTCAAAGGTGTGCTTTCAGCGCCGATGTTACATCTGGATCGGAGCTGAATGCATGGCTTGGCACCGCGAGAATCCTTCCGTGCTGACTTCGTGGCAAATGGTCACCAGCCACCTCCTCCAGCATCAAATGAGTGCAGAAAGCTGAGGACACAGCGTTCTCCAGCCGCATGTGAGCATATGCTGCAGAACTTTAATGAGCGTCTACGTGTCCTTTCTGCTGCAGAAGCGCATGTTGTTAATCTGCAGAAGCCTAATACTTTCTGCTTTTCGACCCTGAACGCATTGGTTCCGCGAGAATAATTAACGACCGCCAGATACGTCAATGAAGGAGCCAGTAACATACGATGATGCCGGCGATAAAAGCCATAGGATTGCTTCTGCGACCTCGTCAGCTTCGCCAGGCCGGCCAATTGGCGTCAGCTTTCCCAGCCGCTCTGCGCGTCCTGGATCTCCAGTCGTCTTGTGTATGTCAGTGTTGATGAGCCCAGGCCGGACCGCATTGACTCTGACACCATGAGGGGCAAGTTCCTTCGCAAGGCCCAGAGTCAAAGAGTCCACTGCGCCTTTGCTCGCCGCGTAGTCGACGTACTCTCCCGGAGAACCTATCTTCGAAGCCATCGACGATACGAACACGATACTGCCGCCACTACCTCCATGAGACGTCGGAAACCGACGTGCAGCCTCTCTGGCGCAGAGCAACGCTCCCATCACATTTACATCCATCATTCGACGGAGACGCTCGATCTCCATGTCGGCCAGATCGCTCGACTTTGCTGTAATGCCCGCGTTGATGACGATGCCATTGACATTACCGCCGTAGCATTTTTCCATGGAGTCGAAAAGCGAAGATACATCTTGCTCGTGCTCCACGTTCCCGTGAAGGGCAATAGCAGATCCGCCGGCTACCTTGACCTCATTGACTGTTGCTCTAGCGGCGCCAGAGTTGTAGACGTAGTTCACACCGACTGACCAACCACGCTTGCCAGCCAGTATCGCTGTCGCTCTGCCGATACCGCGGCTCGCGCCTGTGACGAGGAGATTGAAAGGGGGAGACATCTTGAAATCATATGTGAGTCCGTACGATGGAGCGAGATGATGAACGCGCTTGCACCGCAGATGTCCTTCACTTATCAGTGACTATGTCGCACAGGGAAAAACAAAGGTGATCGTCGTCGAGAAGCAGCAGATATGACCACGTCTTGGCATTACGATCCGTGCGGAAGTTCAACCTCACCTCTCAGCCCTTGTTTTCGACCACATCCTCAATCTTGGGTATTATGCTCACGAGTTCTACTGCCTTCCAAAAGGTTCCCCGTACCACTAAAACTCCACATCTTCTCCGGTGAGATTGTGGACAATCGCCAACTATGGCACTGCTCTCTTTAGCCGATACGGCAAGGATTGCCGAGGTGGAGATCCTTGCGCAACGCGGCATTGCTTAACAATCATCGGGCTCCATCCAAAAACACACATACCATATACATTCCGAGGTTCTCATGGGAAGAGACTTCCTCCCATAATCGTGGACCCCAGTTTTCGAGTATTGTGCGACTTCCGGCCATCCAGCTGAGCGTTGAACATCACTCTTCCCACAATGGCATCCAAATCCAACCTCAACCAGGCCTACAATGCTCCCGTTCCAGACATCCCATATTTCTCTCCCCAACATCAGACATCTCCAGGCACACCCTTCGACCCAACATCCCCCAACATTCCCACTCTATTCCAGCCCCTCACGATCCGTGGAACTACGCTCAAAAACCGCATCGTCGTCGCGCCCATGTGCCAGTATAGCACGTCGGAATCCGGCCCCCAAATTGGCGCTCTCACGCCTTACCACATCACCACCTTGGGCCACTACGCCCTCAAAGGTGCGGCCCTGATCTTCATTGAAGCCTCCGGCGTGCAACCCAATGGCCGAATTTCGCCCAACTGTCCGGGGATCTGGTCGGACGCACAGATCGACGGGGTGAAGGCGGTGGCGGACATGTGTCATTCCCAAGGCGCACTCTGTGGACTGCAGCTGGCTCATGCGGGGAGGAAGGCGAGCACGTTGCCACCCTTTGTGAACGCGAGGTTTGGGAAGCCGAGTGTGAGAGCGACGAAGGAGGTCGGAGGCTGGCCAGAGGATGTAGTTGGGCCGACGGCGGGGATGTCTTGGGATGGGAAGAGGGATGATGACCCCGAAGGCGGATTCTGGGAGCCGAGGGAGTTGAGTGTTGGGGATATCGAGGAGTTGGTGCAGGATTTTGCGAAAGCGGCACAGCGCTGCGTACGTGCGGGCGTGGACGTTTTGGAAATCCATGCCGCGCATGGGTACTTGCTGCACCAATTCCTGTCCCCCATCACAAATCGGCGCACGGACAATTACGGAGGGTCGTTCGAGAACAGAATCCGCCTTCTCCTCGAAGTCATCGGCGCGATCCGAACCGTCATACCGTCCAGCATGCCGCTCTTCCTTCGCCTCAGCTCGACAGAATGGCTGGAGGAATCCGCCTTGGCAAAGGATTTGGGCGGAAGCTGGGACGTCGACAGCTCGATCAAATTGGCCAAGATCATTTCCGAGCTCGGCATCGATCTCCTCGACGTCTCCTCCGGCGGCAACCACCCGGACCAGAGGATCAACATGTTCAATTCGAAAGACTACCAAACTCGCATTGCAGCACAGATTCGGAAAGAACTGAAACTCGCGAACAAATCCATGTTGATCGGTGCCGTGGGTCTTATCACTGAAGCTGAGCAAGCCAAAGATATCGTCGAAGATTCGGAGGCGGCGCAGTCGAAGGGCACGGTGGAGGGAGGGAACGATGAGGTGAAAGAAGAAGCTGAGGCTGCGAGAAGGATTACGGAGGGGAAAGAGCCGATGGCGGATGTTGTGCTTGTGGCGAGACAGTTCATGAGGGAGCCGGAATGGGTGCTGAAGGTGGCGTGGAGATTGGGGTTGGATATTGCGTGGCCAAGTCAGTTTTTGAGGGTGAGGTTTCCGAAGCTGTAAGGTTAATGATGTCGATAGCTGGTGGATGGAGCGAAGGTTAGAGATAGATGTGTATGACCGTAGACACCATAAAGACTGTACTTCGCTTGCGAGAGAACTATTTATCGTGCTATCGGGGTATCGACGAACAATGCTATAGAAGTCCAAACCAAGCTAAATGCCCGAGAATGCAGAGAGGGATGTGTCAATGCGCGATGGTACTTGTGGGGGTTACTGCATGCTCCGTAGCTTTTCCTGCTCTTCGGTAGTGAGGGCATTAAAAATCTCGGCAAACTCAGGCTTTTGTGCCTGTTGCTGAAAGAAGCCCATCAAGTACTGCTGAGTTTCGTCGTCTCTACCACGCGAGGCAACAGGGCCATCTTCGGCGGCGAAAGCCATTAGTTGGGATTTGGTCATGCCCGAGCCAAGATCAAGGAAGTCGTCCCCATCGTCTTCCCAGTCACCATCATCCTCATCGGCATCATCAAGCTCCGCTGCAGCTGCGGCGTCTATGTTTCGGGCCTCGCCCGATGCAGAGAGGAGTTCTTCAACGAGCACTTTAATGATCTTGAGTTGCGCTGGAATGATCGTATACTGATCTGGCTGCTGCTTCGCGCGGGAGCGAGTGATGATGCGATCAGATTTGGGTACGATCAGATCGCCCTTTACCTGTATCTGTGCGAGGCGTGGGTCATGCAGCTCGTATAGCTTGGACAAGGCGACAACACTACAAGAATCGTTAGGAGTCTGGTCTCTATGCAGATATGCGGTCGCAACTTACTTTTGTCGGATGTCCTCATAGCCAGCAAAGTTAATGGAGTTCTCCAACCATTTACCGATGACAACCTGAAGACCATTCTGGTCGCCAATCCGCACATCTGCCAGGAAGCCAACCACTTCGTGTGCTGAAATGAGAGACAGCCTTGCGAAGACAAGAATCAGGCTCTGGATGAATTGTGCTTGAGAGGCTGTAGACAGCCGCACTGCGACAGCCTGGAGGAGCTGCATTAGATAAGGTCCAAGCTTTTCTGACCCTGCTCTCTCGACAACCTCAGCTGCAAGCCCACCGACCTCGGATGCGCCGTTGTCATCGACCGAGGGATTCAGTAGTCTGTCAATGATGACCAATACCACCTCGAGACCTCCTTTCCCAGCTTGGTCTCGGAAGCTGAATACCTGTTCCGAGTCGTGACGAAGCATATGCTTCACAGCTGAAGTGGCTGACTTCAACAGCTCATCATCTTGAGACCCCAGGAGAAGTCTCGTCAATCGAGGCATGACTGTAGTGACGAAACCAGGCGGTAACGGCGTGGACCCATTTTCGGCGAGGACCGCAAGCAGCTCTGCGGCAAGATTGGCTAGAGCGTTCTCCTCCGTCAGAGTAGCCACGTCAAATGCGCCCATGAGAGAAGGCAGGACTTTCTGCGCTAGCTGGGCATAATGTTCACGACCTGCGCTTGCGATGTCCTCTGCGATCTGCTCGAAGGTCTCGGTGACCAAGAGCGCTATTTGGAAGTTGGTCGCTCCTCGGCTGGCGACGGTGAAAAGGAGGTCGATGCCCCCGCCTGACAGAACTGTTCTTGTGTCCAAGAGAATTGCATCTCGTAATGTCTCGATGATGGTAATGAGCAAATCATCGTTGTCGTCCAATTCACTGAGGTCTTGTGTGTTTAGGAAATTAGAGAGAGACGTAATGATAGTGGGTTGTTTCTGTAATGTGACTGATGTAGGGAGCGCCGCAAGGTAGTATTGAAGAGCGCGGATGCAAGAAACCTTGACAATTTCAGACTCGTCAGATGATATCGCCTGCAGTGTGGCCTCCATGAAGGACACAGCTACGTTTTGTAGAGCCTCGCCAGAGGTTCTTGTAAGGCTGCCGGCCACCAAATAGCCTCTTGCACGAAGAAAGACGGGTTCTTCTTGCATGGCGTATCTGATGAAGTCGACATAACCATTTGCAGACTCAGGCCCAATCTGCTTCTCGACATCCTGAAAGTCACCCAGAAGCTGATTAAGCAGGTACAGAGCGGCTTCTTTCACCTTCCACCCTGCGTTCTCGGAGTAAAGAGTGCGAGTATATGCCAGTAAGCCTTCCACAGTCGCGTTGTTCAGCCACTCTCCAAGCTTGATGACCAGGTCACCGCAGGCTGATCGTGGCGTGTAGTTGGCGGTCACATTGACTTCTTCCGAGAGGAAGACGTTGACATCGATATCCCACAGGCCTTCCTCCTCGGTGGTGATCTGAGCGTATGCAACGGCGACTTTCATGACATCCGTGATCCACGTGGCGCCGCCTGTCTGGGTTTGTAGCTGCTGCTCGAGCTCTTTCCGAACCGGCGGAGCGCGTAAACAGGCCTGCATGAAATCCAGTTCCTCGAGAACGAGAAAGTCCAAAGTGAAGGGCAGACCATCGGCGTCTTCGAGTCTTCCTTGTCCAAAGTCTTCTATGTACATTTGGAAGTACTGGGCTTGGAGGGTCGACAATTCTTGCCACGTCGCGGAGAAGAGAGCGGGGCTATGGGGGGAAAGCATTTGAGAAAACAGTGTCCGGATGCGCATCAGGACTTTGACAACTTGGAGTTTGAGCGCGACAGATCCCCGGTAGTGCTCGGAAGCGGCGTCTTTTTGACCTTCTGCAGGCGCTGCTGGAAGCGGTGTTTTGAGAGACTCGATCGCGAACGGAATCCAGCCGGTGAAATTTGTTTCCGCGAATGCCTTGACATCAGCCTTGTGGTCTTCCATGACCATCTCCAGCAGGTCGAAACATGATCGAAAGACTGAAACGGCGAGCGCTCGAAGCGAGGCTGGGCGATTGCCGTTCGATGCAACATCGTACACAACTTTGACCAGATCCTGGCCCACTTTGAAGAACTGCTCGTCGTTGAACGAATCGTCCACCAATTCGTTCAGCACTTTGAGGGCACCATGGAGCTGAGCATCTGCACCAGTTGCCACCACACTCAAAACGGTTGGTAGGAGGTCAGGCCAATCCTCCGGGAAATCGGCGCTGGCAATCTTGCTGACCACCAGGCTGGCGGCGCTCTTGATCTTCCTCTCATCGCGGCCACTCACCGCGAGATCAAGCAGCTGGCGTCGAATCTGAGCTTTCTTGCCCTCATCCGTGAATAGTTGGCCGGAGAACTCGTCGAAATTGGTCGACCAGCACGCCAGCACCCAATTCTTCAAGATGAGTAGCGAGGACTGACGGACTTGGATCGGCACGTCGTGATGTGCGCCTATCGAGACGAGGCCAGCGGGGAAGTCGGGATTGGCGTACTGCTGCTTCAACTGCCACTCTGCATTCTTGCGTGGACCCTCTTGGGCGGATTGCGTTTCGGTCAGCAGATGCACTAGCTGCTCCTCCATGGCTGGCGTGTCTCAGCAGCTAGCGTCGTGGTGCCTACACCCACTCAAGCCTGGCCGAATACCGCTGAGTCGACTCGTGGTGAAGATGGCCCAGCGGTGGTGTGGTGGAGGGTGCTGTCGGTTTGCCTATCGCTGGCGGTGACACTGCTGGCGGGTTGCAAGTGATGTTCGTGTTGTAGTGATGGATGTACCCGAGGTACAACGGAAGCGCACCTCAATTCAACGCGGAAACAATGTCGACACGGGTGGTGAGTGGAATTTCAAGTGAACAATTGCCTGCTTAATGCAAACACCGAAGATTCGAGGTCCCGCAACGCGAGAATGACGCGTCGCCAAACCTAGAGTGAGCGCCAAGACATCCGAACCGCGTCGACGCGGCCCAAACACCCTCTCCAAGCAACCCGGGCACTACATGTACTCTACCTGTATGCATCGCCAACCGTGGCCAGAGCCATGCCGCCCACCGAGCGGGCGACGTTCCGCATCTTCATCACCGCCTTCACGGACTTCGTCGCCGTGGCCATCCATACCATTCTCTACGAGCGGAAGATCTACCCCGAAACATCTTTCATCTCCGCCAAGAAGTACAACTTCCCCGTCAGACAAAACCGCCACCCCAAAGTCTGTGAGTGGATCAACGATGCGGTGAACGCGGTCGAAGTGCAGTTGTTCAAGGGCACGGTAGACCGCATCGCCATGGTCATTTACAGTAAGCAAGCACAGCCACTCGAGCGAGTGGTATTCGACGTCTCGCGCTTCCCTGTGGTGCCATCGACCGAGCTCGATGTGCCCCTGGAACGCATCGAGGCCGACGGATCGCAGACGAATATCTTGCCGCGTGTGGAACTAGAGGAACAGCTGCGTGCAACCATGAATCGACTGTCCAATTGCGGTGCTGGGCTCAAGCCTTTGCCACCAGGCTGTACCTTCACCGTGGCTGTGGAGCTGAAGGCCGAAAGCGAGGCGCCTGTCAAACACCCTCAAGCCTGGGTCCCAGCTGAGCGACAAACCGGGCAACGCCCCCAAGGTTCTCATGAGCAGAAACGCACGACTCCCGTGAGAGCAGTCACTGCCGGAGAAATGACCTTTGAGACATGGCTCGAAGAATTGGAAGAGAAAGAAATTTCCATCTCGAGTCAGGGTACCACAGCCTTTTCGGACTACTCCTAACTCAACCCACAGCAGCGTCAAAGATCGCATACACGCCTCTCTGCGACACTCCACCCTCGCTTTGCTCCGCGGGCGCTTTTCCGTCCACCCACATGCGGTAGTACTCGACACCAGCATGCTGCCAGCCAAGCTCATCAAAGAGCTGTACAGCGTCTGGATTGCCACCCCAGACTTCAGTCACAAGGGTTGCTTCACTGGCGAGCCTGTCGAGGGACCAGTCATTCATGGTTCCGGTGTCGCCAAATTCATTGCAGCTGTAAGTACCGCCTTGGCATACCCAGCATCTTCGGAATAAATCGGGCCAATTCGGACACCGCCTGAGCACCGGCGGTTGATTGCCCACGCCTTGATTTCATGGGCTTGCTTGGGGTCGCTAGTTTCCACAATCGCTACGCCTTCAACATCCTGGCGATCGAACAGGTGCTCATCGCTCCACAATTGTGGTCTATTGAATCCAGTGTACTTGAGCTCGTGCTGAGCAAGAAGCGAACGAGGTACAGAGCGAACATCTACAACATGTCCGATGGAAGGTGTCTGTGGTACCGGTTCCTTTGCAACGAGCGGACGTACCATGATTCGAACTGTTCCAAGCGGTGATGAGACGAATCCTCTGCGTTCATCTGAATGGGTCACGTCAGTTTCAATGAAAATTGAGAAGAGGCAGCGTTCCTACATGTGGCCCTCTGCTCAACCACTCCATCCAAGCCTTTCACCTCAACTCTTTTATCCTTCAAGTCTCTCTCGGCAGCTTCAAATAGCTTACGGCCTAAACCTTTGCCGCGATGCTTCTCCTCGATGATGAACATGGAGACCCAACCCGTGGAGTTGTCATTGATTACAGCCGCAACATGACCTACCGCTTTTCCAGACGTCTTCTCGATGAGTAAGATCATGCCATAGCCATTCGATGGATTCATGTAAGTATCGAGGTCATAGTATCCACGATTCTTGCGTCGATGTCAGTCTGACTTGTCCCTTTTCAGTACTTACGAAGATACCACAGGCGCGCTTACCCATCCCAGCACCTGCATGAAACCCCACCAAACCTCCCGGAACTCATTTGTGTTCTTGGCGGGACGTATGAGGTACTGCTCGTCTTCGAAGAAGACCGGCCCTGGCTGTGTGGTCATCTTCGGATCTGTGTGAATGGAGAAGAGTAGAAAGTTGGGAATTATGAAAGTGACTCTTAGCTCAGGTCCACATCGTCCCTGCAGCTGAAGGAGAAAACATCACGCCGAGTCAGCTGCGCATATCGATCCATACCCCGGCTTTATGACCAGCCATACGATCTTGCAGGAGGGGCGGTCGCATCATCTCAGCCGTTTCATGCTTATCTAATCAGTGAAGCTGGTTAATTCAGACTAGCACCAGCAAAACCAGAAGTTTTGTCTAGAACTGCACACCAGTACACAAAGCGCCATCAACGACCAAATTCGTTCCGCTCACAAAGCTCGCGCGATCACTTGCCAGAAATACACAAGCATCAGCAATCTCCTCGGCCTTGCCCATTCGACCCATTGGATTCAGCTCCAACTGCGACTTGAACAACTCCGGCATATCACGCTCAATGTCCCCCCATGCACCATCAGAAATATAGATATTCCCTATAGAGGCACATTGTTAGCTCACGCATGGCTCATCAAGCGGTCATCGTCTCACCTGGAGACAGCGAATTCGCTCTTACGCCCTTCGGCGCCAAAGTATGCGCTAGTCCTGCTGTATACCTGACCAGAGCAGCTTTCATCGCACCGTATGGTCCTGCGGCGGTGAAATCTACGTCACGACCGGAGACCGAGTTGATTGTGACGATGCTGCCTTTAGACTTTTCGAGGTGTGGGAGCGAGGCACTGATGAGATGGTAGGTACCCTGCTGGCTTCAGCACGGAAAGTGCCTCATGGCAGTTTCTCGCTTACCATCATATCGGTGTTGAACGAGGTTTGCCAGTTCTCCACCGAATCGGGAATGGAGAGGGACGAAACATCTGGAACATGGAGAATCAGTGCCCCAAACGAGAGGTGAATGGAGGATTGGAACCTACTGGCGACCACGACATTGATCTTGCTTGATTCCTTCGCGCAACCCGTCACCCATCCGGAGACTTTGGCTGGGTTTGACACATCGACTATGGCGCCAATGGCCTGGTGAGAAAGCGTAAACCTTTGGCAATTTGCTGGAAAGAGTTTGGCTGGCACTGACCTTTCCGTCGGCGAACTCTTCGGCATATCTCTTGTTCGCCTCTGTCACGTCCTTGGCTGTGCGGGAGCAGAAATGGACGGTGGCGCCTTCTTTGAGGAAGCCTCGGACGATGGCACGACCTATGCCGCGAGTGCCACCTGTGCTGCTGCATGAGTCTAGGTAGCATGAGCATGCTTATCTGGACATACCAGTGACGAGCACGACCTTGCCCTCGAGGCCCATGAACATCTTGACTCCTCGATCGGTGCTGGAGCTGTGGTGCGCTGCTTTTTCGCCGTGCGTTACGATTTATCTATGTCGGCCGGGACGAAACATCCCAGTGCCTGTGTACTGGAGCTGGATTGGAGGTGGAGAGCTTGGCAGGATTACGTAGCTGGGCCAGCCAACCCGTCCATTATACTTCACCGTCCACCACTCCTCTCTCACCTCCTGCTGGAATTCTATCTCGTTCTCGGGTCTCGCATCGTTCTCGCTGCGCCGAATCCTGAGTCGCCCCTCTCATCAGCATCATTGAGCCCTTTAACACATCACCGGCCGATGGCCGCGGCGTTCCCATGATCGACGCCTCTCATCTCTAAGCATGTCTCCAGCCAATCCGTCAAGAAGGCCCACGCCACGATGCGCATTCGCGTGGTGTCTGCATGCATGATGGCTCGAGGCCGTCAGGTAACAAACATGACGAGGTTCTGCTCAATATTGAATGTTCTGCGAAGCATCTGCGTGAGGGAATACGTTGTTCATCCAGCCCAAAGAGATGTTGGAATCGATACACAATTGAGGAGCTCACATGCAAAAGAAGCAGAATCATCTTGACTCGGGATTTCTGACGAGCTTTGCGCTCCATGGCGGAGTAGCTCCACCCCAATAATACTATAAGCTCGGTAATTATGCAGATCTTTAGAATACAGCTCAAAGCCAACGCTTGACTTACTCATCGGAACGGAACATTCGGATCCAATCCCAATCCATCCCACTGATTCATTATCGACTCGTGGACAACAGCATCCTGTTAGACAGCGTAAAAACTTACCGAGTACAACAAGATTTGAGGAAGAAGACCTCTACATCTCTTGCACAAAATTGTCAAAGCACACGGAGCGGATTTAATCGACATTATGGCGTCGGAAACTTGGGATCCGAATGCAACTTCGTTCCCTTCCATTCACGAGCTTCCTGAGATACCAGGAGCTCCGAAATTTGCGGCCTGGTTCTGGGGAAAAGATGACTATCTTGGCAGAATTAACTTATTGACACCAGCTCGAGTCAAAGCAGCAGCAGCAGAGATCAAGACGGGTGAGATGGCCAGGACAGACTTGCCACTGCACATTCCTGAGCAGCCGGCTTTTGGACGACAGTTGTTTGAGCATAAGATCAAGCCGCTCAGGCCGAACTATGCATATGACGATATCTATTCATTGAACACACAGTCGGGAACACAATGGGTGAGAACATTGACTGCCATTAATTTCAGAACTTGGACAAGTGCTGACCATTGAATCTTCATGACTATAGGACGGCTTTCGCCACGTAGCTCACGCTTATACAGGCTATTTCTACAATTGGACCAAGGGTTCAGACATAGACGGACCAGAGCCGAATGAAAAAGCCAGCATTCACTATTGGTCTCAGCACGGGATCGCAGGTCGTGGAGGTACCCATCACATCTCCCCAACCCAGCTTTCCCCATCATTGACATCACACAGTCCTCCTCGACTACCGCCGCTACGCAACCTCCCAAGGCATCAAATATGACGCCGCCACTTCCCACCCCATCTACTACCAAGACCTGGTCGAAGTCGGCAAATCCCAAGGCATCGACATCCGCCCAGCCTCCCAAGGCGGCGACATCCAAATCGGCGACATCCTCCTCGTCCGCGCCGGCTACACCGAAGACTACTACTCACGCACCCGAGAAGCCATCCGCGCCCTGGGACTCCGCCGATACGCCATGGAAGGCGACGACTCGGAAATCCAAGCCTGGGCCGGCCTGAAGCAGGAAGACGCCGTGCGGGATTGGTTACACGACTGTTACTTCGCCGCCGTCGGGGGCGATGCGCCATCGTTCGAGAAATTCCCGCCGCCCACCGATGGCACGGCGTTGCACGACAAGATCCTGGCGTGTTGGGGCATGCCGTTGGGTGAGATGATCGATCTGGAGAAGGTGAGTGAGCTGGCGAGCAAGAATGGGAAATGGACGTTTTTCTTCACGAGCGCGTCGGCGAATGTGGTGAGGGGCGTTGCGAGTCATGTGAATGGCACGGCTATCTTTTGATGAGAGGGAGGGTTTGAAGTTTCATTTGGTTATGATTTTGTTCGCAGCTTCTGCAGATTCGGCATGCATTGGTAATTGTAGTTTTCTACCGCTCCACGGCCTTGTGTATGTCCCCTCTGAGTATCTTGGTCCTGCCCTCAGCCCTGCCTTCTGCCTGACGTTATGAGATGGACTGAGGTGATGGCTGTTCCTCATGTGCTACGAGCTCTCTTATCATTAAGATGGAGCTGGACCTTGACCGTATAGATATGATCACTCGCATGCTGTGATTTCCAATTAGTACAGCTCGAGTTCCAGATTCCTCGCATAGCGCCATGCCTGGGCACCACGCTTGAATACGCCGAATAAGTACTCCTTCGCCGTATGCTCGTCAGCAAGTCGGTCACTCCAAGTGTCGTCCAGCTCGTCACCCTTGGTGGTCATCAGCACCGCGCATAAAGCTCCCGGTACTCCGCCAACGGCGTTTTCCAGGTCTTTGGCCGCTCGTTTACTGAGGCCATCGAAGCCAAGACCATGGTTGCGGAGAAGACATGCCGCCTCCTCAGCGTAGAGCTTCCACATTTTGGAGCCCTGGCTGGCCTTTGCGAAGCCGCAGCGGACAACGCCCCATTGAGGGGCTCTGCCATACACGCTGCATAGCAGTTCAACCATCAGCAGATCTTGCAGCTCTCGCATGAGGTACTTGTCGGCCATGACCCAGCATTCGATGGTGAACTTCTGCTGTTCGGCCTCGTAGATCTGCTTGTGGTTTGGCACTGAGCGGTTGATGATGTAGTACATCAGGAGACCGAACACTTTCTCGTCGTCGTCCGGGAAGTGCAGTTTGCTGATGTTGTCTGGGCCCCAGTCCTCATGCTTGATGGCGTTGGCGAAGTACTCGGATGCCTGCGTGAGGCGGCTCTCGGGAATGAGGTATGGCTCGATGTCTGCTCCAACAAAGATCTGAATGAATCGGTCATTCTTCAGCTGTTGTGCGAGTGCTGTCCCGTCTGGAAACACCTTGGTCTCCATCGTGCCGTGTGTGCTGGCGGCGGTGCTATGGTGGTTCGCTATGTGTCGAGACCAAAACTAGAAACGTCGAGCTTGGTTTGTAGGTTGTGTCAATTGGCATCGGAACTGAAGTGAAGCAGACTGGTACCTACTTCACCTATCACATGTCTCTTATAGCACGTGGACAAGGGCGAGGAAAGTGACCCGTGAACTCCTCACTATTGTGGACTCCAGCAGGTGAAGTCCAGTAGCACAATTACAATTTTGGAGAAGAATACACGAGTGCGAGTTGAGCTGTAGAGCCAGGTTCAAGGCATTGTGAGGAGACAAACGGAATGTTGAGCAGACAAAACACTCATAATTCTGCGAAGCCCACCAGCTGTACAAGATCCATCCACAATGGACAAGTCATCACCAGTACTCCACCGACCTTGATCCAATAATCTCACTTCTAAGGCCACTCCTTCCTACACAACTCATCAATATGTGCAATGACATCCTCGAGTGCAATATCATTCTTCGAGAGTATCATCTCCGCATGATCTCGGATCACACAGTACCCACGCCCCAGCCGCTTCTCGTCCGTCATACCGCCATGGAAAGCATCGGCATACATGGCCAGCACGTATACCAGAACGCCACGTACTATGCCATCTCCCACAGTATCCTTGCTGGGATTCCATGGACTTCGCGAGACCGGCCATCCGCTTTGCCGGCGCTTCGGAAGATTGTCGACGTAAATTTGGAAGAAGACTTGGATGGTGTCGTGCACCTCTTTGGTTAGATTCGATGGCTCACCTGCGATGAGAGTCGCGCAGTGTCGATCTTTGGCTTTGTCGTAACATGGAGCGGCGGTCACGATGTAGATCGTGGAAGGTCTCTCGTCGGACTCTGGTGTCTTCGTGTACTGAGCTCTGATAGGAGTGTTTTTCACCATGGCCTCTGCTTTCGATGCACGACTCAATAAGGTAAGAAGAGAATCACACAGCTGGGCTGTTTATGTACTAGGCTGTGTTTGCTAATTTCATCGACTTCAGTGTTCGAGACAAGTTGACTTCGGCAGGCTGCTGGGCAATTCGGGGAGGCAGTGCGTGCTTCCATATGTTTCCCGGTGCAACGACGTTGGTGACGTCTGAAACATATGAGCGGAGTACAGAAGTAATTCCAGGACGCGCCGCTCAGCTGAGACTCACAGCTCCAGACATACCGAAACGATGCCAGATCTTCTGAAATCGGATCACCACCAAACACAGTATCTGTTGGTCGGCAAAGCTGGGAGCTATACTGCGATTCTAGGGCATTTGAGCTTCTGCTGGAGGGTGCAGCGTAATCATGAACACAGTCCTGGATCGTTTCGGCGGAAACGACGGTCTACCTCGCCTTCGGGTCTCCCGCATGCACGCAAATCCTCGAAGCCAGCAGGCGCCAGGATATGTGCTGAGTTCAAAACCATTGAGTTGGACTGCTCGGGATGAAAGAAACCCTAGGACGGCGTCTTCTGGTCGTCGAAGGATCTTCACAGTGCTGGCTGATGTGATAAGAAGCGAAACGTCGCTCCATATTCTTGAGAAAGCTGCGATCTCCCGACCACTACCACATCACGTCGAAGCCCTCTCAAGCAAGCTCCCTCACTGGCGTCAAAGGCTTCCCGGTATCAAAGAACGCCTCCAAATTGTCCCAACACTGCTTCTCGAAGTTCATCCAGGCACTCTCGGAGCAGACACCAATATGCGGCAGCAGCGTCACCATCCAGTTATCTTTCAACTTCTCATTGACACCAGGTTCATCTTTGTGAACGTCGAGGCCAACACCGACGACGCGCTTCGTCCCCAGCGCTTCGATGAGGGCATCCTCGTCTACCATGCTGCCTCTGGCAATGTTGACCACTCTCAAGCCGCTCGGCTTGGCTAGTGCGAATTGTTTCTGGGACAGCATGTGATGCGTTTTAATTGTGTACGGGGCTGCCAAGACGACGCAATCTATAAAAGGGATCATGTCATCCAAGGTACGATGGTATATGGCACCGTACTGAAGCGTCTTCTCGACATCAGGTTTCCTCCTGGGACCACAATAATGGATCCTCATACCATAAGCTGCTTCGCACTTCCTAGCAATTGAGGATCCGATATCACCTAGTCCGACAATACCGAGAGTCTTGCCTTGAGGGTCTGTGGCTAATGTACCCAGCTCACGACTGGCATTCCAATCATATCTGGCGCTGTGCTGAGCGAACGTCAGGTATCGAAATGTGTCCAGAACCAGAAACGTAGCCGTGTTGGCAACAGCTTCGGTACATGCACCCGGTGTGTTGCAGTAGTAGATCCCTCGCTCGGCTAGAGCCACGGTATCGGCTGCATCATATCCATGGCCAGAGCAGCAGATCATCTTGAGGCTGGATGGGAAGTGAGGGACGACATCGCTGGCAAAGGGCTTGAGGGTAGCGAATCGGCCTGCTTTGTGCCATCCCATACGAAGGATGGCTTGGATGCTTGAATATGGTCCGCCAGGCTTCATGCGCTGCTTGAATTCTGATACATTCTCGCAGTCGTATGGAATGAGGTTGAATCTTTCCGCTAGAGCTTGCCGACGATCATGATCGATGAACTGGACACTGGACTCGATGAGAAGTACATCGGGCTTGGACTCCATGCTAGGTATGCGTCGACGACTGAGCGTTTGCTAGTCGTCCATTCTTTCACATCTCCTCTGACGGTCTCACAGTCAAGTGAGTGATAGCAAAGGCTCGACTGTATTGGGCAAGCTCGGCCAGGCAGCGGCCAAGGGTCATGATAGGCCAATCTCTGGACATAGTGTCTGCTTCGCCGCATGGCAGCAGGCTGTCGTTGCTGTCCTCGGTCAGAATTAATACCGAAAGTAGACACTCATGTCTCTCTCTCCTGTCGAGAATGTAGCGGTGTGCTAATTTTTTTTGCATGCTTGATTGCTTTGATGAGGCTATCATGGCAAAAGCAATACACCACAAACCGAAGCATTGAATACTTCCTCGATATAACTTGCCTTGCCCGCAGTCACATAGGTATATCGGACAGCAACTCCAGCTATGTTGCCCAGGTTCAATTTTATTCCAGCCATAGTCGCTCCTTTGCAGGGCATCGCAACATTGTCTCGAAGCCATAACAGCAACGATCGAGGATGTAGATGCTGGTCGTAGCCACTGTCACCAATTAGAAATTCCATATATCAATCAAGTCCTGACCCTTATGCGTCATCCATGACGGCAAGCAATATGGCTTAACATTAAAGCACCCGCCGGATTCCAAGGCGCACACCCACGCTCCATGAAGCTACACGCACAAACCCCATTTCCAGCTCTGAATACCTGCCGTTCCACCCCCAGAGTTATCATATCCAAGCCCCAGAAGAAAAGCGCAAAGGAGAGCAGAAGGATCCGAAGAGGGGGATGGCACAGAGGTTGAATTAGAACAACATCTTACGTCCACCGCTTGGAGGCGAAGGAGTCGGAATAAATGCAGCTGAGTCTACTGGCTTTCGAAAGAGTAGAACAGGATCGATACTAGTTCTTAGCTGCGGAAGATCTTGCGGTCCGTGACGGGGATGGCATCTCCATAGCGAGAGGGCTGGGAGCGACTATTTGGAACATTAACAGAAGACTCCATGGCTACGTTGGTGCTTGTCACACCGATGCGTGGGCAAGCATGATCGAAGCTGCATCATGAGAAGTGCTCCGGGCAAGCTTGACCTATCTGCTTGGCAAGCGATCGGCGACATTCGCAGCAAGCCGTGCTTATCGTTCGGCGTTGGCCTGCTTTGACCGAGCACTGAGCACTAAATCCGAGGTACAAGGTATCGAAACGCTTCTGTAAATCGAAATCATGTTCCAGATTGTATTTCTGGAACGCGTGTAATGCTTCGTACTCTGCAGAAAGTGTGAGGACACGACAATCATGGCACAGAAAGGCATCCGCATCGCCATAGACCGGGGTGGCACATTCGTAAGTCGAGACGCAATGGCATAACCCGACGATCACAACTGACGACCTCTCCAGACCGATGCGTGGGCTCAAATTCCTCACCTCCCAGATCCCATCATCCTCAAAGTGCTCTCTGAAAATCCAGCCGAATACGCCGATGCACCGACAGAATGCATCCGGCAGATCTTAGAGATCGCCACGTCGACAGCCATCCCGCGAGGCGAGCCGTTGGACATCACACCGGTGGAATCGATCCGCATGGGAACGACGGTCGCGACGAATGCCCTGCTCGAACGGAAAGGAGCCAAAGTGGCGCTGGTGACGACGAAAGGGTTCCGAGATATTCTGAAGATTGGGAATCAAGCTCGACCGAATATTTTTGATTTGTCGGTGCAGAGGTTGAGTAAATTGTATGAGAGCGTGGTGGAGGTCGATGAACGCGTGACGATTGAAGGCTTCGCGGAAGACCCGGATCCGAAACCAATTGATGTTTCTTCTGACCCAGACTTAAGGACTGGTTTGACAGGTGAGGCTGTACGGATTCTGAAGACTCCGGACCTCGATGTGGTTAGGAGAGATCTGGAGGCTCTTTGGGAGCAGGGGTATCGAGGCATCGCTGTGGCCTTCGTGCACTCTTACACTTTTCAAGATCACGAGAATGCTGTAGCCGACGTGGCCAGACAGCTGGGCTTCCGTGTGTCGGTGTCATCAGAACTGCAAACTATGGCAAAGATAGTTCCCCGTGCGCAGTCTGCTGTAGCTGATGCATACCTCTCACCAATCACCGAAGACTACCTGCGCAGCTTCCGGAGAGGGTTCAAAGGACAACTGGAAGATGCTAATGGAGAAAAGCTGTTTCTCAACCAATCCGATGGAGGGTTGGTGTCCTTCTCGAAGTTTACTGGTCTTCGAGGTGTATTGAGCGGGCCAGCTGGAGGTGTAGTAGGCTTGTCCCGAACATGCTACGATCCGAAAGACGCCACGCCTGTTCTTGGATTCGATATGGGAGGTACGTCGACGGACGTGGCAAGGTATGCTGGTAGCTTGGAGCACATATTCGAAAGCACAATCGCACAGGTGACGATCCAGACTCCACAACTTGACATCAATACAGTCGCAGCAGGCGGCGGATCTATGCTGTTTTGGGAGAATGGGCTATTCAAAGTTGGGCCCCAAAGTGCAGGAGCGAATCCAGGACCTGCGTGTTATGGGAAAGGTGGACCACTTACTGTGACGGATGCCAACCTGTTTCTGGGCAGAATTATCCCCGAATCATTCCCAAGGCCACTCGATGAGGAAGTCGTCAAGCAGAAGTTTGACGAGCTGGCAAAGGTTGTCAATCGAGAGAAGGGCGGCGAGTCCAGCTTGTCATCGGAAGAGATTGCGCTGGGATTCATCTCAATCGCCAATGCAACAATGACTCGTCCGATCAGAACTTTGAGCGAGGGACGAGGATTCGAGACGGGTGCACACAACCTGGGATGTTTTGGAGGCGCCGGAGGGCAGCACGCTGTGGCAATTGCTCGAGACCTCGGCATACAGCGAGCGATTGTGCCCAAGTATTCCAGTATCTTATCCGCATACGGTATGGCATTGGCGGATGTTGTTGTGGAGAACCAGGAGCCAGAGGCGACCACGTTCTGCAGAGAAGCTATATTCCAGCTTGAAGCCCGGTTCGAGAAGCTCTGCAAGACAGGCACCGATGGACTGATATCGCAGGGTTTTGATCCGAGCCAAATTGAACATAGCCTGTTTCTGAATATGCGCTATCAGGGCTCAGACACCGCGCTCATGATCGAGCAACCGGAGAGCGGAACTAGCCATTATGGCGAGGCTTTCATCGCCCGCCACCACCGCGAGTTCGGCTTCACGCAGCCTCGCGACATCCTTGTCGACGACGTCAGAGTTCGTAGCATTGCAAAAGGGTTGCAGGTCCAGCTGTCAAGTCCTTTCGAAGAGCTGAAACGGCTGCAGGCTTCGCCTCCAGTCAGTCCGACTTCATCAGACTCGAAGCGCAAAGTGTTCTTTGAGAATCACGGCTGGACAGATACAAATGTATACTCGCTCACTGCACTTCCCATTGGGACACGGGTGCAGGGTCCAGCGATGATCATCGCCAAGACCCAGACCATCGTCGTAGACCCATCAAGCGCTGCTGTCGTCCTCCCAGAGCACGTGGTCCTGGAAGTCTTTGACATCGAGAAGCCGGAAGTCGGAACAAACCAGCCAGACCCAATCCAATTGAGTGTTTTCGGGCATCGCTTCATGAGCGTCGCCGAGCAGATGGGACAGACGATGCAGAAGACCAGCATTTCGGTCAACATCAAGGAGCGTTTGGATTACTCATGCGCGGTGTTTTCAGCAGATGGTGGTCTAGTCGCGAACGCACCTCACATCCCAGGCCATCTCGGTTCCATGAGCTATGCGATCGCGTACCAGGCAAGACTTTACCAACCTGGAGAGCTGAAGCCCGGCGATGTGCTGCTGTCGAACCACCCTTGCGCTGGAGGAACACATTTGCCTGACTTGACTGTGACGACGCCGGTCTTTGACGACGACGAGAACCCGAAGGAAATCTTATTCTTCGTCGCCAACAGAGGCCACCATGCAGATATCGGGGGCATTGCGCCGGGGTCCATGCCCCCCAACTCGACAGAGCTTTGGCAGGAGGGCGTTGCTGTCGAATCATTCAAAATGGTCAAGGAAGGCGTTTTTGACGAGAAAGGACTGACGGAGATATTGTACGACATTCCTGGCTCGTACCCTGGATGTAGCGGAACGCGGACGTTGCGCGACAATATTGCCGACTTGAAAGCCGCCATCGCTTCCAACAACCGCGGTATTCAGCTCATACAGGCGCTGGTGAAGGAGTACTCTTGGCCAGTGGTGCAGTTCTACATGAAAGCGATACAAGACAATGCCGCACAGGCAGTCCGTGAGCTGCTGAAGGTCTTCGCTGACCGGTTTACTGGACAAGCATTGCAAGCAGTGGATTATATCGACGACGGCACGCCTTTGGCACTGAAGATCGACATCGACCAGGCGACAGGAAGTGCAACCTTCGACTTCACAGGTACTGGTCCGGAGCACTTTGGCAACCTCAACTGCCCACCAGCGATCATGTATAGCGGGATCATGGTTAGTGCCTCTTGCGCCTTTCTGGCGCTTCTGCTGACATCTCCCTTAGTACTGTTTGCGTTCTATGATCTCGTCAGACATACCTCTGAATCAGGGCTGTCTAGCGCCCATCAAGCTCATATGCCCGCCCAACACGTTGCTGTCACCTTCACTGAAAGCAGCCACCGTCGGCTCCAATGTCGAGACGTCTCAGCGGATCGTGGACCTTATCTTTAAAGCCTTCCGAGCAGCAGCTGCGTCGCAAGGCACATGCAACAACCTGACATTCGGGTACGGCGGCAAGGATGCAGAGACGGGTGCTGAGAGCAAGGGCTTCGGTTACTACGAGACCATAGCAGGCGGAGCCGGAGCCGGGGCGGACTGGGAGGGTGAAAGTGGTGTGCACACGCACATCACCAACACCCGAATGTCAGACCCCGAGATTTTCGAAAAACGCTACCCTGTGATCCTGCGAGAATTCTCCATCCGAAAGGGCAGCGGAGGAGCAGGGCTTCATCGTGGTGGAGACGGATGCATCCGTGACATCGAGTTCAGAAGGCCCGTACAAGTCTCGATCCTCTCGGAGCGGAGAGTGATCGCACCGTATGGAATGGCGGGCGGCGACGAAGGTCAACGGGGTGTCAATCTCTGGGTGCGCAAGTATGAAGATGGGACCAGCAGGACCATTAGCCTCGGCGGGAAGGCGACGACTCCCATGCAGGCCGGCGACCGGATCGTTGTCAAGACACCCGGCGGCGGTGGGTATGGCCGAGACCCAAATAAGATACAGGAGGAAGAGGTGTTTGGCGCATTCAAGGTGCACGAGAAGTTCGTTCGGAACCCAACATTATTCAGGAGTGGCGGTAGCGTGGCGGAACGAACTGCGCAGGCGACCAGCAACTGAGGCTGGAATCGTGGCTCAGTGATACACAGGGTTTACCATGCGCTTCCAAAAATAGGTACACATACAGGCACGGCGGTTGAAAGCCTCAGATACCAGCGGGTGAAAGACGGTTGACATCGAGTGAGCTCCCCAACGCTGCTTTACCTGCTCCTCCGACCTGCTCCCCGCTCCCCGCTCCGGCTCCGCGGCGGTCGGGAGTTTCCCAGATCGGCGGTGGTGGGAGGAGGTGAAGGGAGGAGCGGTGGTGCGGTGGTGAGATGAGGCGGAAGAAGGAGGTGCGATTCGTGCAGGGCTCCCCCGCTGTCCATGCGCGGAGAAAGCTTGACCGACGCCGATCTGTCTGACTTCATCTGCTCCGCACTTTCCTGTGACCTCGCATTCGGCAGGCACCGCGCTGCACAGCTGTCGGCCATGTGTAGATGTGATGCAAGACAAGTAGCAGTGCCGAGCAGCAAACTGTAGCGAGAGGTGCGGCATGATGCATTCGGCGAGCGTTCACACGCGCAGGAATACGAGCAACGCTAAGCTGTGGCAGGCATGCGCCCTTGCACCACCCACGCTCGCCACCACAGCTTCAGCTCCAACCACGTATAAAGACCGTTCTTTGACGGAACACGTTCTACGAGTCGATCGTGCATCGTACCTGCATCGCGAGCCACAGCAGAGACTAAGCAGCGGCTGTGATGCGGCAGGATGTACATCCGACATGTGGGTGTAACCTTCCCGTGGACTTCGGGTGACGGCAAAGAAAAAAACGCTCCTCCCAGGCTGTAGCCCATTTATCAAGCTTTCAGGTGCCTTGCATCGGCATACATCCCTACTCACACTCCAACAATCCACGTCGACTGCTCGACACCTCACAGTCCGCAGCAGCCCATCATCTTCAACGCCATCCTCGACATAGCGGGGCAGTTCCATGATGAAGCTCGTCGCCACCGTCCTCGCCCTCGCGGCCGTCGCCACCGCCGCACTCAATACCACGCGAGAATACCAGATCAAGACAGTGCTTAAGCCGGGTCAGCCCAAGAAGTCCTGCTACGACAATCTCTGGCTGTCATCCTACCACACCAGCGCTGGAATCAATGATGTCGTCTTCCAAACCACAAGGGCCGGCTCCAGCAAGGGCTTCCTCAATGCCACCAACGTCACGATCGCCCATCACGTATCCTACAATGCCCTCTTCGATCTCGGAAACCAGTTCGCCTGGGGTCTTGAAATCGTCGAGAGCGCGAGCTTCTACGCCGCGTGGCAGCCCGTCCAGATGAACGCCGGCGTATCCGGCTCCGACAGCCTCGTCTCGAATTTCTTCATCAACACCACCGGCTTGCAGTGGACCACCGAGCTCAGCCAGCCCGGTAGCGGCGCCGAAGAGCAATTCGGCGGATGGCTCGGTACGTAGCTCGCCAATTTCACATTCGACCTGAGTCGTACTAACTTGTCCCCCTCCCCAGTGTGCGACTGGTGGCACGGCTTGCCACAACTCTTCTTCCGATTCAAGTACTACTCCAAGGTCGCCTTCCCGGCCCCAGCCAGCTGCGCCGAAGTCGATCTGGTGCCGCAGTACATCTAGGAGGACTGCACCACCAACGGCACCGCTTCGGGCCTCGTCGATGCCAAGACTGAATTGTCGAGAGGTACCTTTTTCTGCAATGGCACCGCATCATGAGCATCGCAAGCTTTGGGAGACGCGCGACAGTGCGAAACCACACGTGAGAGGAGCGTGAGACATGATTATTGACTCGTCGGCATCAAGTGTAGCATTAGTATGACCATAATGACGTATTGTAATGACGTGCAATCAGCTCTCCATCTGTCGCTCCCCATTCATGCTGCAGATATGATGATGGACGCTCTGTACGTTGATCCCCCCATAGCCGTTGACGGTGACGCATGTACAAAATGTCTCCGTCCGAAATCTGCAGCCCCTTCTTGCCGGAGGAAGGTGCGACTGCTCGGGAGATGTTGTGATGCTCCATTCACCGCTACATGTACTCAGCACTCGCCACAGCTCTGTAGTCCACGGCTGGTCTGTTACGAAACTCCTGACTAGTCGAAGACACGGCTCTAAACATCCGAGACCCGATGTCACGATATGGTCAGAACGAGGTTTAGGGAGATGGCTGGAAGGAGCAAGAAGGAAATTTCATGAGAAGTAATGGTGTTGAAACACTCGAGGACTTGGTATCACAAGAGGAGGTTTTCCACGGCCTTTTCAGTGAGAGTGCCATCGAAGACATACTTTCAGAACAGCTTCATAATTTGCGCGAAGAAGACCGATTTCTCAAGCAGGGCAAGAATAAAACTCATATCACGTCCAGACTCGACCACTCCTGCCATTTTCCGTCCCAGGGACTGTTGGTGGTCGATCTCCTCCCATGCGCGACCGCGGCAGTCTCGCCGTGCGCGTCCACACGTGCATGTGGAACCGGGAATTCCTCACTTATTGGATCGGGAGCTATCACGCCCAAAAATCGGCAGCGGGACTACCATTTTCATCAATTGTCTGAGGAAGGTCTGCTCGCAACTCACCCCCTGGACTTGGCCGTCTGATGTTTTCCTACAGCACTTGTGACACGCCCCGCCACACGCCGATCCGCCACAGCAATGGTATTGCCCACACGGCTTGCATGGGAGCTGAGGTGAGATTGTATCTGAATTATAGCCATGGGTTGATAACCCTTGGGGGTTATATCGTATTCGTCCCGGGAAAGGCATGTTCTCCCGGCTGAGATTAGCGCATCTGCTCGAGCGCAGCGGATCGAGACTGAAGAAAAGCAGCTCTGTGCATACGCGTGGTTCGGAGAAAATTGAGCAACATCCTCTTTCTCAATTAGGAGCGAGCACCAAAGCTTCTAATTCTCCATCCATGACTCTGCGAGCCCATGCGTCCTTGTGCACATTTGCCACGGAGCCACTGTGTCCGACGAGAAATGTGCCATCACTGCTCAGGGAAGATAGATAAGCTGTCCATATCTCAGAGTTATGCCAACTGACATCGTCGAGACCTTCCGAGGAAAACTTTTCGCTCCATTGAGGGACCAATTTCGAAGGGAATTGTTCTTCTTTTGTGACCTTATAGGCAGGTTTGGGCGGGGCGGTGAGGTAGCGGCAGCTGAATGAGACTGAGCGGATTTTGTTCTTGCAGCGTTGCGCAAGGAATAGTCGCGATTTCGCACACGGTATTCCACGCCCTCTGTTGATCTACCTTTGAAGAACATTAGACAAATAAGGAAGGGGCTGGGTGGAGCCTCGTTGAGATGTACTATGCCTTGGCAGGACTGTTCGAAGTAGTCGCATCTGTCAGTCTCGAATGTGTGGCAGATTGTGTCCAACTCTATACCCGTGATTGTGACTCCGTTTGCGCCCAAGTAACACCCTTTGCCAAATATCCAACAAATGAAGCACTCATGAGATTGGTGGTGATATTACGCTGGGCAGTTGCTGGACGTGTACACCTTATCTGCAGCTGCACATGTTCCACTGCCAAGAAGCAGGTTATTTTTTATCGTGTTGGCTCCGTGGGGGGAATTCCAGACGCTACCTAGCACTCTGGTTTGATTCAAGCATCCGAAGATACGAAGCCTGGTATAGTAGCAAGACTTGAAGGCTATCCGGTGGCCGCGCTGTGCTTAGTCGAAGTTGAGGTGAGGTGGTGGTTTTAACGAGTTCAAGCTCTCGCTCCGAAGCCACCCGACTGCCCAAGTCTTGGCGACATGTCATCGTGCATTGCCGCAGCTCGTGGCAGGCACAAGTGAACTCCACCCGCGGAAGAATTGCCATTCGCAGACAGAGGAGATGTATGGGACTGACGCTGGCCGCACCGCGTTCGCTGCATGTTCGAGAGGCCACGCTATGCACCAGACGATGACCAACGGCTGATGAGAGCTCAGCGGGAGATTGGAGGACAGCCGAGCCTACTCTTCTTCTCACTCAGCGTCTCAGCTTACGGCGCGCGCGCATAGTGGGGCACAGGCTTCGAGGCATTGCATCGCATTGCATGAATCGAGCTTCATGGCTCGCAAGGCCAGACAGAGAATCAGTTATGGTATGTGCCGTATCGGCGGGGCCGCGTGGGAGGGCGGGGCGGGGCGGTGGTGTCGCGCGTGGTATTCCTACCCAGATTGCACTGAGGCTGACAACCGCCCGCTCCTACAGTGCTCCCACTCGCCAACTCAGCAGGAGGACACAGGCTCGGCGTAAATGGGCTTGCCGTAGACCCGGCCAATTCCCTTCTCTACTCTGGTGGCAGAGACGGCGTGATTTGCGCCTGGGACACACACCTCGATCTCCGCAACGCGACTCCTCCCGAACACGATGCGACAGTGGCAGATGCGCCGCCATCGACGCTGAGATCCCAAGTGCAAGCGCATACGCATTGGATCAACGACATCGCGCTTGCCCAGAACAACGAGGCGTTGATCTCGGCGTCGTCGGACGTGACCGTCAAGCTCTGGAGGCCTTCTGCTTCAGACGGCCTTCCGCCGCAGACCATTGGCTTGCACAGCGACTATGTCAAGACCCTGGCTGTGCCCTATACCACTTGCGATTGGGTCGCGAGTGGCGGGCTGGACCGATACATCAATGTCTGGGATCTGAACGGTGGGGGTCAGAAGCTGAAAATCAATGTTGCAGAAGATGAGGTGAGCAGCCTGCTGAGCAAAGAGAAGGGGAGTGTCTATGCCCTGGCAGCGACGAACCAGCTCCTGGCCAGCGGTGGTCCCGAGAGCACAGTCAGGGTGTGGGACTGCCGGACGGGCAAGCGGGTGACCAAGCTGGTGGGACACACGGACAACATCAGAGATATTCTGGTCAGCCAGGATGGAACGACGATCATGACGGCGAGCAGTGACCGGACTGTGAAGGTGTGGAGCACAATCGCCGGTCGCTGTATGTTCACCCTGACCATGCATGACGCCAGTGTGTGGTCGCTGTTCTCCTCCGACCCGGATATGCAAATTTTCTACTCGAGCGACAAGAATGGCTTGATCGCCAAGACTGACACGAGGAACAAAATCGAGGTCGATGAAGGGCTGTCGGTGGCACTCTTTCAGGAGCATGAAGGCGTGCACAAAGTCGTCGCCGCGGGGGACTGCTTGTGGACGGCAACCAGTAGGCCCAGCATAAACCGGTGGCGCGACATCAATACCGATAATGCCGAGATGGAGATTCCCGACGGCTACAGTAGTAACCATCGCCTGAGTTCTCTGACAGCGAGGACAAGAATCCCCAGTCCACCTGTGCAGGATCGATCAGCAGCGCAGCACCGGGCAGCCGCGGGAAGGCGCACCATCCCACTCAAGCATGTGCTCAGACTGAGCAACACGGTACCTTTCCCAACACCCATCACCCCGCCACCCGATCCAGAAGGCTCTCCGCCGCAGAGACGAGCCACTTCGGAGGGCCCAGCTGAGGGGGCTATCACACAGCCCATACGCTCACAGCCAGAGTACTCCATTGAGGGTCAAAATGGGCTGATCAAGCATGTCATGTTGAACGACCGGAAGCGTGTGCTTACGAAAGACACGGCTGGCGAGGTCCTGATGTGGGACCTTCTCAAGTGCGTTCCGATACGATCGTATGGCAAGCGACACCTCGAAGACGTGCAGCATGAGGTTACGACGACCACTGTTGTGGCAAACTGGTGCACGGTCGACACCAGAACGGGAAGTGTCGCAGTCATTCTGGAAGAGAATACCTGCTTCGATGCGGAAATGTATGCTGACGAGCTGGATCTCGAAGAGGGCGTAGAGTACAGGGACGACCAGCGCATCAACCTCGGCAAGTGGGTCTTGAGGTACCTGTTCGATAATCTTGTTACAGAGGAGATCAAGCGGGATGAAGCATTCCGAAAACAGTTACTGGCCAGCAAGGAGCAGCAAAGATTGCAGCGCGAAAATGCCCCGACGAGTATAGATCTACCCCAAACACAGCTTAACGGGTGGCACACAGACACGAATGGAGCTCAGTCTGCATCCGCTGCACGGCCTAGCACAAATGGCGGGAGAGCACCAGCTATCACACCTGGCTTCAACATCGGCATTGCAACTCCTGCCCTCACCAGTTCTCCAGCAGTAACTAGGACAACTCCGCAGCTGCCGCCAACTGTTGAGGAGGGTGCGCCGTTAGAGCAGCGCATCTCTTCACAGTCGCAACGGAAGTCTGCTGAGCGTCCGAATGACTACTTCTCGACCTCGCGAGGACCAACTACAGGCTTAACAACACCTGGCGGAACTTCACAATCTGCAGTGACGCCAGGAGAATACCAGGAGCCTCAGACGCCAACAGCAGAGAACCCTCCGGGAAAGGATGCAGCTACGCCAGGCAAAAGCGGTTTGTTCGGCAAGAAATTCAAGATGAACATGTCGTTCTCCGGCATGAGTAAGATTGGGCGAACCACAACGAATACTGCCGATAAGCCTGCGCCCGCGGAAGAGAAGGAGAATGATCCGGACCGATCAGATACACATTCGACAAAGACGTCTAACAGTAGAGTCGTGGATGACAATCTATTAGGCACTGTGCGGAAGATCCGCTTCGCGTACGAAGACAGCTTACAGAATCAAATTCAGCAGCAGCAGGCCCATGAGAATGGTCTGCCAGTGCCAAAAGCTGAGATAGAGCTACCCACGGCTATCCAGCCAAGCCCACCAAGTGAAACGCCAATACTGAGGCCGCCACCGAACACGACAATACTGATTCAAGAAGACCGGCCTGAGGCTGGCGGCGTTGCAGATCTCTTCGAAGGCACGGTGGGCGCACTGGGAGAAATGGCTGACCTGGTAGAGAAGACTGCACCCATGTGGTTGGGCGAGGTTCTCCTGCGGAACCAAACCCCAGTCAAAGACATTATCAAAATCAGCTTCATTCTGGAGCCGTGGGTTGACGTTGCTTCTGGACAGCCTACACTGCCCGCCATGGCGACCGATGGCAATAATCGGTTGAACGCAAACAGAATGCTGAGAGCGAAGAAGATTCTCGCCTACGTTGCAGAGAGAATCGAACCTGCGCCGAAGGAGGGCGAAGAGAGGATGAAACCCGAGGAGTATCTAGAGCTCTGGTGTCAAGACCAGGTGAGCGAATACATCTCCACAATGCCGTGTAGGCCTCGCAAACTGACCCGATTGCAGATCGTTCCTGCGACCATGACTCTGGCCAGTATGCGCACTCACATGTGGAGAGGTGGACAGGATATTGTGCTCCACTATCGCGCGAATGGCAAGAGGAAGATACCGCATGCGCCCCTTGCAGCCCCGGGTATCCCGATCAGTAGTAAACCATCTTCAACGAAGGGCGAGGCCTGACTCAAGGTGAACAGGCTTGTGGATAGTGTGGATAGTTGTGGCTGTCATGCGCTGATGGTCAAATAATGGAACGCAAAGAATTCTTGTACATGCTTGGCAACATGCAGGCAAGCAGGCAGGCCAATGACCAGCGAGCCCTTCCGGTCCATGTATAGTACAGTTGTGCTGCAGTCGGTCAACAACCTTTTGCTCCGCTCTCTGTATTTGTTCTCTTCCGATGTTAGTCTCATATGAGGACCATGGATCATGTAGGTCTCTTGAGGTTACTCTTCACCCGCTGGGGACGCTAGTACATTAGCGTGCACGGACCAATATTCACAAGCTGGCCTTAAATTTGGTGAAGGGCCTGCAATGAGTAGCGCCCGCGACGCCGTTGAATGGCAGCCTGACTGTAGCACCTAACGACAGACATGGCAACCGCACTCACATTTGCAGGCCGCTAGCTACTATATACGACAACAAAGGATGCGCTCTACGAAATGAGCCTTGAGCAAGCCAACGTCTGTCGAGCAAGGAGGACTCAGGCACCCGACTCACGCTGAGGCAAGACATTAGATCTTTCTAAGAGGTAGCTGTCTAATGTTCTGCTATAGCAGTATGTCTTACATAGCTTGAACAAAGAAGAGGAGATGTACGGATTGCATAAGAGGAGGACCTTTCCCATAGTAGACAAGCCATTCGATTGGGAGGTCACTCCCCTCATCCTACCATTAGCTTCAACAACGCTCGGCGAGTACTGAGCGCCAAACCCATGTCGACGGGCTCGGAAGGCTCGCGCAGTCTGATCATCTTTTGTCGTTGAGCTCAGTGAAGCAAGTTGTCGTATGACACTTCACGAAGCATGTAACTCACAAGGGTCTAAGTAAACAATAAGCTTCACTCACGCTTGTGAAGGGGAAGTCCGTGCCCATGAGGGTCGAGTAGCTTGGGTCTTATAAACCTTCTTCAATTGCAATTATAAACAACACTTCTCTCGCTTCTTACGCATCTCTCGAATCAACATCGGCAACAGTCCAGAAAGCCATGTCTCAGGAAATCTCACAATTATCGGCTGTGACTCGAGCGCTCGATACTATAGAGCTCCTCGAGGCTATCCTTATCGAAGTGCTCGATATCAAAGGCGATGATAACACGATCTTCAACCAGGCCAAAACCGTCCTACTGGCACAGCGCGTAAGCAAGACCTTCCAAGCATGCGTCATAGGCTCGCCTGGAATCCAGCGCCGGCTCTTTCTCAAGGCCGATACCCAGGCAAAGGACCACATCGGTCAACATGGTTGCGGTCTGATCAATACTATCGTCTTTCGAAAGAACACGTGGCATCAACGAGCTGGCATAATCCCCTTAGATGGCTTCCAGGGACTTGTATACACCTGTAACAACAACTTGAACCCCGGATCAGAGCGCCACCCGGAATCACACCCGTCCCTCCACATCCAGATCAATTCCCGCTACACTGATATGGTTCGTGAAGCACTGAAGCAGACCTCGGCCTCCTGGATCAACATGTACCCCCAACGACCCGCTAACTCACCCATTACCCTCGACGTCCACAAATCTGCACTGAAGCAGAAAATCGGTCTCAACGTCTATTGGTGGAACGCCAGGATGACGGTCGAGCCACAACCTCTTGGGACCTTGATCGAGCTTGGTGCCCGACTTCAGGATGCTGCCGAGGATCTTGAGAGAATTAGGGGTGAGGAGAAGGATTTCGACCTGAACTATCAGGACTGGTTGGCTTGGGGTATGGATGAGCCTGATGAGGTGTGGGATTGGACGAAGTTTTTCACCGCTGAACAGGTTCAGATGGTGGCTGAGGAGCCGGATGTGGACATCTCGTGACTCTATGGAGTACAAGACGCGATGGCTTGGAAAAGCTGTGGCATGATTTCTGAGTTTACACGATAGCTGACGTTGCGAAAGGCTAGTCGACGCTGCGGTGATGCCGAAGACGAATGCCTGTAATGGTTGGAAGCGATAGGCCATGGGGAGGTGCAGTTTCGTACGATTGTATGAGTCGTTTCATAGTGCTTCAAAGGACTGCTTCAGGCTCCAGTCGTACATTCGTAGCATCAATGCATCCAAGAACCCATATCAGCTCCTCTTCAGCTCTTGGTCTAAGCGCTTCGAATACCATGCGCGTCATGAATAAGCACATGTCCGTACGTCTAGCGCTGGCGACGGCGTCAAATCCGCCATGCAGATCGGCTGGGATCATGGGCACGGAGGAGGACCTGAGTTTCGAGTGTACTTCGTTCTTCTATATATAATCCGGCTTAGACGCGGTCGAAAGCTTCAGTATGACGCAGTTGACCGGACGCTTGATGCACTATCTCGTGATTGTATCTTCTGGAATCTATTTCAAGTTTCTGGGGCGGCAATTCCGTTTGCCGCTTGCCAAAGATAGCCCAGTGTTCATGTGAAAGCTGAAACTGCGAGTTTCCATATCCTGTCAAGCTTCGTGGGATCTTATGAGGACTTTCCATTAAAGAGGTCTAGCACAAATCAGATAGATTGCGAGCCTATGATGGTGCATTGAAGTACTTTACAAACCCGTTGGCCATTCTAGCGCCCGGCGGCCTAGTGTTTAGTGCTCTGCTGCATTCGCCTGACGTACATCGCCGAAGATAGAATTTCTGTAGCATCCGCGATAGGTCATGCTACCGTTCCCTCGTCCCAGCTGCCACTACGATCTCATATCTCCCTCGTACAGAGCACCAAATATCTCTCCGAGCGTTGTCTTCCCTGACCAAGGCGGGACTATCTGGCGTGAATACATCCCAACAGCCTGCACGGTGATGGCGATGTTACCGACCCTCTGCCGAAACACATACATTCGTCTCCAAGACGCGTTCACGTCGTGTCGCCGACTTCGATGATGAGTGGTCAGAGCGTCCGGACAATAGTAGCGGTTGAGAGTAAGCAGCGCTGGGGCCTGTAGGAGACGTAAAGGTGCATAGCCTCTGATGTTGAAGGTGACGTCCAGATCCGTAGTGTCAGGCAGGGAAATCGGAGTGCGTGCGGTATTCACGAAGAACGGATTTGGCATCATCGAGTCACTTGGACTGTATGATTCTTGGAAGCACAGCATGCGCTGTAAGGGAGGCGAGCAGGCGGCTGTATTGTGGAAAGCCTTGGAGGCGCGTTGGCTGAGAAGTAGGGTACGTAGTGCGCGGATATCGCCGTCTGCTACGAGCTCTAGGAGAATCTGCTCGAGCAGTTCCGGGATATGTGCGACTTTGGCGCCTGCACTTGCTCCTGCTGCACTTGGGTTTAGTTCGTGTATCCGCTGGGGTGATTGAGTGCTCTGACTTACGCTGAAGTGCCTGTATCACAAAGACTGTGCGACATGCCGCTGCTTTGCCATGTGAAGTGTAGAAGATGTCACGCTCGCGCTTGACGAGTCTGGGCAAGCCGGAATGCTGGAACATTAGGCCCTGACCGAGTATGGTACCGGCTGGACGGATGGCTGTTTCCAAAGGCCTGTCATCTTGCTCCTTGTCGTCGCTAGTATATTCGCGCTGCCGTGCGTCTCTGTGGTGGCCTGACATGATCACGAGTCTGAATGAAGAAAGGTGGGCTGAGTTTGAGAGATGTTGCAGAGCAGAATGTTCAATTACATCCGCGCTAAACACGGGCCGTTGGTGCCAAGAGCCAGCGTGCATGTGAAGGGCTGCCGAAAGTTGGAAGGAACGAGGCACACCTAGAAAATTGAATAAAGGAGAGACCCATGATGAAGGCACGAGAGATACTATGCGAGTACGCTCAGACTTACGCTACACAAAACCAGCCCTGTCTCATCCAGCCCTCAAATCCTCCTATCTGCAAACGGCCAAGGCGCAGACTTCCTGTTCTGCATCGCCGAGTCACCCATACCCAAATGCTTGATCGACGGCAACTCATGACTCTCACGCTCCATTGCAGCCTCCTTCTCCATGATCTCCCGATTCCTCCCACCAGGCAGAGGCAGATGCTCTCCTGCCAGAAAGAGGATCGTCCAGAGCCCAATCGCCACAAGCACCAGAATGGTCGTCGCCCAAGTCAAAGCAATGAATTTTCCGCCCCGGTAGGCTCGGATTCCAATGCCGTCACCGAGGAAGTTGAGGACGGCGGCAGCACCGATCGCGATCCCGTGAGCCGATATGGATGCGAGCGCGAGAAATCCAAGCCCTGGGAGGAGGAAGATAACGTTTGCGATGACTTTCTTACGGGAGAAAGAGATGACTGCCCAAATTGAGAGTAGGAGCGAGATGCCGAGGCAGATGATGCTCAGATAGTAAAGCACTCGGATGAAGATGAGGGGGTTGAGGTCAGAGTGCTGCTCACAAAGGCTGATAACCTTGTCTGTTCCGTTCGGGGGAGGAGCAGACACGCCGATCGTGACATTTGTTCCGTTCGGCATCACGTACTCGCCCGAGCAAGTGGTCCGCAGGTGGATGGCGTAGAAATCACTGAGGTCCATCTCGTCGATGAAGTCCATGTATGTGTCATTGACAGCTTCGACGATGGAAGTTTGAGCTGAGTTGAGAGCGGAGGAGATCTTGCTTGCGGCTAGCGACTCGATCGAATTGATGCCACTCTCTACACCGGAAACGATAGCTGTGGCTTTGGATTCGATGGCGGACTGGACAGAGGTGATTTTGTCCCCTGCTTCAGATTTGAGGGATGCGACGCCCTCTGTGAGGTCGTCGACAAGGGAGTCGATGTCGCGGGCTGCGAGAGCGATATTGAGCTCAGGGGCGAGGGTGATCTCGGCGCGGGGTGCAAGGAGGACTGGCGTCGCAATGGCGGCGGCTTGGGCTGGTAGATCGCGCTTGTTGACGATCTTACTGATGTTGAAGCCCATAATCTTATCTTCGATTTCATCGACTGCATTTTGGCCAATGCGGGAGACGTTAAGGGTGAAAACTGCGTAGTCGTCCATCACCCCTGGTTTGTTGCCGGCGAAGACGCAAAGAAAGGTCAAAACGAGGGCTGTGAAAGTCACCAGGACCGGAAGGATGGCATATGGCTGGAATTGGCGAGACGATGCCATGCTGTCGATGTCGTTTGCTGTATTAGAAGGCGTTGGTGTGTATTGTGTTTCCGCTCTCGTGGTGGAGACTCTTGCCTGCAAGAGTTTGAAGAGGAATTGTACAAGAATGTAAAGAAATCGTCAATTTTCTGGTGCTACAACAGTGAAGGGGTGAAAAGGGATTTAGAAGGGAAGTGCACGGGAGAGGTTGCGGTGAATAGGCCGCCTGGCGAGGGGTGAGGAGGTCTTTGTTTCTGTCGCGACAATGAACCAAACCTCTGACAATAGACCTAAGCTATTCATAGATATGACTCGGATCGCGAACAAAGGCAGGCGTCGCTGGAGCCTTTGTCTTGCCATCATGTGGCCGGCGCGGAGTGGCTCTACGCGCTGGAGTGAGGTTGCGGACAGAGTGGTTGCGACTTAGCCGCTGAGTTTTGCCAAGCTTTTCCGCGCGCCTGCCCAGAGCCAATCATATCCAGGTGGGGGTCGAAACCTCGAACATGGAAAACGACGGCCTAGGGCGAGTTTTGCGTGTGGCCTTCATGGACTGCACGCAACCGTAGTGAAGGCGTATGGCTTCAGCATTTGTTTGAGGCTTCGGCATTTCTTCCAAAAGCCTGGATTACGCAGCTCACACCAGATCTGATGCCTCGGGAGCAACAAAATGCATGTTTGGCGATGGCTGAATAGATATCTGTCGCGATCTCTGAGATATCAAGGTACTATTGCAGAGCGAGCCATCTGATGACTGTTCGGGATACGGCATCTGCTTGGCAATGAGTTTGCCCTTCACAAACATAAGACCCCGTCACTCCAGCAATGCCATCGTCGTCCTACCGGGACTTCCAGCGCAGGTACCCTCCTTGCCCTTGTACTTACCTTTGCTATGTGCACCCAAGAACTCATCTGGTGCTCGTGCGGCCACGGCGAACTCCTTCCTATCCGTGCGTGTCCGCGTGGCCGAATGCTCACATACTGCTACACTATCGTTCATGGGAGCCACAAACTAGTCATCCCAAACGAATGCTCGTATTGCAAGTCGGGGCTGAATCGAAGAAAGCAGTTACCAGCTGCACGGCCACCACCAGATGTTGCCGGCAAAGTCGAGGAAAACGCGTTGGTGGACGACAAGCAGAAGGAGGTCTTTGAGGAGATGTTGAAGGACCCAGAATACTGGCCTGATGACGGAGCATTCCCGAGCGCTGAGAATCCGTTCGAATTGGTGGATGACACACTGAGCACTTTCAACGATGTGATGGATACCGACTTCGCGAACTTTGAGCTGGATCCAGAGTTGTTGGAGCTGCCTGTTCGGCCGCAGTCTGAGGGCGGCTGTGAGAAGGTGGAGGCGGTGATATAACAGGAGTCAACGGCGTGGTGGCTCAAGCAGTGTACATAATTAATGCAAATTCAACGCCCCATACTGAAGCTGCACGGTGACCCGTTCCAGAGTGAAGTGCAGGGTGATGAGTTGTGATGGCGAACTGTCGTGTCATTGCCTGTGCTGAGAAGTTCACACCTCGGCATTTCTGAGACTGTGAAGCTCGCGTTTGGAGCTTGACGCGGTCACAAATTTCCAAGGCCAGCCAAATACCAGCAAGAACATCGCCAGAACCTCCCATACACCCCCGACACCCGCCGTATACCGCATTCGAGACGCGCACCCACAGTATAGAGTTCATTCGCAGCTACTGAAGGACGTACACAGTGCCAACAGCCGGCCATGGCAGGCATCTTCGAGCAAGGCCGCAACGGCACTTTGTTTCTGGGCGGACAGAAGATCAGTGGCAGCGATATCCGCGACCAGAATGTGCTCGCCACTCAAGCCATAGCGAATATCGTCAAGTCTTCGTTTGGCCCTTCGGGACTGGACAAGATGATGGTCGACGACATCGGAGATGTGACTGTCACCAATGATGGAGCCACTATCCTCTCACTCCTTAACGTCGAGCACCCAGCCGGCAAGATCCTCGTCGACCTCGCGCAGCAGCAGGACAAGGAAGTGGGAGACGGCACGACGAGTGTGGTTTTGATCGCTGCTGAGCTTCTGCGACGAGGCAACGAGCTCATCAAGATGCGCATACACCCTACCACCATCATCACTGGCTACCGGTTGGCCCTGCGAGAAGCCGTCCGATATATGAACGAGAACGTCAGCACAAAGGTCGAGACCCTGGGCCGCGAGAGTCTGATCAACATTGCCAAGACGTCCATGAGCTCCAAGATCATCGGTGCGGATTCAGACTTCTTCGCAAACATGGTTGTGGATGCCATCACCAGTGTCAAGACCACAAACGCGAGAGGCGAAGTCAAGTATCCCGTCAAGGCTGTCAATGTGCTCAAATCACACGGAAAGAGCGCGACAGAGTCAATGCTCGTGAAGGGATACGCTCTGAATTGCACAGTCGCTAGCCAAGCTATGAAGACGAGGATCACAGATGCCAAGATCGCAGTACTCGACATGAACTTGCAGAAGGAGCGCATGAAGATGGGTGTGAATGTGGTGATAGACGACCCCGCACAATTGGAGAAGATTCGGGAGCGCGAAAGCAGTATAGTCGTGGAGAGAGTCGAGATGATTCTCAAGGCAGGCGCAAACGTTATCTTCACAACCAAGGGTATCGATGATCTATGCCTGAAGCATTTTATCGAGAAGGGCGCCATGGCTGTGCGGAGATGTAAGAAGGAGGATTTGAGGCGGATAGAAAAGGCCACTGGCGCAACTATGATCTCTACTCTCGCCGATATCAACACTGGTGACGAGGTGTTTGACCCGAAAGCATTAGGCGAGGCGAAAGAGGTTGTGCAGGAGCGGATATCGGACGACGAGTGCATTCTAGTCAAAGGGCCTAAAGTGCACACTGCAGCATCAATCATCCTTCGGGGGGCGAACGAATACTCTCTTGATGAGATGGAGCGCTCGGTGCACGATTCGCTTTCGGCCGTCAAGCGGACGCTCGAATCAGGTCGCATTGTGCCGGGTGGAGGGGCTGTTGAGACGGCATTGCACATCTACCTCGAAGAGTGGGCGACATCAGTCGGCTCACGGGAACAGCTCGCCATTGGTGCCTTCGCTGCATCGCTCCTCGTCATCCCAACTACGCTCGCCGTCAACGCAGCCAAAGACTCGTCAGAGCTCGTAGCCCAACTCCGTTCTCGGCACGCTCTCTCGCAGCGCTCTGCAGAACCAGCATCAGCACACCCGCCAGCGCCCACAAATGGAGCACCGACACCGCCCCAGACCAAGACCCAACAAGCACTCGACGCAGACGCCAAGGCTCTAGCCAAAGCAAAAGGCTACAAGAACTACGGTCTCGATCTATCGAAGGGCAAGGTGCACGATTGTGTCAAAGCAGGTGTGCTGGAGCCGTCAATGTCGAAGGTCAAGCAACTCAAATCTGCTGTCGAAGCATGCGTCGCCATCATGAGAATTGACACCTTGATCAAGCTAGATCCGGAGCAGAGAGGTGATCCGGGCGACGATGGACATGGCCACTAGACGGCGCAATGTGTCGCACGTAGCATCACGACTGTACGTATAGCTTACCTCCATAGTGTAGGCTGCTGGCCCGGCGGCTCATGCAAAGCAGAATTGGAAAGTTCGACACCACAAACGAATGAAGTGCCGTCCATGACACATATGTCCGAGAGAACCGTGGTCGAGCAGGAGAGAGATTCCAAGAGCAGTTTCCCGATCGCAGATGCTCGACTGCATCTCTTTATCAGAACGAGGACCACTCCTTCGGCCTTATATCCTATGCTTCGAGCCCGCTTCTTCTAGCATGTTCGGTCTGGTCAGTGTCTGCAACACGTAGCAGTGCGGAGAGCTCCATCTCCTCGACTTATGAGGACGTAACTAAAGTCATTTTCGAGTCGAATGTGACGTCTTGGACCCCTGGCACCAATGGAAAAGTAGAAGCTTGGGTTGAAGGAATTGAGAGTATGGTACCTGCAGGAGACACAACGTTCGAAGCAAGCTCTGCAGTCATAGGATGGCGTAGACAGGTATATCTCCCCAATAACATTTCCGCCTGTAGAATTTCGACCATCGTTAATTTGGTCCTTCAGGCCCATTCCCCTGGAGCATGGCATCCGAAAAGTGAAAGATTTGACAGCTGTGCGCGCATCAAGCGCCGCGACGATCGGAAGGTGTCCTGAGGGATGATTTCTCCATTGCTTCCTCACTGTTCCTCAACATCGACGGCAATAGTCTGTGGACTTCCATCTCCGAGCTCTCACTAATCCTCATCCGCCCACTTACAACCTCACCATTTCCTCTCTGCTTCTCCACCTCGGCTTTGTATTGATCTCCCTGCCATCTCTTTTCCAGACATTCTGTGCGCCTCCTTGGCGTCTAGAGCGTCCTTTCTCTAAGACTTTCACAGCGGGATCGAGTATTCTTTGATGAAAGCGGAAGTTTGGCTACCGCTGCTACCAGGTGTGTATGAGTCAATAGGTCGCACACATTGCCCGCGGCAGCAAACAGGTATCGATGCTGGAAGTGCTGTGCTTGCTAGGGTATGTTTTATCTGGTGAAATGCGGGATCATTAATCTCTGCGAGATCTTTCTCGCCACGATCTGTCTCATTTCCGTGATCCGGGTTTGCTTCTGGGACATATTGAAGATGGGGAGACAGGAGCAGTATTCGCTCGTGCTCAGGTAGCACAATGACAGCATAGTATCTGCCAAAGCACATTGGAGGCTCTGATTGCCAGATCACGCGGCAGAGGTTTGTGCTCGTATAAGATAACGGCAGCGGCACAAGCGCCGCATGAATAGAGCAGTTGGGCTATGTAGCACGCAACTTGGTTGCTACGGGGTGATCGAGAACTTTCACATTTGTGTCGTGTTGTTTAGATGGCCTTGGAAGTGGTGGTAGACAACGGGAGCGGACGCATGAGGGCTGTCGCGACAGATATCTTGAGAGATGTAGCACGTTAACAGTAGTTGGCTGAAGTCTGGAGATTCAGGACTAGACGGAGTTGAGCTCCGGGGCGAATATATGCTGGTGCTGTTCTCAGTACATCATACGGATCCTGACAAGTTTCTGTTGAGCGAACAAACGTTGGTCTATACGAGTCATCGATCTAGGCCTGAAGTACCCGATCAAATTTCTCATCACCAAACATATAAATCTCCTTCCAAGCATTAGGTTATATTCTCGTCAGCACCGGCGTTGGAGAGCAAGAAGTCACAGTCGTGGTCCCAGTCTTGTTGTGCACTGTTTTGATGCCCTGCCCACATGCCTGGACATCCTCTCAGTCAGTACCAGCCTCCTCCAACAATTCGCGAAAGCCTTGCTTACCGGGCAAAGTCCCACCAAAGGGTCATAACTCGTACTTGTGACCAAAGACTTGCATCCGTGACAGTTGACGTGGGAGGTATTCGTGTGGTGGTATACAGTCTTGGTGCAGCCTGAGCAGTCTCGAATCGGAGGCACCGTCAGAGTCGTTGGACACGGGATCGGAGGACAGTGTTTTTTGTGATGAGGACAATGTTCTTGTGAGATGGTGGCGCTGTCTGTACAGGATGAGGTTTTTTGGCGTCGGCGAAGGTTAGAGTTGCCAGGCCGAGGAGAAACGTATCGAGAAATTTAATCGTGATAGTGTGCTCCTGCTTGGAGTGCTCCAAGACAATGTGCCGGTGGTGATGATCATCGGGCTCCGGAGGTCGCCCTTGAAGATGGGTTGCACTCTCGACCAGGCTGACTTCAATCGGCTCTTCTTCGTTTTGAGATGGAGAGTTGGCACTGTCAGGACGAAAAAGTGGTGACGATTAGGCGCTTCACATTCTTTGTAGGACCGCTATGCAAGTACGCGCATGCCAGGTACGTCTGAAGTCGAAACAAGCACTGTCACGCACTTGTGAATCGGCACTCAGCAGATCGCGAAATGGCGACGTTGTCCTGTTATTTGCCCATGACTTATTGTGACCACGATATCCCTGTTGATAGCCTGGCTAAGGCTGAAGTTAGACCTTGACTAGATTTCGTATCAGAAAGTTATATGGTGGGCTCGTTGTAAACTTAGATGGCGGCGCCAGAGAGCGTGCAGGGTAAGGTCGGAATGACGAGCGTGCGAGAAAGTGTGGAGTGTGGAGTGTGGAGTCAATGACAATAGAAATTATCGTTATCCTGTGGTAGGTCTGATGGTAAACAAGTAAGACGGGGCCAAAAGCCCATATCCAGAACGCCTTCGCTAACAGTTCATGTAAATCATGCACCTCGCAGTATTCAGTGATGATGCTGTCACCTCTGTCTATGCGGGCGGGTTGCATTCGGTGGTCGGTCTTGTAGCGCAATTTGCTGTCCACCGAAATGGAAAGCTGATCCGACCGGCTGCCCGTCCAGTTCCTGGGCTTGAACCTGGAGTCCCATTAAGCTCTTATTCATCGCATGATATCGTTCCTGGAAAGTCTGCATGTGCTCTGGCTTTTTTTGTGCAGTGCCTCGGCCTGATATCTGTACGATCTCTGGCGTGACTGTCCGGAAGCTGCAAGCGTCGCTATTGTCTCGCGATGCAGGGATGAAATGCACTGCACCTCGTGGTGGGGGCGACTTGATAAAGGAGTCCGTGTCTGGGAGCTGATACATGAGCTTCGGTTTCCTCACTCTCTCCTTCTGCCACAGGAAGATCGCAACGCAGGCGCATATTAGGAGAGGTATCGCCAGTCCAATTCCCAGACCTGCCATTTGTCCACCCGTGTATATTGCTCCACTTGCACATGCTGAACCGTTCTTGGGCGCGGCAGAGGCTTGAGCAGATATACTTGCTAGGACCGGTGCGACCATGGCTGCGACTTGTGCTTCTCGAAGCACGAATGATGCACCCCCTTGCATTGGAAATGTGTTGGAATTCTTCTTGCATAACGTGCCGTCCAGGCCACAAACGAAAGTACTCGCTCCATCAGTTGTCGCGCAGGGTGTCAGTGCTATGCTCGAGCCAGCAGATTCTACCCACGCATTAGTATATGTTCGATTCGCAGGAGTCGGTCACACAAACTGTTTGTGCAGTACCCAGGACATGCTCCGCCTTCCCAAGTCTTATCTGTGCAGCTGCCTCTGCTCACAATCCCACTGCCGAAACATAACCCATTGTCCATGCAAAACGAGCTCGCCGCACAGCACGACGAATCCTGTCCAGTGACGCAGGGTGTGTCCGTGGACAGTGTTCCATCCGGATAGTAGCATTGCTGGGCGTGAACCACGGGAAGAACCAGAGATGCGGCGGCCAGAGCCCGGCGGATGCTGCAAAAGCGTGGCATGGCCGTTGGGGGCAGCCGTGGAAACAAGAGCGGTATCACACAAGCTTGCCAGACATTGAAGAAAGACCTGGTGAGGAGAGAAGAAAGCAGCAGAAACAAGGAGAGGGCGGAAGAGAGGTGATGTGTTGCATCGCGACAAGGACTACGATGCACGCTGAAGTCTGCCCGGAGTCGTGGTGAACTCCTTGTTCTCAGCCGAGCAAGCGTAAACCGCCCTCTGCTGCGAGCAACGTGAAAGTCGTGGGAGATGAGATGGCTGTCGAGACTCGTGGGCGGCGTTTCAGACCTTGCCCAAGTGAGCTGTGGTGGCGTGCGCTTAGGTGGAGGGAGAAGGTGAAGGTTTTGCAACGCTCGATAGTCTTCCGCTTTGGCTCAAGGAGCATATAATGAACCTGGACCCGTTATATGCTGGATGGATTCGCGGCGTTCTCAGGACACCACGCTAGATTTCTCGCGTTGTTCTTGTCGTGCTCTACTGGCCCTGACGGCGTTCCTTTCACCGCACCGGTGATATTTATTCTCACGTCTGCCGTGGCGCGAAAAGTCAGGGCGGGAACCTTCGCATTAATCAGCTATCTCAGCATGGCTGTGAGCATGACTATCGGCGGGAATGAAAGAGTTGGTAATGAGTAAGTCAAGGGAGCAAAGACGCAGAGAGGACGAGCAGGGATGAAGCAAGGACCTTCGCTCGGTTCCGCCTTCGTACGTACTAGTACCTTCATCACGCACCTTGCTTGTCTCCATCTCGATGTAAAATCAGCTAAAGACAACCATCCCGTTCCAGATTTCGCAGCTTACTGTGTGCTTGTTAGTTGGTCGTTCTAGCAATCTTCTATTGCCCCGCTTTCTTCACTCGCGTCAAAGCTCACTAGACCAAGGGCTCAGCACAGATCAGCCCTTATTAGATAGATGACTGCAACCAATGTGACTGCATCAAAGTTGGCACCTCGAGCCGACTGCCAAAGTAAGTCAGATGTCTAGCTGCGACTATGGCAAGCCGCCTCTGCAGTGTGTAGACCAGGTTGCAGAACCGCCATACATAGACGCTACCACTTTATGTAGACAACTCGCAGACGCGTTTAACCATGCTATAGAGGAATCTGGCGCGATTCCATGAAAGACACAGGTTGGTGTAGAGTTGACAGCAATGGACGGTCGGATCTGAATAGCCTACATGCTAATTCGTGCAGGTCGGCGCTAAATCCACCTGTCTTTGGTCCTTACTGTGAAAAAGACGTGGTAAACCTTCGCATTTGCCTCTATGGGTATGATCCGAGCGAAACGGCCGCTACTCTAGTCCGCCGCGAGTGGCTGTACGGTGAACATACTCAGTACTGGCTTCCTTGGCGCGAGTGATGTCAAGGGATGATTTGCTGTGAATATGGAGATGAAATCGCCTCCAGAATGTTCCATTAGAAGTCCACTGCCCGCCCTGGTCGCAGCATCACTACTCCCGTGACTTGTGGTAGAGAAAAGCAGCAGAATGTCTCTCTGCAATGGAGCCGTACTCAGACGGAATCTCACTTGAAGGCGCTATTAGATGTCAAGTTGGCGGAACTGCACTCTGAGGGCGCCGAATATACGACCAGGTATGAGCAAGTTGATTTTCACATCACGCGTGTCCAGAGTCAGTCTCGTTCAATACTCGCGAATAGATTTCCAGGTCAAGAGTATGCCGCAGGTGGCAAGAGACAGATCAGCCAACATCGGGAGGGGGACGGCTGGACTGTAGCAGCGCTTGCAAGCAAGCACGATCCTCGCGACTACTGGTATTTGGTGATGCTCTGCTGTCGGCTCGGAAGATGTCTAACGCCGGATAATGTCAAAGCGCACTTTGTGGGCTTGGGTTGATCGACCAAAACCACGATCCTGAGCAGGTTGACCATATCGAAACAGGTCGAGGTAACCTGTCTTCCCGTCAGCAAGTTTCCTGAAGTACAGCCGCGTGCTCCAGCGGATGGTTCTGCTTCCACGATCAGTGCAGACGTAATCTTCTGCTCGACAATCATCGTCATCGCATTGATGTGCGCTCGCTATGCTCCTTTCGTACCTTACTAAGCTTTGCAGGGTCGCCGCCTGGGAGCAGAGTATTTTTGACTTCAATCACACCGTCGATATAGTCCAACTTCAACCCACCGTTTGGCGTCAACACGGCTGCGAGTGACATCGGATCGCGAAGGTCTGGGCGCGTCGGAAGGTCCATGACGAGAATCTTCCGAAAATGCCAAGCTTCCGGCTCTGGTAATATCAGGAGTTCGTTCTGAGTGACTTACTCCAAGGGTGTCGTTGCCGGCATCTGCGAGCAGCTCCTTGTGGCCAGCGACGGTCAATGCTGTCCGAGAGAGCGTTGAAGGGGATTTGTCGGATCCAGCAATGCCAATGAGAGTGAAGATGAGTAACACACTGCTAGCAGTCTCCAGCAGAAAGCGCATAGACAGGAACTGCATGCTCTGGATATGTAAGAGAGGATTGACATTACTGAGGTTCGACAGCGCGAGCTTGCTGTCTACGCCACTCTCGCGCCTTCATGTGCAACGCTGTTGCTCAAAGATACCGCTCTCGGATGTTATATACTTACTCAGTGCGCCAGAAGGATAGCGTGGCGGGCGCCACGATGTCTGTGCCGCCGAATGCGCACCTATTATTGTTACACTTGCCATTGAGATCACAGCATGATCGGTTCGCCGTTCTGCTACAGTCTTTTGCTCCATGCGACTGAGAAGTATCTTCAAAGCCGAACGCAGTGCCTTATTACGGCACGCTGACACCAAACGCAACCTGATGGGAGGAAAAGACGGGGTAGAGACGCAGTCATAGGAAGTGCGGTCGCGCGACTTGCGCCAAGGGGGAACGGGAAGCAGCATCCCGTTCCGCTGTGCCACCCTGGTACATTTATCTTCTCTTCGTTACGTTTCTACCTTAAAATTCATCATAGCCCCTTCACAGGGCCTAGTATCGATCGCGCACAATTCTGCCTGGAAGCAGCTTATCGCTGAAGCAAAATGCAAGCCATCCACGGTGTTGTCGATCAGATAGTTGAGATGCTGCCTCGCAGTATACTCTAGCTGACCATACACAGCATGGCCACGAAAACACCCCTTACCGCACGCCCACGTCCTTCGAGCCTTGTAGCGAAATACTGTCATTCGAACTTTGAATCGCGTTTCTTGTAGTACACCTTCGGTCATGGTCACCCCTTCCATCAGCATAGTTGTTATGGCGTGCGAGTCAAGGTTTTGCTCAAGATCATACCAACATATTCGCCAGCTCCCGGAGATCTGGCCCAATTATGCATTCCGATGGATAATCGACCTGGTCTCGGGGCTCGACTGGACCCGGGAGTTGGAACAACACAGGCAGCTCTTCTACCATTCATGTTTGGCAACATCATCTGACGATTGGATCTGCATATTATGTGGACACAGTACACTACACGCGTTCGGAGGTACTCACGTCCACGATCTAATGCCAATAGCACCTGTGATTCCCGCACGTCAAATGATAATGCATCCAGTAATCATTCGTTCAATTTGGAGGTCTCAAGCGCGCTGGCCATCTGGTCTATGGAGTGGATGACGCAATGTTTGAATTTCCTGCGCTCCAGACCTTCACATTCAGTATTTCACTTGAGGTCCACATCTATATTGTTCTGTTGTAAAGAGCTTCAATGCTCGACTCCAAATCATGACACTGGTTCACATACTTTGCAGCAGTCGTACTTGGCGTACTTGCATTACTGCACAGTGCCTACTGCTACCGCAGTATCCACCCAAGTACAACGGGCTGGCAATATCGCTTTGGGAGTGGGTTCCGAGACAGTCGCTGTCAGGAATTTTTTGTGGAGCACCAGAAGGGACGTTTGATAAGAGAGCTGTCTGATCCTGGCACATACCACCGGAACGCGGTGGCAGCCGAAGCAATAGATTCAACTTCCACGACATCTTTCCTTACAATCATACTTTCGTACCTCCCAGAAGCCAAAATCGTCAAACCTTCTACTGCCTGCTCAAAAATCAACAACAAGTGCAGTTCACATTTATATTGGTCCCTCGGATACAATAAAGACCAAGATGGTCGCTCCAACTCTTGTCATTGTCCCAGGATTCTGGCTGGGTCCACAACCTTACGACTTGCTCGTCGATGAGCTGAAAAAAGCAGCGCCTTCCTTGACAGAGATTGTCTTCGCCCCGCTAGCCTCGACTGGCTCTCGTAGCCCGGGTGCTCCGACCATGGTGGACGATGCGATGGGCATTCGCGCAGTCATCCAACCCCTGGTCGAAGCTGGAAAGAAAGTCGCCGTCATTGCTCACAGCGCTGGAGCCTTCCTTTCCGCCATGGCCACAGAAGACCTCGAAGTGGGAGAGAAGATCGCCTCGGCTAGTGGCGGCGGCGGCGTGGAGAGGTTCGTGTTCATCGCCGGTGGACTTCTTCCCAAGGGAGGATGGCATCCTCCTACGAATTGGGAGGCCAAGGTAAGTTTGATCAGAAATCTGACATCGTCCGACTCTGACGAGTAACGTAGGATGGTCAAATCTTTCCCAAGGATGCAGATGCCGAGCTTTTCTTCGACGTTGATCCGGAAATCGCTGCGAAGCATTGCAAACCTTTCATCAAAGGTCAACCTCTGCTGGACGAGTGGACGAGAGAGTGCAGCTATACTGGCTGGGACAAGGTGGCGTCGAGCTACATCCTCACAGAAAACGATCCAGTCATCGCGCCTCAGATCCAGGAAATGTGCTCTGGACTTGCCCAATCCGAAGTCATCAAAATTCCTACTGGACACATGCCAATGCTCTCGGAGCCGGCAATGCTGGCTGAAAGGGTCATATCTTGTCTGAAGCTCGAGAAATGAGTGTGAGATGGCCTACCTGGTGATTTATGGAGCCGTGGAGCTCTACTCATCGTTGCGGTCACCCATTCTCCGGCCTCAGTGATCGGTAGCAAAGTAGCTGCGCAGAAGTCAAAGCTTGAAGGTCCAGAGTTATTTTGTGTGATCTGGCAACTTTGCAGCGCGGCCACCTGCAAGAGGCGTGAATGAATGCTCACTCCAGGCTGCTATGTTCTTCAGCTAGTGAGCCATGCTGTCAAACTCGTTCCAGTCACGTTCATGCGTCGTTCTGACTCTGGGTCATAAAAATCACCGAGTGGCAAGCCCCGCGACTGTCGCTTGACCTATGGTGTGATAGACGAAGGGCTGAGGTAAGACAAGTATTGAAGACCTGAAGAATGGTTCGCGCGGAGAATTGACGCCTTGGCGCTGCTTCCCCACGGGGTAGACAGTGGAGCCGTTCCTTGCCGAGATGACCCCACCTGTGAGAGCTGCACCTCACAGCACTTTCACTTTCTCAAGCGCGTCGGACAGATTACGCGTTGGCACCGAGGCGCGCGGGGTCCCTGTCTCAAATGGCTCTTTCGGCTGAAGTGTGTAGGATGTACGACTCGACGGTACCGTTCGTACATGTACCTTCTCCTGCTTTGAGATCTGACCTCCTGCTGCATCTGCGCGTGCCGCTTCACCGCGGCAGTCGTCCAATATCGCCGTCCAGGAATGGTATGAAAAAGAAGCGTGCAGCACGACTGTACACAACAAGCCATCCGCTTGCAGCTTGAATTGTGTTGTGCAACCTGCCATACTAATCAGGAAGCGCTCTCTTCCACCAGAACAGGGGCCCGGATATAGCGGTCGATACATGATAAGGACGAGTACGCCACGATGTGGCCCGGATGCGGGCCATCGAGGCTATTGACTCCATCTCTAGTCATCCCGAAGCAGGGTCTCTTCTGTGCGTTCGTCCAGACCAGGCAGCTATATCAAACATGCCGACGGCAGCAGGGAGCTGCTGCAGCGGCCCAGGCACCACAGAATGCACAAGACGATGAGCCCGTGGAAGGGGTCAAGGCCGTGCCGTATGGCGAGCTCACTATTGGTGTGCCGCTGGAAGTCCGCACTGGCGAGAGGAGAGTGGCTATAACGCCCCAGAATGCCAAACTCTTGCTGAAGAAGGGTTTCAAACAGATCTTGGTCGAGCACGGCGCTGGCTATCAGGCCCAATTCTCCGCGCACGAGTACGAGGAAGCCGGGGCAACGATGGTTAATGCCAGTCGCGTTTGGTTCGACAGTGATATCATCCTCAAAGTCCGACCACCCAGGCTGCGTTCTACCATGGCATCACCCAACAACTTCCTTCAAGGTTTCAAGCCGGGAGGTGTTCTCATATCCATTCTTCAGCCGAACATCGAAAGGAACAGGAAGATCGTAGACGCTGCGGTGCAGAAGAAGATCACCACTTTTGCCATGGACCAAATCCCTCGAATCACCAGAGCACAGACTTTCGATGTATTGTCCAGCATGGCCAACATTGCCGGCTACAAGGCCGTGCTCGAAGCCAGCAATCACTTTGGCAGATACTTGACTGGCCAAACGACAGCTGCCGGGAAAGTGCCTCCCGGAAAAGTCTTGGTCATCGGAGCTGGTGTGGCTGGACTCAGCGCCATCGCCACAGCTAGACGGATGGGCGCCATCGTTCGTGGCTTCGACACAAGATCTGCTGCGAGGGAGCAAGTCCAATCTCTGGGAGCAGAGTTCATCGAGGTCGACATCCAAGAAGAGGGATCAGGAGGTGGAGGGTACGCCAAGGTGATGTCCAAAGAGTTCATTGAAGCTGAGATGAAGCTTTTCATGGAGCAGGCGAAGGAAGTCGATATCATAATCACCACAGCACTGATTCCTGGGAAAACTGCACCGACATTGATCACTGAGGAAATGGTCGCCGCCATGAAGCCTGGTTCCGTGATTGTCGACTTGGCTGCTGAGAGCGGTGGAAATTGCGAAGTTACGGTGCCAGGAGAACTAATATCCTATCAAGGAGTCACTGTCATCGGTTACACCGACCTTCCCTCCCGATTGCCGACCCAAGCTTCGACGCTGTACTCCAATAATATCACCAAGTTCTTGCTGTCGATGTCACCTAAGGATGGACACTTCGGCATTGACTTGAACGACGAAGTGGTCAGGAGGTCGATCGTGACCTACAATGGCGAACTGCTCCCTCCTCTTCCACCAGTCGCTCCTCCGGCCCCTCCGACTGTCAAAGAGGAGGTCAAGGAGGAAGAAGTTGTCGCGCTCACACCGTGGCAGAAAGCTGTGCGTGAGGTCGGTGTAGTCACAGGAGGCATGACCACAGCATTGGTTCTCGGCAAGGCGACCGGTCCTCTTTTCATGAGCAACTTCTTCACGTTTGCTTTGGCTGGTCTCATCGGCTATCGTGTCGTATGGGGCGTTGCACCTGCGTTGCACTCCCCGCTGATGTCTGTCACGAACGCCATCTCCGGAATGGTGGGAATTGGAGGCTTCTTCGTGATGGGAGGAGGATACCTGCCGCAAACGATACCACAAGTACTAGGTGCCGCCTCGGTTCTGCTAGCCTTTGTCAACATCACTGGCGGATTCGTCATCACCAAGCGTATGCTCGACATGTTCAGACGCCCCACCGATCCGCCCGAGTACCCGTGGTTGTACGCAATCCCTGGTGTCCTGTTCGGAGGTGGGTTCATCGCTGCCACAACCACCGGTATGGCCGGACTAGTCCAAGCTGGATATCTGGTCAGCAGTATTCTCTGCATTGGTTCTCTGACCGGGTTGGCCTCACAAGCTACAGCGAGATCCGGTAATCTGCTTGGTATCTTGGGAGTGGGATCTGGTGTCCTGGCATCACTTGCCGCAGTCGGATTCCCAGTTGAAACCCTGATCCAGCTTCTTGGCGTTGCTGGAGTTGGAAGCTTAGCTGGTGCTTTGATCGGCCGTCGAATCAGTCCAACCGAGCTACCTCAGACCGTCGCAGCGTTGCACTCCGTTGTGGGTCTCGCTGCCGTCCTGACCAGTATCGGCTCCATCATGGCAGCCATCGACCACGTTGATATGCTTCACATGGTATCAGGCTATCTCGGTGTGCTCATTGGAGGCGTCACCTTCACAGGCTCAATCGTCGCCTTCCTAAAACTTGCCGGCAAAATGTCTTCTCGACCCACCATCCTCCCGGGTCGTCACCTGATCAACGGCGGGATGCTCGCCGCCAACGTCGCCACCATGGGAGCCTTCTGCGCCTATGCCCCCGGCGCTCCAGCCATCGCCGTCGCCTGCCTCGGCGCCAACACCGCCCTCAGCTTCGCCAAAGGCTTCACCACCACCGCCGGCATCGGTGGCGCCGACATGCCCGTCGTCATCACCGTGCTCAACGCCTATTCCGGCTTCGCCCTCGTGGCCGAAGGCTTCATGCTCAACTCCCCGATCCTCACGACCGTGGGCTCCCTCATCGGCGTCTCGGGCTCCATCCTCTCGTACATCATGTGCGTCGCCATGAACCGCAGCCTCACCAACGTCCTCTTCGGCGGCATCGCCCCGGCCCCGTCCACCGATCAGAAGATCGAAGGCGAAATCACCAAGACCACGCTGGAAGAGACCGTGGACACGCTCAAATCCGCCCAAAAAGTCGTCATCGTCGTCGGCTACGGCATGGCCGTCGCCAAAGCGCAGTACCCCATTGCGGAAATCGTGAGCACGCTCCGCGCCCTGGGCGTCGAGGTCAAATTCGCCATCCACCCCGTCGCGGGCCGCATGCCGGGCCAGTGCAATGTGCTGCTCGCCGAGGCGAGTGTGCCGTACGACATCGTGTTGGAAATGGACGAGATCAACGAAGAAGGGTTCGACGACGTGGACGTGACCCTCGTCATCGGCGCCAATGATACAGTGAATCCCATCGCGTTGAGGAAGGATAGGTGAGCGTTCGACGAGCTTTCCCCCTCTCTTTCCCGACCTGGTTTATGCTGACGTTGATGACAGTCCCATCGCCGGCATGCCCATCATTGACGCCTACAAGTCCAAACAAGTCATCGTCATGAAACGTGGTATGGGATCTGGTTATGCGGACATCCCGAATCCGATGTTCTTCCAGCCTAATACCAAGATGTTGTTTGGTGATGCGAAAGCCACTTGTGATGCCATCCGAGCTGCGCTGAGTGATGCGCCGAAGTGAGGGAGGAGATGTGAGAAGGGATGGTTGCATCAATGCGGCGGAATGGCATAGAATGTGCGTAGATTGCGAAGTTGTAGTAGGCGGGACAGGAGCATGATGATTGCGTCGAGGAAGAGGATATTGAAAGGCAAGCTTGGTACGAGGAGGTCATAAAGGTCTCGGTTCACATCGGCGTAATGCTCCGAATCACATGTCCATGAAGCGTCTCTTTTCTGGGAAATCCTCCCTAATTCTCCTGTACTCGTTCAATCACAGCACCTGCCTGCATCTCATCAGCAACAATGACACCGCCCGCCAGATGCACATCACATAGCGCCTTGCTTTTCCCGAAACACGCGCCTCCGCCTCATATCCGTCCTACCCAGCTCCGACTCGTGATACCATCGAACACGCAGGTATTGTCGATTGGCACGTATTGCTTCGTGATGACCTTGATGACTTCCTGCGCAATGAGTCCACCAGTCAACGAAGCGATATTGTGCAATTCGCCACCTCCAGCACGTGCGAGCTCCCGAGCGTAGGTGCCGACTAAACTCCTGATATTTATGAGTTCCTGATTCTCGATCATCGTCCCTGCCTGCATGACGGTTGCGTCAATAATGCTATGAGCAATCCCAACGAGCTTGGTCGTTTCTTCTTCATAGTTTCCCCCACCAGCGACTTTCGATGACGGTGCTTGAGATGGGTCAGTCTTCATCTCGTGGCTGGAGACAAAGAGATCCCACGCATAGAAAGCGATGTAAAGACCGGCCAGGCTGTCAGGGTTCGTCAGCTCGTTGCAGAGGAACTTTGCTCGGTCGCCGAAGGCGATCTTTGCACCAGGCTGAAGGATCTTGAACGGTCGTCCGCGGACGAGTGAGATGTGAGCTGCGCCTTTACAAAAGTTCTCAATCTCGGCTTCGCGAATTGCGAGCTCTGGAGATCGACCAATCTTCTGTTCCGTGGCACGCACCATGTCGCAGACCTCGGCAGCATCCTGACGAGCCTTTTGCTTGTAGATATTCTGTAATTCTATGTATGCATCTGACTGGGCCTTCATATCCGGCACAGCGCCCGGGAGTGGCAGCTCGCCGTGCTTACTGTAGAACTGCTGCACTGCATTGGCAATAATCCAGAACGGTGGGGATGTGGGCGTCAGACTGCTTGCTTCTGGTGCTTGAAGAATTTCCCGTACTGAGGACGGTATTGTTGGTGGGTTCAAAGCTTTCAGAACGGCTGCACATGCCTCGTCGAAGTTCTCCTCGCTCGCACTTCCCGAGCGTACCAGGTCTCGGAAAGCGGTCTTCTCTTTGTACTCTTCTGGGTATTTGCCATGCTGTTGCTTCCACTGGGCAAGATAGTAAAGCAGTAAACACACGTATGGTATATGAGCGAACTCGTCCTCCTTCATCTTGTCTATATTAGCTGTCTTCTTTTCTGCAAACGAAACAAGCTCTTGCCATGGCGTCGTTAGTCGGAGATCTGTCGTAGCCGTTGGATCTGGATGCGTATCGACAATCGGAAACGCGGGCGGAAGATAGAGCGAGAATTGGCTGTAGTAGCCGACGGAGTGAATGTAGAAGGCGGGTATCTCGAGAGCGTAGAGATGATGCGTGATGGCTTCGAAAATGGCCTGATCGAGTGGAGCGGTGATCAAGACGAGGTTGTATGGGGTCAATATCTCGTCTTTGCGTATCCATGTCTCCAGCGGCTCAGTGATGACACTGCCCGTGACGTCCGGGTTGAGCTCGGTCAGGTATTTCGCCGTCTCTTCTGCCCGGTACTTGCCCAGTGACGACTCTTCCACAAAAAAGTTGACTCCTAGGTCTGCCTCGTCTACCAATGCTGAGTCGAGGATGGTGAATTGGCCGGCGCCGGGCAGGACAATGTTCTTGAGTGTTTCGATGCCGGTGACGCCAGGGCCATTGTTGATAAGGAGAATGTGCGATTCTTCGAGAGCAATCTGACCAGTGGCGCCCTGCAAAGCATCAGCAACAACTCAAGCCGTCGATATATCTTTGCCTACCCAAAGTCTCAACTGTCGATCATACTTCTTCTCCTTCGCAGTCGGAATGTCCTGCAATGGTGGCGGGACTTCCTTGACCGGACTGGCGGCCGCCATCTTAAGCTTTTTGTGCACTGGCGACTCCACCGTGACGGCGTGTGCGAGAATGGTTGGAGAAAGTGAGGTGGTTCGGCTTCCCGACAAACACGGTGTCACAGTGAGAGCTCACGGAGCTTGAGGTGCCTGAATCCGAAGCCGGTGACATAATAGCGCTAAGATAAGCTTATCGATTTCATGGCGCTCCTCTTGGAAGTATTCATTAATCAATTGATCAGGAGGTTTCAACAAGGCTTTCACATGCTGTGCATGCGTGCATAGGCTTCGCATGCGAAGCGTGGTATCACCTAGCTCTCCAGCTCACTATACCTCTTGACATAAACCTCCCCATTCTCCAAACCGAAATACACCGCCACTGGTTTCTGCCCTCCCTGCTTGCCCGCCCTTTGCGTCTGAATCCCATTCGGCCCAGCGAAAATGCCCACCTCGAGCACACCCGCGATCGCCTTGATCCTCGCACTCAGCTCCTCCACCTCCCAGACCCCATCCTTCCCGTCCCCGGGCATACCATTCTTCACGTCCATCCCCGTCAAGAGCGGCTTGAACGGCGCATCGATGATGTAAAAACTCTGATCCGTCTGCACGGGTCCCGTCTTACTCAGTGTGTGCTCTCGGAGGATAGGTGCAGGAGATCCGAGCAGTCGGAGTTCGCGGATCACGCTGGCATGCGCGATAGGTGCCACTTCGATGGGTATGGTTTTCCAATTTGTCAGGAGCCGACTCTGATTCTTGCGATAGTCCGCAATACACACGAATTTCTTCGCTCGGCACGCCACCAGCTTCTCTTGAAACAGGCACGCTCCCCCTCCCTTGATGCAATTGAGTTCTTCGTCCACCTCGTCGGCTCCGTCGAATGCGACTTCGAGGAGTTCGTCGCCGGCGAGGGAGTCGAAAGGAAAGGACCGGAGTCCGGCTTGTTCAATGACTTTGCGGGAGTTCCAGCCGGTGGGAACGAACCAGTTCATGTGGCCCGCTGGCGGCGGATTCTTGGCGAGGTGGTCTTTGATGGCTTCAACGCCGTAGACGATTGTGCTGCCGCTCCCAATCCCGACAAAGCGCATATCACTACGGAAATGCTCTTCTACGGCCCTATATGCTGCTTTTCGCTTAGCTGCTTCTACTCGTTCGATAGCTGCTGCCGCTGCGACCGCTGCTGCTTCTGCCATATTTGTGCGCCGGGAGCCGGACAACGGTCTGCGGACGGTGAGGTAGATGGTCGCGTGGGCTGGACGCAAAGGCTTGTGCAAGTGAAAGTGTGTCAGAGGTCGTTGGGGGAGGAAGATGAAGCTGCAAAAAGACGCTATGGGAAATGTCAGTCCAGCTCAATGCTGTGCTATACCACAGTCCAAGCTGTGAAGAAGCATGATTGAATGTTCAACACAGGCTTGACTCACTCATGCAATTTCTCCAGCTGATTTACTTGCTTCTTCACAACGGAGAGCAGCTGGGAGACGAATTGGGGGTTCAAGACGAGACAGAGAACCTCATATGAATGAAAGAAGTGATCGGCGAGGACGGAAGAGCTGTAGAAGTGGGATCCCGACGTGGCCCCCGCCATGGAAGGCCCCTCTGCGCCAACCCTTCATGTTTGCAAAAAAGAGCCTCAACAGCACAACACAAGCGACAGGCATTATGCGGTTCCCTTGCCTTGGAAACCATTCTGGACGTGCGAAGCTCACGCGGGAATGCAGCTGTAATGATCACTGGCAGTGCCTACGCTGGAACAAGCATGACGTCGTGCGATGGACTCATGTGCCGGGGTGCAGATACATGTACCTGGGTACAGTACTACTTCAACTTACATCCACTTGTGGCCACGTGAAGACGCGTTGACATGCGTCCTGATGTGCGTGGTGTGTCAGCATGGTGTCGTGTTCGCCGTGGAATCCAAAGTCATGCTTTTGTGCTGCCAGACACGTAGTATGGCGAACGCAAAGGCTTCACAATGGCAACATGTCCGCCTGAGCTCGGCATCACTTCAGCCAGCTCATCGGCAGCACTATCGGTGGAGCTGTGGTCTAGGTGTATTATCTTCTTGGGTGTCATTGTCATTCATCTTCACTGCCCTGCCTTTGAAACAATGTGGCAAAAAGGGTCAGTTTTCCAAGCAACGAAAATCTCGTATACCGGTGCTTGAGCTCTTCAGAGCACCAGTAGGTTGGCCTTGAAAATGGTGCCATCAGACCATCTTCCCACAAAACGCGCAGAAATGACCCCGTACAACGCCGAACTCGTCCCAATTAACCAATACTTGTACTCCGTCGCTATGCAGACCACTCGTAGAATATGAACATGCCTTTCGCTATGCTTTGCTCGATGTTATGAAAACGGAAAGGGGGGTATCTTGCAGCAACCAGACGCACAGAAGACATGGCACACGTGCGATCACGGAGGTGAACCGTAGCCTCGGGCTCAAGCTCAAATATAGAGTGTCCGCAGGGTCTCGACAGGCGGGGTCTCCGTCATGCCTTTGGCTCGAAGTGCCAGACCGGCAGCCGAGGGTGACTCTATTCGTTGGCCGGCTTGGCCGTCTGCTTGGTGTCGTTCCTTCCGTGCCGCCTTCTGTCCCTGCTTCTTTATATCTTTGCGCTCTCTAGCCGTGACCCGGGGGCCGGTCTGCTTTTGTGTCGTTTTGCCAACGCGTTGTACGGTGTCCGGTGGTTTTCGTGGCCCATGCAGCTTCAGACGGGGTACCGCTTTAGGCGGTGGGGCCTCTGACGGCTCGGGGGTTTCTGATGATGGCTTGCTCTCGCTCTTCTTCAGCGTTGTGTCACGATCGTTAGCGGACGTGAGCTGCGGTATAGTTGACTGCAGTGCTGAATCTGGCTGGCTGGAGGCTTCCGAGTCGAAGCTGCCGAAAGACTCCTGGCTGCCGTCGAAGGTAGCGAGCTGGGACAAGACGTGTTTGGTGTCCCTACTTCGCAGTTTCTGAGCTCGTGACGCTCTACTCATCCGCCTATCCTGCTTCTTGTTCGGTGCGTCATGCAAGTCATCGTCGCTGTCATGGTCACGCTCGACACTCGAGCTCTCTACGTGCGACGATGTGCTGCCATTCTCTTCCGCCTCCATCAGGGCGTCGACGGCGTTATTGAGGTTGCCACGTGCTGCCTCAATGGCACGCTTGATGGTGGGCTTGTCTGCTAGATATGGCAACGACTTCTCGACCACCTCGATCTGCCACGGCAGCACGTGGGGCGTCTGTGCCAGCTTCTCCTGCTGTCTCTGCTCTTCCTCCGGCGACAGCACCTTGGGCGACACATTCGGCAGTCCCTCGTAGGGCCCATCGAGGTTGCGGATGGAAGAGTAGTGCTCCCACATGTGGTAGGCGATGTGAGCAACCGGTCGGGACGAGGTGTCATCTCCGTGGGCACCGGTCACCATGAAGGCGAAGTCTCGTTGGTAGATCTTCACGTCATATCCGAAGGCAGACGAAAAGGCGGTGATCTCCATGTTGTCTCCATATGTACCTCCACGTGCCATGCTGGCTAGATGGCTTTCGAACACACGGTCGATTTCGGCCGAGGAGGGGGGAGTGAAATTGGCGGGCGATGAGTAGGCCCCGGCATTCTTGCGCTTGGGATTACGTCTGATGCCTCCCCCGGGGTGGACGTCGATGAATTGCTTATAGTAGGCGGCATGCTCACGCATGTACTCGATGACACGCTGACGTATCGCGACGTGTTCATTCTGGTGTCCGTAGAGTTGGTCGGACAGGGCGTTGAAGAGGCAGTTGCCTGGTGGGGGGGGGAAGGCAGGGTCAGTACATGTATGTGTGCGTGTGGAGCGAACATCAGGGTGGCACGGCCATCCAGGTGGGTGCATGTGATTATCATGTGTCCTTACCATCGCCACGGATATCAGCTGCAAACAGGCCGAGTGAACTTAGCAGCGGGAATTCCTGCTCGCTGCTGCCCATGGCACCTCAGCTCGGAGCACAGCGAGGGGGCGGGAGCTGTTGATGGCTGTCCAGTCCAATTAGCGGCAGTCATTTGAAGTCCAATAGACGCCGAGCGACGGTGGTGGGAGTTGTGGTGGTGTGTGGGTGTGGACCGAGCGAGCGAGCGAGCGAGCAAGCAAAATAGAACAGCAGGTACAAAAGAAACCCAGCTTGTCCCCACCCCGGCTGCGTGTGGCACTACCCAAAGAATAATGATGCACGGCTCAGGGAGGAATAGCAGATATCGTAATAATGGGCAGAGCTGACTACTTTACCTTTTTCGGCGATGTGAGGTCCTGCCACCGGCCTGGCGCCCGTCATCCGCGACGAGCGACGAGTGACGAGGGGGAAAATGCTCGTCGTGCACGGCGGTGGGCGTGCTGTCGTCGGCGGCGGTGCGGATCCGATCTGATCTTGGGGCGCGGTGGTCGACTTCTCCGCGTGAAAGGATCTGCCTCAAGGCCAGGAACATCGAACACCAGGCTTCTGCCGAACCAGAATGACGTCCAACACCGCCCTCGGCATCCGAAAAGGGATCAGAGCTGGACCGCCTCGCAATACAGAACTGTCGTGCATACATAGGTACATATATCATCCGCCAACGAGCCCCGGCGACGGTCTGCGGCGGTTCGTTCAGGCTCTGGCAGCTAGCTAGCTTTACCATATCTAACACATCAAGTGAATAACACCTCCGTCAGGTGAGCCGTGACCTGTCCCACGCCGCATGGCTTCGTGACCCTCTGTACCTCTAGAACTAATTCTAGCCGAGCTTCGTCGTCACCCCGACTCTCCGCTGCACCTCCTCACGCCCCCTGATCACCGCTGCCCGACTCTGCGCTCACATGCAACGAGTGGTTCACTACGCAGCGGCGCGTTGGCCCAGCCACACCCGCTTGCCACGTCCAACTCGCCTCGGGCGAAGTCGGCGGAGCGAAGAGCGTTCGGCTGGGAGCTTCCGGTAGAATTGGTTAGCCTCTTCCTCTCACCTCCTGTTTGACGCGGCGCCTGCGAACAACGACCATCTACCCGCCGACCTGTGAAACACTGGTCCCTCCACCAGAAGTGTATCGCTCTTCCTGCACCAATGTGTGCTTCCGCTCTGAAGGGATAGCGACCACTGCTGCACTCGAGCACGCCTAGTTCATGAACGAAGATCAGCAAGACCACTCACTATGGGTCGTGGTAGGTCGAACGCTAACCTCAGGGATGCCACAGTAGGATGAGAGAGAGAGAGAGTTGAAAGACTCTGCTCGACCTCGCTACTGCGTGCTGTGAGGTGGTGTTGCGTGCATTTCATATGGTCATTGTCACTCTTTGCGGCCTTGTTGTCGCCTTTTCGTCATTCATTCCAACAGCATATTGGGCAACAATATTCAAAGACATTCACGACTAATAACAGCACCGACTTCGAGGCTGGCCCTCAGCACACAGATCAGACGATCACAGGACAACACAGCACCAGGATTTGACGAGCACTCTGGGAATTGCTCATACTATCGTCCAACATACAGCGTTTAAGATATCGACAGAAGACAACCCTCCCAGCAAAACAGCTCGACCGTTCCCAGTGCAATGGCAGCTTCTATCATTCTTTCCCTTCTATGGCTTGCTCTGGCCGTAGTTGCCATGCCATCACACCATCACAATACGCCAGCAGGTCTGCGCCATCGCATGCTACACCGAAATCATGCAAGAGCAGAAGCAGTCACTCCTCGTGTGATCAACGCCACCTATGTCGCCAACGTGACAGATCCTGGCCTCACCAGAGACTCGTGCGGCTCAGTTCGCATCGGTGACAGAGTCCTCTGGACATGCCGAGACACTCAGATCTTCGACAATGGCAACAAGTATGACATGAAAATCCAAACCTTGCCAATCACGCCAAACTCTGCATCTTGGAGTGACCTCGCGTCAGAGGGAGGACCAAAGATTGCTCCGGGGGAGCCTGGCGCCGGCTCTTCTGGTACGAATGCGATCCTCACAATGTACGGTGGCAATGCTGCCTCCTATCCCTCCTATTTCCCTGTCCTCGACACTCAATGCCCACAGTCAGGTGCCTGTGAAGATGGATCGAGATACGTGGTCTGGCAAGACCAGCCTCCTCTCATCACGCGTCATCGCAGCGATGGCAGCGCGGTGGGATACACTTGGATCCCCAATCAAAGGCTGCAAGCTGGGTGGACCACTATGCATGCGGAACCAGCTTACATCCTGTACAAATCCGTCTACAGTCCGACCACTGATCGAGACGCCCTGCCCGTCGTGTCGATCGTGTCACCGACCTTCTACAACCAAGGTGAAGTCGGCTTCGGCCGCTATGGCTCGATCGTCAAAGATGGTATGGTCTACCTCTTCGGCCAAACATCAGACCAGGGCACCGTTCTCGCACGAGTCAGCATCGACATGGTCGAATACCGCTCCGCATATCAGTACTTCGACTCGTCAACCTCCACGTGGAGTTCAACCTGCCCCGACTTCAATTCCACCACTCACACCATTCCCAACGCAGGTGCCGGAGGCCAAGGCACATTCTACTATTCCTCCTTCCTTCAGAGTTACGTCTGGATCGGACAAGGGACAGGCATGGTCGGCGCGTCGGCGTCGTTCTACATCAGCACAGCTCCAGCGCCCGAGGGTCCGTGGATCAAGCCCTATCTGTTCTGGGAGGGCCAGAATGGTGATAGCGCACAAGCGCCGAGCTACAGCTTGCAGGCACATCCGAGTCTGCTCCCGAGTGGACCCGATGTGGCGAGTGAGAGCGGGATTTACTTGAGTTGGACGCAGCAGTGGCAGGAGGAGAGCTGCAACAGCGTGTACGTCACGCCGTTGGTCTGGGTTGATGTTGAGTAGGCAGGAGGAGGGTTAGAATAATGAGGCATGATTGATGATTTAGCGTGGTGTTGTGGTTCACATCGGGAGGTAATTTCAATGTGAATTCTGATCAAGGGGAAGAAATTCTGACATGGCAGTCGCGGAGCCACCATGTCATGGTGGTGTATATGACTACTTATTACTAAAGGAGTAGCCATTGGCTGTCAGTCTGCCATTGGACTGGTTACAACGAATGAATCGTGCTGGGCATTGAACGAGGGCTCTTCGAATAAAAATCCTCCCAAAGATCAAGCATGTGAGTGTCAGAGACGATCTTGAGCATGTGATATACTCCCAGACAGCTAAAGCTCTAATTACTGTTAGTTCCATTTTCAGAGTCACGAAGCCGACGCACCCGATCACGACTGTTCGTCATGTGGGAAGTTGGTTGTCACAGTCTGAGGGCATGAAAGAGCGCTGCTTGCGATCTTATGCGCCGGCTGCATGGATACATAACCTCATGTAAGGAAATACATGTAGCAAGGACAAGTCCGCACGCGTTCGATAGAACCACCTGTGACTGCTCCACCTTGCGATCAAGCCCTGTCTCGTTGCCCTGCATCTCGACTGTGCCGAACCCCCCACGATCTCCAGCAGGCGAAGCCCTTCGATCACAAAACTAGACCATTCCGGTTCAATCACTTTTACTGCAACCCACGATAGCCGATCTTTCAATCATCGCTATAATCCATCAAGACCATCGCAATATGACAGACCCGCCACTCAACCACGCTACAAAACACCTCGTCACAAGCATCAAAGCGCTTCCACAAGAGCTCATGGAGACGATCTACGAATCCATCCTAGAACCCACGGTGCCAGACACCGTCCCACCGGAATAGACATACCGCCCACCACGACAACTCCAGATCGACCGGCGGACTGCGATGAACTAGGCATGCTGTACATGTAGTCTCTGCCAGCTCCATTGGACATTTGTTGTGTAGAAGGGCTTTATGCAATGGCGCAAGTGGGTGAAAGGGACTGTTAGCGAGGACGAGGAGCCATCGATGAGCTCTGCAGCACCTCATCTCGATACATTTGGCATTATATCGTTTTACTCATGTACGCATGTCAAATGGAAGTGTCGCCTTCCAATCCACCTCCTAGCCCGCATCACCAAAGCTGCCATGCTCTCCGCAGCGAAATGCCTGGGGATTGTCATACGTTGCAGCAACCTCCCATTAGGCAACAGACCCCTGAGTCCCTCCACGCGTAAGTGGCCTAAGAGCCACCGTCTATAGTCATGAAACTTTCGTTAACCTCACCCCAGAATTGTTGTCCCCAAAGATGCATCGTACAGGTTAATGAAACAATCGCGATGCCGATCATAGATGCCCTCCCTGCCACACGGCACTCAGCCATCCGCCTCCGAAGCCTTGTGACGCAGCCATGTTGGCCCACTCAGCCAGCTCACCTCCGTCCACAAAGGCCGCAACATCGTCTCCGCCAAGCCGAGTCTCGATGCTATTGAGCCACTGCTCCTTGGTGATGGGATCCCAAACCTGCTGCGGAGGATGCGCCGCTTGAGCCGGCATGGCTTGTTGATGTGTTGGGTGACCTTGCTGACCTGGGGTGGGGTATGCAGAATGCGTGGGAGTGACGTGGTTAGGAGAGTACTGATGGTGTACTTGGCCATTTGTGTACGGATTTGCTGGGGGCGGTGGCATACCGTATGTACCGTTTGGTGTAGGAGCTGACCAAGAGTTATAAGGTGCCGCATGGCGGTCATAAGGTGGCGACGGGTGTGCTTGGGATGGCGTAGTGCCGTTGGCAGATTGGGAGGCGGGTGATGTCAAGCTCGGGGGTGGACCGGCTGCTGGACTCGGTCCTTCAGAATACGCAGGTCTGAAGCTGCTCAGTTGATGCGGGTACGTTCCGGCTTGTTGCTGGGATGGCTGCGGTGGAGGGCCCGTAGAATGCTGCTGCTGTTGATGTGGGTACGATTCGTAGCTTCTAAACTGTCCGCTCGTTGGTGTCGAGATACTTGGGTGGCGACTGGCGGGCGCACCTGGTGCAGCATTAATGGCACTCCACGCACCGCCATCTGCCTTCTGCTGTGGGTCCGACGTAGCCGCCAGAGAACGCTCGCCATGCTCCTCACTTTTGACAGTAGTGCCGGCGCTGCTATCGTCGTAGACGGCATCCAGAGGCTTGTTGGGATCAGCGCGGTGAGCCTCAGCCATTTCGACATCGTGGTCATCCAAATTGCCGAAGTCATTCAAGGTGCGCTCGAGAAGCTTGAACTCGTCGAGACCGCCGCCCAGTCCTCCTTCACGCAAGCTGAGATGGCGCGTACTGATCGGACTGTCGCCTTCAGATGAGCTTTCGATCGCTTGCACATTCTTCCTGTAGTCGTTCTTAATCTTGCGAAAGTACTTATGCATCCGATTGATGGTCTTGAACCAGCCATCAGCCATGCGCAGCTTATTTCGCATGAGGCCAATCATCTCCAGCGCCTTCCTAGCGGCTTCGAAGCCTTTGCTCTCGCCGGGCTTCGTTGCCATGTCTTGCTTCGAGCTGGGGTCCTGGCGAGTGCACATGTACCCTTCCGGGTCCATCCACGGAAAGTTTATGCAGTAAACGCCGACGAATGCAACAGTGTAGATTGCAAAGCCAACAATCGGTGTCTCGACAAGGGCACTCCACTCCTGGCATGTCCGCACAAGATCCATTATCTCGCGTGCTGATCGGAAGCACTCCCTTGCACTCTCGGCCCAAAAGCCAGGTGGAATCGCGTATTTGTCGGCAGGAAATGTAGGTGGGTCCATCGGTCCTTCGGGTTTAGAGCATCGGATCGGAATGAATGGCACGTACTCGCGATGCAGCATGATCTGGCAGAGCAGATATACTGTGTGAACGAGCGTATATGGTGTCGAGGTCTTTAGGCTGATGTGAGCTTGCGTATTCTGAGGGGTGAGGGTGTGCTGGCGAGGGAGGCCAGCCTTGAAGTCCAGGCATTGTCGGCGGAGTCTGTAGAATTCGCACCGGCAGTCCCAAGGAGGATACTCCTCAACTCTGCAGCAATGTCAGCAGGAACAAGCGGATTTCGTCAGAAAGCTGAACGCACCTCCTTCCGCCAGAACACGACCACTTGATGACCTTGCCATAGATCTCCAGAATCTTGATGTAGCGGCTCACAAGACCCTCATCGGCGCCCACTTCAAGCCTACCCTTCTCCTCATCATCCTTCAATGCGATACTCCGTGGAGAGGGCGCTTGATTCGGTTCTGGTGTTCCCGTTCCAAGAAGAACAGACTGCTGCCGCTGGTTCTGAACCTCCGCTCTCCCAGGTCCATGGACGTCCTTATCATCTTCGCCCAGCATCAACGTCCGTACCTTCTCCGCAAACAGAAATGACCGCTCGCTTGCAGGGAGTTGTATCCGAAGCTCACGTGCGTGCAGCATCTGCGGCCTATACTTGCCGCTACTCAGGTAACGATCCATGATGAAACAACTCCAGAAGGTCCTTCGGCGAATTTCCTGCCGAATGAAGACATCCTCGCTGGACTTGCCACTTGCCGAACTCTTCCGGCTGGACTCGCCGCTCATGCCCAGACGCTCTGCTTCAGCAGACAAGGCTAGCGATCGCGAGAGAGGCTCGTCGTCAAGATCCATTTCGTATTGCAAGCCCATGGATTGTGCGGCACGAATTGCTATGCCGACGGTAAGCCATGCTTTGGATCCTCTGCACATGCCCCATTCGTGCAGACCAAGCATGAGAGCGGCTTGGGTACGCTCGATATCATGGCTTCGATTGTCGGTCCAGAGGGATGCTAGCCGTTCGTTGGCAGCCGCTGCATAGTACTCTGATGCTATCAATGGATTGCTGGCTCGATTGGCAGTGGGTGGAGAGTGATGTTGCACCAATTTGGGGTGAAATCGAGCTGTGAGTGCGAGGAAAGCGAGGAGGAACTCCGTGGAAGCTGGTGGCCGAGCTGTGCTCCCTGCCTCTGCGGTGGAATTGGCAGCTGAGGTGGGCGGTGCTGGCTGCAGATTGGCTTGGCGCAGAGGCTTCAGGAAGGTGGGTGGATGCAAGAAGGGCAAGTCGGCAGAGTAGTGTATTTGAAAGATGTCGAACAGCTCCTGCCACACCTGGGGAGTGAGCAATCTCACATCCAAGGCGTCTAACAGAGGTCGCGGGGATTCTCGTGGGCCGGACATAGGATTGGCCACAAAGGTGTGAGTGCTCTTTCGCGGCCGCTGCCGTCGCTCTGTGTCCCCATACACATCGCCTCTCCCAGAGATGCTATCGCGCCGCCGGGTCCCTCCCGTCACCGGCGAGGGATATGTGCACTCCCGCCCCGAGTTCTCGCACGACCGACATGTCGTACCAACACCGTTATTGACGCACTTGACCTTGGAACGGCGGCATCGAATACACGCGATGCTGGAACGCATTCGGCCGGCAGCACCTTGTTGCGCCTGCCTGGGCGAGGGCCCCGGGGCAGGCTGCGCTGAGCCAGTGGAGTTGTTGATATTGGCGGAATGGAAGCTCTGATTTGGGCTTTCTGGTGCTTGGAAGGAGTGGAGGAGCGAATCGGCCAGGTTCTTTTCTCGCTCCACGATGGGCGGACGTGTGTCGGGGTGGCAGAGGCCGTGACGGTTCGAGATCGAGCGTGTTTGTGTACGCAGGCAGGCAGACAGGCAAGCGGGCGGGCGGGCAGGGCGGGCAGGCAGGCAGGGCTCGTTGCACCTGGCAGTCTCGGACACCGCTCAGGTGAGTGAACGGCACGTAGGGAAGGAGCACTCGGCTTCCGTGGCAGGTGAAGCTCGGAGCTGAGATCGCAGAAGCTCGGTCTGGCCGGTCCGGGTGCTATGCGAAGTGGCCGTGGTATTCATGGATCGTGCGCCATATCCCAGACACGCTTCACGAGAGCGAGGGCGAGGGCGAGGGTGAGGGCGAGGGCGGCCACGAAGCAAGCGATTGAGGGCAGAGACGGCTCTTGCGCTCCGGCGGTACAGCAGACAGAGGAGAAGTGGGAGGGCGGCGGCGGCGTTCCCTTCTAACATGCACGGATGGGCAGCGGACCGGGGAACGAAGGCATTACGGGATACCATGCAACGTGCCCATCGCCCCCCAAGCTCCGTGACTTTACTACTCTCGTCCACCCGTCGGGCAGAGAGGGCACGAGCGTTTGCCCGGCGGCCTCGGCACGTCGACTGAGAGTACCGAGGGGGTGGACTGCATGTGGCGTTGGTCAGGACGTATCCACCGCGGGCATGGAGCATGACCCGGCCGCTGTGTGTGATAATGCCAGGTAGTTCCCGCGACAGCGGCCTCTCCCTGATCAATCCCCTCGAGGCTGGCCCGCAGTGCTGCCATCCCGGTCATACCAGCCGAGATGCGTGCGCGCCAGCTATCGGCCCAGCCCATACCACCGCGGGCGGACCACGCCGGGGGCGCTGCCGGTGCATTCCGCTGGCCAGAGATGCTGCTTGTCTCTGTCGACTCTGGTCGTGCAGTACAGCGTCGCCGAAGCATAAAGATCGCGATGGTCGTCAGCCGGAGGCACCCATCGTTCTATTGTATCGACAGCCATGCGACCATGGATTTGCACCCCGGGATGAACAAGAGTCGCTGGAGAGGTGCTCTTGGAGGTTGAGGAAGTCCGGGCCCGGCGTGGCCGCGATGCCGATGCAGACCAAAAAGCCAATAACACAGAGTTCACGCTACGCTGGCTCAAAGAATCCCACCAGTCAGCGAGTGCCTTCCGGAGCATCACCATCCACCCACACCTGAGGTCAGAACAACCTTCTACTGTACACCACACCGTCTATTCCAAGCGACATTGACCCCCCTTCATTCCAACGAAGATGCTCAGCCGTCGGAATATCGTGCATACCGAGCCTCTGGACGATGGACCGCGCCAGGCATAAAAGCGAACAGGGTCGAAACGCCGATGAGGATCACCAATCACTAACCGCCTCCGCTCAGACTCCATTTGGTTGACAGACAACAAATGCCCTGCCAGAGCGTGGTGTGAAATATCGCGTTGTCTGTTGGACCAAGAATTGTTACGCCACCTGATCGATACCCAGCATGAAGGCTCGTTAACCTGTTTCTGATCATCGGAAAATGTACTCGACCGAGCAGCTCCTGCATTGTCTGTGTTGTCAACAATGTCCCTCCTCGCCTTTTGAGCAGGTGTCACGGCGTCTACATGTAGAGATCTTCAAGCCACACGATTGCGTCAAGGATGCTTGTGGAGACTCCTCCGCGCTGAAGAGCCCAACCAAACATTTTCAAGCACAACCTTCCACGTCCAAACCACAAGATCAAACGTGGAGTATCGTCGCTGAAAAGTTGGACTGGACGCCGTTGCTCAATTGCCATGACGAATGGACTTCCGGTCTATCTTCCGGCCTACGATAACAACTCGAGGCGAAGGTATGGGACGGTCTCCGCCCTGCTGTGCAACACACCCATGCTGATCGGGGACTTGGACACAGCCCAGACACCGTACGACTGTGGAAAGCGCTTCGACTGATCACTCTGGCTGGTCTGCCTGGAAGCATGTGATTGTGATCGCCTCGCCGCTTGCGCCTTTGCAGTATGCAGGATGCAACATGCAATATTTGATCGCGACCTCCGGATGCGCTGCATTGCTCCGCAGCCGCTCAATTCGCCCCCTTGCACATATGAGGTCCGTCCAAAGGTGTGCACCTGTGATGCTTGGCGAGCGCGAACTTAGCTGCTGTCAATTGCTGTGTGATCATGATTCCTCTGTAGACCGAGACTCCCACGCGGAGAGCTGATTTTATGTGGCTTGGCGATCCAAGAGAGCACTCCTGTAGCATGTCCAGATTTGAGTTCTTCACGGCAAGTCTCGTTATGGCCATTCCAAAGCATGATAATTCATACGCACCCTGAAGTTTCGCATGCTACCCTGGTGTTGTGCAACTCAAGCGATGGTCACTGCGTCATACCTGCCGTGGTATTGCTACGTACTTGATGCTCCACGAGCTTGACAGCCTCCAGCAAATACACGATCCCGTGGAAGAGATCCATCACTATATCGTCCAGCGACCAGAGATGTGGAAGCGCTAGACCGGAGGTCTTCTCACGTGGCTGCCCGATATTTGAAGTGCCGAGTTAGAGCGGATGTGCGAACGGCTGAGACAGTTTCTCTGCTAGGAGCCAGTACATCGCGTGCCATACCAAATGGCATGCGAAGGCTCGCGCGATTGAGCGGTGAATACAGCGTGGGTATTACATCGATGGCTGCTCATAAACATGGAGTAAAACGTGTGCAAACACAGGAACGGACCACGATCGTGAGCTCCATCTTGCCGGACGGACAACGCCCTGGGGATCGGCTCGAGCCCGACCGTTGCGGGAGTACGCCTCCGTGCTGTATCGAGTAGAGACCCTTAGCCGGTGTCATTGCGGCAATGTCTACTTACAACACTACAAAAAGAGGGCTTTCGCGAACGAGAACACGGCAAAACACGCCGAAATCTGACCGCACTTTGGAGCTAGAAGCTTTTGATCCGGTCTGCTGCAACAGCAAGACTGCGCGCAAGGTCACCCGAATTTGCACACCACTGGCGATCTGACTCGTCCGTCGCCTTTATGCCGGGACGAGGATTGATCGCTATCAATCCTAAGGCCTCAACGCAGGAACACAACCTGGTAGAGTCAGACACGTGTCTCGTCTTCACGTTGGCACAAACTCCCAACAATCTGTTCCAAGCATGTGCCTAAACGAGGACGCCTTTCGTACGCCGCGAAGAGCGATAATGGGAACATTTTTGGGGCCCGCTCCGTTAATTGGAATGCACAATGCAAAGCCAGCATTTGATCTATAAGGTGCTGATGAACGGCGCGCCATGCAGGCCGCGTCATGCATTAATTTCTATTCACCATTCAATCGTGGATCTTATTGCGTTATCGATAATGCAGCCTTTCCAGCAAAGCACTTTGATATTAAAGCGAGCCAAGAGGACGATGCCGACAACGCAATATGGGAGGCCAGCGATAACTACCTTACCGCACTAGAAGGGTCCTGCCACCCGAAATGGGCCCCGTGCCCCGGACAATGCCGATCCGAAACCTGCATACGGACTAAGGTCGGTTAACGAGGCAGCCTTGTCCGTTTCCATGCTCCCAACATATTCCTAACCGACGAGCCGCACTCCGCTCATCACATCCGACAAGATAATTGTGCCACGTACATCCGAGGATAGCAAGAGATTGTTGACACATACACATTCCAACGATCTGGACGAGCCTACGCCAGTCCAAGGGATGCCAGAATTCAAGCAGCACGTGGTGAGCAGAACCTGACCGAAGGCAGCCCATGAATGATCACGCTCTCCATTCCATACACACTTACCCATTCGTCGCTCAGCACCTTCGGCCTAAACTCGTCGCCATTCCTTCACGACTCTCGTCCAGCCAGAACTTCCTTGGCATTTCAAACCTAGGACGCCATCTTCCATCCTTCCAACGCAATTTCACCTCAAGCCTGCTCGCATAACTTCTCACACTCCGTTCCAGGTCACGCTTGCGCTCGAAACGTTTAGAATCAAGTTTTGGGATAGTGCCTTGCCAGGGTATCGTCTGAGCGCGGCTTCGGAGTCCGTAAACACTAGGTGGGAGAAGTATATGTGAGTACCACAAAGGAGGAAGGAGCGGAGGATCCGGTGTACTGTACGAAGTCCATCCTCCTCACCACCAACAATCTTACCACTCACGATCTTCACCTTGCCTTTGCGCAACACCTCCCCAGCGATCCTGGCTATTGCCGCTGCGCTCGCAACGATCATATACCTGTTCGCACCAAAATCAGCCTATATTTTGCCTAACGTCTCGGCTTCCGGTGCCAGATTGTTTGCAAGGTAGATCAGCTGCTGAACTAGTGTTGGGTACCAGCGCGACCAGTCTTGGCTGCCTTGAGCAGTATATAACTCTCTCCCTCAGGTCCATGGGCAAGACATCCTACTTTTCTCATACCTGCTTGCACACACGTTTCCAGCAGCCCTATGTTGCAGGGTTGGATCACTTGCCTGCTATGTGCCCTCAACTGCTAGCCCCGAGTGGTGTCGTGGTTCATGGCGTTCACCAGTACACGACGCACTGGGCAGTCGAGACAAGAGCAGTCCATACAAGCAATGGGCTCCTTGGTTATACGAGCGAGCGCTACGAAGCTTAGCTCATGCCCTTGGCTGTATACAAGTACTGCCGAATCTACGAATAGTCACTCTGCCGTATGGCCGAACCGCCAAAACTTGTGGTATGACTTAGCGTACAACTAGGCTGCTGCCTATAGCGACCATTGATCCACTACTTGCAGTCTTTCTTTTCCTTCATAACTTCTGCCAGAGTCTTGCATTTCTCATCCGGATCGCAGGGGAATACACAGCATATGGTCCCCTTACTATCCACGTACCAGTATTCTCCATAAGCCCCTTGTGCCGCGCAGGACTCAGCTCCGTTGGTGATCTGTTTTCAGTCATATGGTCAGATCGATGGGCATGTCCGAGCGACGGGCCAAACACGCGGAATTACCTTGCAAGTGCATTTTCCCCTTTTCAAGTCGCACATCGGTTGCTGGCCAGCCCCACAATCGACATATTGTTCACACACATTTTGACTCTCGCATACCAAGCCGGCATCGTAGAAATCATCATCCTGTGGGAGGGCCGTTAGCCACAGCACTGAAGAGCCATATGCGCGACGAACCCTGCGCATGTGCGACACTTCTCTCGAGAGCATCCGAGTCATGATGAGGCCGGGCTGCAAGGCGGCTTCGCGACCATATTGCAGGGTCGCGGCGGCAAGGGTCGCGAAGGCGCCGATCACGAAAATCACGGCTTTCATCGTCGTCGTCGTTGTTGTTGTAGAAACTGTGGTATGTCGTAGATGCTAAACTTATACGGGACTGATGCGATCGAACTCATGCCACGGCTGTCCCCTCCTCTTCAATCTTCATTACCCAATTCCCCTCCCGGTTGAGCCAAGATCAAGTGTCCTGAAGCCCAGGCGTAAGCCTGAGGGCCAGCCGGTGCCTTCATCACTGATCGATACCGGCTGGATGGATGCGCACGCGTTGTGGCCCTGCGCGGGCAAGGTACGTTGTGCTGGATACTTGTATTCAATTTAAAACACCCCCAGTAAGGTTATCTCTGTTTCTATATATAGGTCGAAAAGACGGCTGACAGATGACCAGCGACAGCCGATGGATGTTTGACCACGGCTCAATTTCAATTTTTCCGCATTGTGTCCATTGCCTTCATCCGTGCGAATTGGGCCTGTCGACGCTGGCGCTGTCACTGAGCCATAGAATAATGGAGGATGGGGTCGGCAGCGCGGGAAGGGCCCGCACCGGGTAACGGGCCAAGGACCGTCATGTTTCCGGTCCTCATCAAAGTCGATATATCAGCCCTCACACTTGACCGCCCAGTATGTCATGACGTTGCGTTGTTTGCTTTGAGGAAGTTGATGTGACTGTAAACGTGTCGGACGAGGGGAGCGAGGCGATGCGATACCGAGATGATGTTATGTCTCTCAAGATTCGCGATATGCCTGGTTCGGATACTCTTTAATGGCTGTTGTGTGGAGGCTGTGTTGTACGAACACTTATGTTGTGCCCCGAGGCTGCGAATGGGGATGCTTGACATTGATGATTGCCATGAGTCTAGACGACGGACTTGGAGTAATGATTTGCCAAGGGAGCATGGTGAGCCTTGGAGGTGCAGCGGTCGAATGAAGTTTCGTTCGCGTTCGAATACTTTGGGACCTGCTTCACATTTGACAAACAGCAGGAGGGAAGTTTTGCCGGCTGCTTCGTCAGTACATGTATGTGACTCACGTTGTAAGCAACAGGACGTGCGGACGACCACCTCACCACGTGGGATCTTAGATGGAAGCTTTCGGATACTCTGAGCTTGATTTAATCTTTTAGGGTTGACTGCAATGCTTCCATGGCTACTCCTTCCATTGAGACACTGTAGCACAGTACCCTCCACCTCGACCGTCCATGGCTTGAATTTTCCTCCACCTTTATTGCCTTCAACCAAGTCTTTGGTGCATCTTATGTGGAGAGCGTAGTAGATCTGCTCTCATCTGGAATTCAAATCTTATGTGGAGCCAGGACCGCCAAGTAGAGCGAATCTCCTCACGATACTTGGTCCGATTTCATCGTATTCGGCTTTCGTGTGGCAGTAGCTTCTGAATTCTGGTGTCTGTCCCAATAATGATCCACCGAACCATGGACCGTGTCGTTGTCTTCGGTGAGTGATGACCTGTACGTCCAGGCCTCCCGACTTCGCGGCATTGCCAGCCCGTGCTTCTGAATGAGCAATTCTTGCGTCAACGAGATGTTTGATGTCTCGCTGTAGTCTTCGGCCAAATTGTTGGTACAGTGTGGAGCCACCAGAAAGTACGATGTTCTTGTAGAGTCCTCTTCGGACATCGATGGGCGAAGTTTGGATGACAGTGTCGACAATGTTTGGTAATGGTGTGAGGAAATCGGATGAGTAGATCTCGGGGTTGAAGAAAATTTCGGGTGCCAGGAATCGCTCGTATCCGACGTCGACCATTGCGCTCCTGCCGTTCGGGTATTTCACCTCGTATTGCTTGAACCGCTCAGCTGGCTCGCGATCAAAGCGTGCAAACTCTTTCACAATGTCCGGGCACACATAACAGAACTCCTCTTTTATCCGTTCGGCGGTCTTCAAACTGCTGTCCGGCTCACCGCGATCTCGAAGCAGTGACTGCACAAAGTATGTGATGTCTCGTCCAGCAATAGGTATGCTCTTGATCGAGCTCCCAATGACATATCCTTCTGCGACAGGAATGACATGAGTGACACCCTCGCCAGAGTCGATGACAGTTCCGGTCAGCGATCGATCTTGCACTTTACTGCTTGTCCACGATGCAGCTAGGGCAAGCACAGCCTGCACAGCGATGTATAAACCAGCGCAGTTGAATGATTCGAACATGATCTCGGCCGTAGCTTCTCGGTTCTCGGGTGGGTTAAGCGGTGGTTCGGTGAGAAGAAAGTAGTGATCTTCGGGCTCGACTCGTAGATACTTGAATATGGAGTTTGACCAGAAGCGCTCCATATGGTCCTGCTTGGAATCAGTGTGATACGCCAGTCGCACAGCGTGTTTGACTTACCCAATTCTCGATCTGGCCATGCCGTATAGGGTAGTGTAGTCCATAGCCTGTGCTGTATTAGCCCTCGTCCTCCCATATGTAGATGCTTCTCTGCCCACCAGGCCCTGACGCAGCGCTCAATGCCTCATCTCCAATGAAGAAGTCTAAGTCCTCGGTGCCTCTCTTCGCGCTCAGATGTCCTTGCGGACCGGCTCCTCCAGTCAAGAATGTAGGCTTGTTCGCGACTGCCGGTCTTCCTGAGCCAGAGCTTCCACCTCCACCGCCGGGGCCTTTCGTTGCGATTGCGGTTGGGAAGACGAAGGAGGGCGAGTCATTGCCTGCAAACCCGAGCTTTGAGTAACCAGTACCGCTGTCCGTGTTGTTAGCTATACCTGAGCTGGCGGTGTCTATGGCAGGCGTACTTGTCCATGACAACGGCTGGGGTTTGCGGCGCCATGCTTGCGGTCGTGTATCGGGCAATGGGTGTGAAATGCGGCAATCCTAGCGGAATTCTCGGCGATGGCGAGGAGATTGTGGTACTTCCGCTCCTGCCTCTGGTTGAATAGTTGGCGCCTGCGCAGTGCTGAGCTTCATACGTAACACCCCAGCGGAGCATTTCATAACGGCGGGGCGAGGCCGAAACACCGGTGCCAAGACCGTTGCAGAGCCGCAACCGCTACGACTTCACTGTCCAACGTCTCCGGCTCACCCGTATGTATACATCATTTGGGTAACGCAATGGTATAGCATGGCGCTGGCAGACGTGCGAGAGCTATGCTGATGAATGCAGTGGCATGTGAAAGCTGCACAAGCCATGCGATGCCGGTCTGCCGGGTCTTACTTTCGCTCTTTCCTCCAGAGTGAAGGAAAGAGCAGCACAAGGAGCAACAACTTCGGGGAGACGGTCTCGCAAAACTTCAATTTGATCTTGCACACTTCCCCTCCTTCTCTTCCGCCCTTCCAACACCGCTTCACCACCCGGGGGCCATCCATTCATTCTCAGAACATTGTCAATTGGCGTCGAAGGGTTCACTCGTTTCTCCTCGCATTGACTTCACGTGTCAATGCCATTCATTCTATTTTTCTGATGCTTAGCGAGCTCCTCCTAGAACAGCGATCAACTTACACACAATCCGCGACCTCCCTTGATCTTGACCTCCGGCATAGCGTACCGACATCCACGGCAGAGTTCGGTGCTTGAAAGCGTGCAAAAGAGGGCCTCCGCAATGTTTCCTCGCAGTTCTCGGGCGCCTCGTAAAGCGAGCGATATCGCCTGCATTTTCGTACACGCAGGAGCAGGTTTTCACTCGAAGGAAAACGAGATCCATCATTTACAGGCATGCGCCGAGTAGGTTCAAATCAGGGGGCAAGCCATGTGACATCTAACTAACGTGGGCATAGCGCATGCAAGGCAGCGATGAGTATCCTTCGAAATGGAGGCTCAGCTGTGGATGCAGTGGAGATGGCCATAAAAGTCCTCGAGGATCGAGAAATCACCAATGCTGGGTTTGGCAGCAACCTGGGCTATGATGGCGTGGTGGAGTGCGATGCCATAGTCGTGAACCAACATGGCCAGAGCGGTGCTTGCGGTGCAGTCGCTCGTCAGTCTACTCAGCTTTACATATTTCGTCTGACTGACGATGCTACAGAAATCAAGAACCCAATCTCGCTTGCACGCCTACTTCTCGACCACTCTACTCAGACTTTATCCTTGCGTCGAGTCCCTCCGAACCTCCTGGTTGGTCCAGGAGCAACTCAATTTGCTAGGGAACATGACATGCCTATCGTGTCGTACGACACCTTGATCTCCAGGTTTACTAGACATCGTTGGCAGAAATGGCGGGGGGATCTGGCTAAGGCCGAACGACATCGACGCAGGGACGAGCTTAAGATGGCAGATACATCGTCTTCGTTCCTCGAGCACGAAGACTCCGAGAAGTACCGATCACGACATTCGATGCTCATGCTTCAAAGTGCAGAAGCACTATACAACGAGGCTCAGCCTATGTCGCCACCACCATCTGACCTCCCCGAAGCCGAGTCATCTTCGTCCTCGAAGGGACCATCGTTCAGAACGGCAGCTTCTGTGAAGTTCAATGACGATACTGGGCTCACGACGCCGAATATCGACTCAGACGATCAGGCTGACGTCTTCGGTGCTCCAGGAGTGCCGCCATATGGGAACATGGCTAATCATCCGTTTGCGAACAGCTCATCTAAGTTATCGCCGTCTGGCATGTTGGACAACATGCGCTACAACAAGGACGGGGGCGACCCTTATGGTGTCGATGCTATTGGAGACTACTTCGGATCTCTGGACGAGGATTATCGATTGCCAATGGCCTCTGAACCGTCCAGCGCGGCTGGTCATCAAGAGTCATGTTCCAAGTCCCTCTCTGGGCGTTTCAGTCCTTCGAGTCCACAGGTCTCTGCATTGTCTCTACCTACGTCTCCCAAATCGCCTTCCGCCCTGAGGCCTTCTGATTTCACTGAGAAGTCAACTCCAAGGTTCCCCTCAAAGAGCGAAAAGCACGATCTAAGGGAAGCCAACGAGGACTACATTACCGACACGGTCGGTGCCATCGCATTTGACAATTTCGGAAACATCGCATGTGGTGCCTCGTCTGGCGGAATTGGGATGAAGCACCGGGGACGCATTGGTCCAGCTGCACTTGTCGGCACTGGCGCGACCGTTTTCCCTGTTCACAAGGACGATGAGGACAAGACGTGCGTAGCGACTGTCACCTCTGGCACCGGCGAACACATAAGCACGACGCAGGCCTCGCAGGTGTGCAGCGATCGCATCTATCGGCAAGAGACGAGAGGCAAAGATGGCAAGTGGGAGAGTGGCGTGATCGAAGATATGATCCTAAAAGGCTTCATCCAGCACGACTTCATGGGTCATCCTTCGGTGAAGCACTCTGACAGCAACGGTGCCATTGGCATCCTCACTGTCAAGGCAACCAAGGATGGTGCTTACCTCTACTACGCGCACAACACGGATTCTTTCGCACTTGCAAGTATGCACAGCGACGAGAATCAGCCTGTTTGCACCATGAGCCGAAGCAATAGCAATGGTTCAATTGCTCAGGGTGGACGAGGTATCAGGTTCAGGAGAGGAAGCAGCGGCGGTAGAAAGAAGGGTTGATGCAGGTGGGAAGCATTGGTTGGATCTGTGCTCTATAACCCATGACCTGAGATCTGAGAGAATGGCGCTTGCATGAATGGCTCGAGGCACATACATTGCTTGCCTTCCATCCATACTTGAGCATACCTAGATACCCCGAGCAATCGAAACGTTCTTCGTCTCTTCAATTTCTCTCACTCGATGAGAAAGCTATCGCACTTCTTTCGCCGTAATCGCACTCGCTGGTAGCGCCAAGGCAAACAAAGGTTCGTGCTGCAATTGCCACTGCCGCCCTATCTGCGCCTCGAACCTCCGAGTGGTTCATGAAAGCTTTCACCAACGGCATGGTCGAGAGCCAACTGAAAGCGAATCTGACTACATCGGGTGAAATGCCGCTGGGAGTTCTGGTCCACTGACCTTTGGTGTTTTCTAGATCCTTCACGAAGATGATAACAACGCCATTAGATCTACCATTCGCTTCTGCTATGATCATGGATATCCTGACACTGATATCACCGATTTCATGGCCTTCGATGTCTAAGTATTCACCGTCGTCGAAAAGTATCTCATCAAACCACTTCAGTGTTGCGCCCCCAGTCGCTTAATGGAACACTCTGAATATCTCTGGAACGTCACGAACTTCATTAACGCCCGCAACGGATCGAGTGTCGGGTTACGCTACAGACCTAATGAAAACATCTGCATGGACTGATATGCTTGGCTCGACAATGCTGGTTCTTGCACTGTGAGTCGCTAGGCTGTAGTGAGATATACGAAATCTTCGCGCAAGGTCAGGCAGTTGACGGAACTGCGGAAAGTGCGACATCATGAGATTCCAAGAACGCGGAAGGTGCACGGAGACTGAAATCTGTGTTTTGAGCAGGCAGTATTCAAGGGATCTGTCGCACCTATGGTGGAATGGAGGATCGTGGCTGTTGACTTATATACTAGCACATGTCGGCAAGTGCCAGACGGTAACAGACCCGGTCATCTTCGCTTTAGGCACCGTTCCACAGAAGCAAGACGCATATACTAGCAAAGTGTAGAATTCGCTTGAAGGAGGAGTGTCGTTTGAAGGACAGCACAAACCACAGGAAGCAAATGAGAATGCCTCCTGCGTCAAAGGACATCCTCCCGTCTGAAATTGCTCAAATTATAGATGGATCTGCGCCTCTTCGTAAAATATAACTTGTTTCCAGCAACACTTCGTCAAATCATCCATTTTGTCATGATGTGCAATGAACGGATTCTCGGCACCTACCTTTTTGGTGCGAAAACTCCAGAAGTTTTCCTGGGCTACAATCCCCAGAAATACGAAAGTATCGTCAAATCAACGGGCTGCTGAGCAACTTGAATCATGATTCTGCTATCAATCGTGTCTATCACTATTTCATGCGGGCGTAAATTCATCATCGTAGAAAAGATACCACATAGCCTGTATTGGTCCTGTCCAGCAGGAAGTTTCTCTCTCTCTCTCGGAGCTGTGACTGGCTGCAGTCCGCCTGTCCCGGAACATATAGCTCGAGGTCACCTGAGCATCAAACTAGAACATCGGCTCTTTAACCTCTTGCGTGGCATTCGGTGACGCTACCTCGTTGCCATTATGCTCGTGGAGTGAGGCAACGTTTGGGGGCTGTGTTTGCGCGCAACGAAAATCTGCGTTGCGGTTCATCCGGCAGTGCTGGGTAGTTCCAAGGTATGATGAAGCTGCGATCCGTCGCATGCGCGATCACTTGAGATGGGTGTTGTTCCAATGAGTTTCGAAGGGACACAATAGTAGCGACACGTCCACGCCCGGGAGCAGTGCTTGGGACGTGGTATTGGAAAGAGCTTGCCAGCAAGCACAACGACGTTTGACCATTTTGATGGAGCATCGACTTCGTCAGACCTGGAGATCATCGGTATTCGCACGGTGTCTTCAACATTCAGCCAATCGGTTACTCAGCCCAGGCTCGACTGGCTCGAACCCTTTGTAAGCCACGATCTTGAACTCCCCGCCCTTTCCAGCATACTCATCCTGACCTTCTCCGTCGACGATACTCGCTCAGGAGTAGCAGCGGGCGGATGCGAAGGTGAAGTCAGGATCGGCTTCTCGTCATATTCATCTCCCCACGAAATCCGGCTTGGTGAGTGGTAGGACGGCGGCACTTGGCTGACTTCTGATGCGTTCCATGTGCCAGTTTCTTCATCGTAGAATATATGGGATCTTCGGCTCTTCTGCTTGCGTCTACAACAGCAGCAGCAATCGTACCAGAATAGTGCTACGATAGCGATGATGAAGATGATAATGGCGACTGATACCGCTACCACAAGGCCCACAATCTCTCCGGTGCTGATAGAGATGCCGCTTCCGATGTCCAAGGAGAAGCCTGAGGATGATGATGTTGCTGCCGAGGCTGATGTGGTGGTCGACATTGTGCACAGTCTTTGGTGAAATTGTCCCGCAAGTTGCCTTGATGTATCTGATCGTTCTCTTGATATTGTTGTTTACGGAAGGCTCAATATAAAAGCGACAGGCAGCACGATCCCACGGGAAGCGCCAGGTCCAACGTCTCGCACTTACAACAACCACCGCTCATGGTATATGGCCGATGCTATATGGCATGTCTTTGAGGCTCTCCATAGCTATATGACGTGGAGGCCGCGACGACCATGCTGCAGCGCGGCATGATGCATCCGACTTGCTAGCGTAAGAGCCACGATCGCGTCTCGGGCCTAGTGGGCAAGTTTCCGCGCTTTTGCTGGTGACATATGGGTGTAAGTGATGACACAGTGTGCGCGGTTGAAAGTCTCTAACAGCGGCTAGGGACCGGATCCGCGGGCAGAGTCTTGGGGATAGCGCGGAAGTGACGTGCGAGGCTGGGCATGACAAAAAGCCGAGCGGCCGCGTGTCGCCGCGTGCGTAGATTTACTGATGGTGGGACTCGTCAAGAGCTGCATACATTCCGACGAAGATAAGAGCTGGTCCGAAAAGAAGGAACATTGCTGGAAAGAGAGGTGAGGTCTGAGAAAGGCTTGTGAGGTGGTTCAAATTGGCTGAAAGTCGCGTCTGCCGAGGGTGGTGTCGGCCAAAAGTATATCTTATGCGGGAAGATGTCAATGGAGAGATCTCGATCACCGAATCCTCACCGACGTTGTGCGATTGATATCGGCCTGGATATTCCCGACATCTTACCTTAGGGCCACCAGAGAGCGCGAAGACAATTTGCACTAACCCCCACAGCTGCTGTAGCAGTGGAATGGTATAGGCAGAGAAGAGCTGGTCACTGTCAAGATCTTGTGTGTATCTGCAGGCATTCAAAGACCTTAAGGCCGACGGCGGACGCTCAATAATCAGCAGCGTAGCTTTGCCATCCAAGATTGACCTGCTTGAGCCAGAGATTGGAGCACGAGCACTTCCCCGGGCACGCCCTTAGGGCGGCGAAGTCTTCTGCTTTCTTTGCCTAGGGCCATAATTCCTTCCAGCAGAGTGCCACAAGCATTTCGCCGGCAGATGATACATCTGGCATCTGCTCGTGTCGTCCTCGGTGACGATCACACCACCAGGGACGGTTCGCAGCACGGTAGGTCTCATCCACCCATTTTCCCACTCGTCAGATCACTCCTGAACTACAGCTATTTCTTCGCTCGATCTTCAATGACACATTCCGAGCCCAGTGTCATACAACCAACCCGGCGTAGAACTGGTGCTTACTTGGCCTCACCTAAGCATGCTGTAGCGATTGCAGTCCAAGCCCCCAAAACCGAGACTTGTCCCCGTCATATGTTCATCTGGTTCGCACTCCCGGCATGATGACTTGTCGAGGGACTTTCTTTTGTCATGCCGCGTCAACCACTGCCGGCCACGTGATTCGACTCGATGACAGTCGACATTCCTGACATCTGGTCACCTACGCTCGGCATTCATCTGTTGCTAATGAGATTTGAAACACTTCACCACGGCCTAGGCACATGGAAGTGGGAACGGTATTTCGCGAGGGGACGGCTGTTCCTAATATCAATGGAAACTGGTTATTGAGGACAAAAAGGGCGAATGTTGGCTCTCTGAGAAGTGCCAAAGCCCAAACCAGAGAGTGCAGCTGGCGAAGTCAGTTTCTTACCAGCCCAGACCGACCACACGAGTCCATCTGCCACGGCACTGATATACATATTTGAGCTACACGAGGATGCCACTTGTCGATTGGTCTGTTCGGTAACAATCGATTGAGCGAAAACTTCGCGTATGGGGATTACTGGCCACGGTCGGCGGCAGCAGGGTGCCCCGGGGCTGAAACTATAGCCTCTTGATACTGATTTTATTCCTTGATGGTAGTGTACTTTTTTATTGCATACGGCCGCTATACGAAGCTACGGCGAAAACACATGCCCGAAATAAGCTTCGATCACATGAAAGATAGAGATACTTCACATGAACTTACCGACTGCGGAGCGGGCCGCAAGAAGCTCGAGCCTGAACATGTCCTCGCTTCCCTTCGAACCTCATTAAGTTCCTGCTCGTTACTACAACACACCACCTAGTCAAGGCCGACGCAATCAGCACTCAAGACTCGTCCGCCCACCATGCGCCTCATTAAGCCAGCAGCCAGCGCGCGCAATCAGAGCAATGGACCCAACATCGTCCGCCCCACCAACCAGCCTGTCCTCTGGTCCGACATCGCGGCTAACCGCAAGTCAACTCATCCAGCTGTGGCACCCATCAAGCGCATCCTCGACACCACTGAGCTTGCCGAGCAAGTCTTGAGCTATCTTCACCCGCTCCACCTGCTCCGCATCCAGTCAACTTGCAAGACTATTGACACCATCATCCGCACTTCACCGACGCTCAAAAGAGTTCTCTGGCAGCAGCAAGATTCCGACGAGGAGATTCGCTGGGTCATTGAGCCACCACCAGCTACTCCAGAACACAGCTCCCAGCGTGATGTTCGTCGTGGCACTTGCGCAAATGCTCTTATAATCAAGGGCAAGAATGGTGCCGCCACCTACGAGTCTCGGAACAGCATTCCGTTGCACATAACCAATCCACTCATCATGTACCCGCAAGAGAAATGCGACTGGGCATATTCTCTGAAGGACGTCATCAACTATCGACTCGAGCAGCCGTATAGTATCCCAGAGAACAAAGTCCGCAGAGCTTTCGCATCGCAGGAAAAGGTGAAGAAGCTCATGAACTCTCCCAGAGTCTGTGATATGCAGCTGGCGTGGCCACCAGTCACGAAAGTCCTCGTGCAGATTCGAGGCCGCTGTGAGTATCCTGATTGGGAAGACCGTAGGGGCCTGCCGAAGTGGTAAGTCTTAGACCCCTTGATGCTGTGAATGGTACGTTATTGACTGTTCTCGTCAGGTATTGGGGTATCGCATACAAGAAAGTGGTGGAGCAGGAGAGCGGCGTCACCCTTGGGCAAGTTCTCGACGCAGCCGAGTGGGGTATGGCAGTCTCGCGGCGCGACTCGAGCTTCGAATCGATTCGTTTCCTGGATGGGCTCGTAGTGGGTGAGGAGCAAATGCATTTTATCAAGGAGGCCGGGAAGAAAGTCGAGGCCGGAGGCGAGTAGCTGAGTTCATCAGGCTTGGTTCTGTTGCCATCGTCCATGCTGCAGGAGCAATGAAGTGTTGAAATAGGCCACATCCGGCGTAACAGCAAGTAGGCTTCGGCTCAGATCGCACTCCTCTCCTTCCGCTCATTCAAGACTTCAATCCATTTTTCACTAAGACTCCCTCCCTCGCGCCCTTTCCGCTCATCCTGTCCAACGACTTCCTGTGGCTCTTGTATAGCGTCCATCTCACCCATGAGAACAGGGGGACTCCTGAAGGTGGAGAAGGCTGTCTGTACCCAGCCTTCTTCTCTTTTCCTCCATTCCGCCACGCAGAAGCACTGCAGCACCACACCGGGCACTGATCCCTCGACGCTGATGCACATGTACACATCCGCGTATCCTGCTTTCACGTTCACATTAGCTTTACAGTCATGTAAGACTGGTCTCCAACCAGGCTGATCTCGTGCTTGGGTGTTGATCTGGGAATATTGTTCGGATTTCGACATGGTGTGGTCATTGTAGTACGCACGAAAGACGCAGTCTTCGGCAATGTATTTGTGATATGGGTGGAAGGTCTCCTTGCCGCGCGGGGACTCTTCGCAAAGCACACGGTTGATATTCTCCATCCATTTAGCGAGTCTCTCCTCCGGGCTCAAAATTGATTGGTCCTGCTCGTCCTTGCAGGAGGTTTCCGGTGAGTGTGTGCTTTGGTCGTTGAGAGAGTCCACATTGGTGGAGATCTTTTTCATCTGTTCGAGTAGTAGGTTCATCTGGCTTTGTCTTTCTTTTGACCAGCACGGGTTTGGTGTGCCCTGATCGGAAGTTATACGAGATGGTGCTCTCGCCAAGGAGGAGGAACATGGAGATGCTTCCATCTTGCGTGGCGAGGAGAAAAACACGTATGGGAGAAGACACGTCCGAAAGCACGGCTTTGTCGTTCTTTCCGGCACGCAGCCCGGGCTGCTGGATAATGTACGAAGAGCACTCGTGGTACGGCAGCACTATCTATGATAGCACAGCCAATTTCAAAAAGATATTCCACCAAGCTAGCGGTGTAGGGCAGAGCGCACAAAACTCGTGTCATAGAGCCAGTCGCCACGCCTAAGATACGGTTTGTACCGTGGCAGCTGCCTTACACAGCCTCGAGACAGCCTACCAGCCTGTAATAACCTGCATGCACTGTATCTGAGCTCCACCTAAGAGCATTGATCCTTCGCAGGATTTAAGAAACTCTTGGGCAAGGTATCAAGCGAAGGATTCAGGGCTTAGCGCCTGGGCATCGCTGGCTGATATCTGCATGCGGATCGGAGTGTAACCTTGAAGACCATTCTGTTTGCTGATTCGAATCTCGCACACGTAAGAAATCAATACGGTTGGCCGAACGGACTCAAGCTTGCATATGGCACGAGGAAACCTCGCGTGGTGCCTCAAACCGGTCCGCTTATACATCTCAGGCGTCTAACATGGGGCGGCCTTTATCGGTCCTCCAACTTCACCAGAATAGCTTGACCCTCATCTCTTGTTAGTGGCGTCCAAGAAACTCCGCCTGGACTTGCAACCCGAGGCATTTGCTCACGCTAAAGCTTGCTAGACGTTAGGATGGCATGAACTGATTCGGGGCCGAAAACATACGCTATTTCGAGGTATAACGCTACAACTACAAGAGTGGCGTCGAGTCCAATGCCGCAAAGCCGTCCTGAATGTTGGTCTGCGTTGTATGGTAGCCTCCGCTAACATGCATTAGCATATGATCGAGATCAGCCTGGCGCTAGCTCACTTCGCCAGCATAGAGTGCATTGTCGTTATCTTAAGCAAGCCCGTAGATCTTTGCACACCGTAAGAGCATCGCCGCTGTGCCTCATTAGCTGTTAAGACCGCTGCTATTGGAGAGCCTCCGATCGATCACCTGGCCACAATATGCCCGATGGATTAAGCTTCATCACGTCCTCCTTCAGCACCACCTCCACCTTGATGCTGATTCCAGAGTTGGACTTCATCTTACCAAGACCTTCACCAAAGCTTGCAGACTCCCAGGTGGCTCCGAGACCTGGCCCAGCAGGATCCTCTAAAGAAGCAGAAATATGGGGCCTGGAATATCGAGGCAAATCAACACATCAGCTCAATGTCTGCATTCGCGATAGATAAACGCGAGACGCACGATCTGTCTGCTTTCGTCGTCCAACCGAATAATTATGAATGGCGAACGATACGGGTCAACGAAGACACTGAGAATTATAGCGCTGGTTCTGGCGCTGATCCCAGTCACGCCTCGGATGTAGTCCAATACTCCAGCCCTGGCTTGCACCACGTGGATCACCCCTGCGCTTATGAAGCAGCCCATCCTGAGGTTGGCTATCGCCACATCTAGACTCGACCGAAAAGTCATCGCACGACTGCTGTCCCGAACCATGTTTCGGAGTTCTCAGCCCCATCCGGGCCATCAATGTAGGGAAAGTGTCGAAGTGAGCACAGGAATCGAGTCCTTTGCGGCGCTTTGTGAGTTCTTCTGCTTCTCACCTGGGCAACGCGCAGATAACCACATAATTTGACTTGCGAGCTTAGAGAATTCTCATGCGGAAACACGTGTCCTAGCGGGTATATACCTATGTCTGTGCTCAGGATTATGGCACTCCAGAGAAGCGGCAGGGGAAGATCTGGTTTCGTTATGCCATAGATTTGCTCTTCCATTGTTCAGCCAGCCACTGGTATGAATCTCACTTGACAGGCAGACCTGAAGTCCCGAAGAGATTGGACACAGTACTTTGAAGCTGCTCAATTGGCGGCAGAGACGGCCAGCCTCCTCCCAATTCAAGCGATGGTCCCGAGGAGCATACTCGCGGACCCGCCAGACTTCCACTTAAAGTGTTGACGACAATCTCTTGGATGTTGGGGCTGTTAGGTTCTCCGATATGTCCAACAACCTCTTGAGGGCAGTAGTCCTGGAAGTAAAAGTTCCGTACCCCAGGCTCGTTCACGAAAGCTGTCCCTGGAGGGGTGATGATCTCATCTTGCCTTGAAATGGCGATTGTGTATCGAATGCCTGCCACTGCGATGGGGCCTGTGTTCAAAGCTCTTACAGCGGGACCGTCTTGACCATCGGCTCTGCCTCCCAAATCGTCGCAAGCTCCACAGCCAACTGTCTGGAACACGTCACCAACAAGGTCACGGGAGAGATGTCCGCCGAGGTACGCGAGAAGGTATAGCCCAGATACGGTTGTGCCTGTACGCCACGAGACGATTGATCAGTTGCCCGCGCAGGAAATCACCGTGGGACTCTTACCACGCGTCGGAGGTGCAATCGCGAAAACATTGGCAATTACCGAAGCGACCTGAGGACAAAACTTCGGGACATAGAGTGCTTGAAAGGCTCCCTCGGAGTGTGCCACAAGATCTACCTTCGGTTTCCCAGTCAACCTTGCCACCTGCAAGATGAAATCGGCCACCTCTCTTGACGAGTCTGCGATGCTCCTGACGCCTCCAACCATTGGTAGCCCGCCGAGGGTCCCGTACGTGAAAGAGAATGTGCAGAATCCCTGTGTCTTCAGGTATGCCTCCAGGAGATTAATATCAGTGTAATATGTTGACAGAAGGCCATGGATCATCACAACCTAGTCAATCGATAATCCGATCAGCAGCAGCCGCATGCGCACTCTTGAATGCGTTCTCATACCGGATTAGTGTGAAGTGCGCTGCGACATGAGTAGTCATTTTGCGGGTTCTGTGGGTACGACAGCGCCTCTTGTCGTGGCAACACCGTGGCAACAGCAGACGGTGTTGCTAGCAGGAACGCCCACAGCAGGCTGAAGACTGACGGCAGCGCCATACTGTGCGGTGGGTATCGCCAGACGGCTTGCGGTAGGTGTTTATAGTACCATTACGAACCAAGCGTCGGCGTGGAGAAAGCCCTGGTCATAAGCTCAAAGGAGGCCAAGGAAACGTTGCTGCCGCGAATGCAGTCTTCTAAGGTGTCGACATATGCTTGTTGGAGCAGTGGTTGGCTAGCGGACTTTTGACAGCTTGATGGATCCTGTGGGGTAGCGAACCGTCAGAGATCGCGAGATCCTGCAGTAATAAGCTTTGAGATACTTGAAATGAGGTTGACAGGGTAGAGGTCTCTACTTTGGAGTCTCCTCCGTGTCATGCAGCCTGCCAAGCAGTTCCAGCCTGGGGACCGCTGATGAATTTTGTGTTTGTCCCGTTCTTGACTTTAGTCGCGATGAACATGGAATTGCGTAGTACTTGATATCGTGTATGGCTGCGGCTTACTGAGGAGATGTCCATGGGCTTCTTCTTGACGCGTTCGCCGCCATGTATAGCAAAAATATCGGCACCGTGACTAGTGCAAGACCTGAGCAATCATTGCCCTGCCCTCTTGAGTCCTGACAGCGTCCGGTAAGCTCTGGAACGGGAGAAGAGTTTGGAAAGCATACAACTCCCTGATCCCTGGTGCGTCAGGTCCTAATCTCAGTTGATAAGCTCTAGATCTTGATGACACTTGCATCAAGTGAACCAGGGAAAGGTCGCACCGCTTCATCGCGTCGTCCAAAGTAGCCTCGGATATAGACCAGACATAAGTCAGCTCATCAGTAGCATCAATGAAAAGAGCATGGTTCTGCTTCTGCTATGTCACTAAGCCGCTGATCCCTGGTAGGCCGGAGCTGGAATGTTTGCCAACCCAGACTAGCGTGAATTGGTCGAGACCTCCCTTCATTCTCTAGTATTCCCCATCACTCTTCGACATTCTTCTCGGGTCTCAGTTATATGCTTCCAAGTACTTGCGGACACAGCGGAAGCAAATGGACTTTTGTCAGCTGAAATGGCTGCCATCATGGGATTAGTCGCTTGAGCGAACGCAGCAGCTCGCTCGCGCTAATTTGTCCTGCGGTAGGGCTTCAGTGATGCCGAACGAAGGTATATATACGCGGCCAGAAGCACTGAGGCCAGGAATGAGACAGTAAGGTTGCGATATACTTTCCATTAGAATCATTCCCAGACAGGTGGAAAATCCCAATACATTAGTGGGATGGCAGCAATCGACGATCGACGCGTATGCACAACATGCGGCACCCAATATGATGCTCTGCTCGACGACTCCGGGTTTCTCTGCCGGATGTGCAATGTACATACAGCTTCAAAAGAACCGAGACGCAGATGTAGAGAGTTGACGGTCTTCACAGGAGCCTCGACAATTCCTCCCGACCACAGGACAAGCATGGACAAGTTTGGCAAAGATGCAAGGACACTATAAGAATGAAATGAAGCAGGATGAAATGAACGGAAGAATCTGGTCGATAGTCACGCGACCTCAGTTCGCAATCGGGCAAAGAGCAATCCTGATCGAGACTGACTATGGCAATGTCCTCTGGGACTGCGTCAGCTACCTGGATCAAGCTACGATCGATTTCATCACAGTTCGCGGCGGGCTGAAAGCGATAGCAATATCGCATCCGCATTTTTACACGACTCATTTGGCCTGGGTGAAGCAATTTGCATGTCCCGTCTACCTGGCTGGTACCGAAAAGGAGTGGCTCAATACAAAAGTCATTGAAGAGCAAAGGATCTTCGTCGATACTGAAATACTAGAAATCATACCAGGGGTCAACATGATAAGACTTGGAGGCCACTTTCCCGGTAGCTCAGTTCTGCATTGGAACAACACAATCGTGGGTTGCTATGGTCTTGACACGAGGAGCGAATTGTTCGCTGATACATGAATAGTTCACTGGTGACACAATCGGGATCTCTAACGTACGTGTCGAACGACAATATCACGAATTATGAGGCTGACAGCATCTTAGTCGGGACTGAACCTGTCCAACCATACTAAAGAGCACCAGGTTTTCTTCTTCCATTACGCGCAGCCAAACTTCATACCTCTTGGGCCAAGCGCTATGCATCTTATGTGGAAGCGTTTGCGCAAATGGGACTTCCACACCTTGCATTCACTGTTCTATCAGTACCATGTCCGCCATCCTCATGTGAAGCGGTTTGTGCTCGAGAGCATGCAGCTTCAAGCAAGGTATGAAGAGCACGAGGATCATGCAATCATGGGAGAGCGCTGCGACGATGTCAGTCAGTCTGCGGCCTGATACCGATACATACTCAATGCATACTCAACACAAGATCGGTGCTAAGCTGTGGCGAGCGTGCAAGCGTTCAGATAGCATCGCAAAAGGACCATTTAATACTTCGTGCTTAAATATGTGCTTACCACAAGCGATAATGCGCAAGCTGACGGCAAATTCACCCCGTGAATGTCCTGCGAAACTGGCCTCCGCTTGCTCATCATCCATGCGGGCCTAATGTACTTCACCTAAAGCCGCCGGTATTCTGCAGAACTACCCATAAAGCTGAGCTCCCAAATATACGTGTCATTGTGCCGCGTATTGCTTCGAGAACACAGAGGAACCCAGGTTCAGGACTTTGTACTTGGCGTTCTCTGACCTGCCGTTACCCACTTCAGCTGGAATGTACCTCCTCGACATAGAAGGAACCCAGGTCCAGCATTTTGGTCTCCATATCCTTCGAGCAATGTTTGCAGCGCGGAAGAATGCCTCGTACATCGCCCTTCTACACTCGGCGTTTTTCCCCCTCTCTCTTGCGGCCACGGCCAATCAGACTCGGCCCAAGCAGATTATGTTCCTTGAGCTGGGCATGGGTCTCCTTTGCAAGAGTTGCAAGAGACGGGGCCAGGCAGTCCCGAAGAACAGACCTACGGAATGAGAGCTCAGCGAGCCCAATAATGCGGATTTTCTCATCCCATGGTGCAGTGGTGGAGCTAAGGAACTCAGATCCCTCTCTAGAGCAGAAATGGATCCGTCTCAAAATGTACTCGCACCATCACAAGGGCATCATGGCTGCATGCCCTTCGCCTTCTTCTTGTCCGAATGAATGGTGTTCCTTTGGAGCTGAAGCGCGCAAGACACCTTTCAAAGCACAGTCGACGCGCTTCCTGTAGGAGTAGATTAGCGAGTAGTTCCATTCTGCCGCTGAGCAGTCTTTCAGCACCATGCTTGGACACTGTGGCCCAGCTTTACTTCACATTCGCAGCCGAAGCAAGGCAGCACCCTACATCGATTGAATCCGGATCCGGGATTTTAAGAGCAAGCTCGGCAAGAACAGCGCCACCTTTGACGAGATATGAAGGGATGATAAAGAAAGTCATGAAGAAAGGCACAAACCAGACATCTCCGACAACTGCGGATCTGGGACCACTTACTGTCGTGCAGTGCAGCCCGAGATACTGGTCCAGAGGCTTGTTGAGCTCTGCAAGGATGTGGGTCGTAAGCAACAATATCACAGGCTCTCGCCAATTATTGCCATTAATCTCTTTCGTCGAACATGGACTCCGCCGCGGGCACAGGAAGTCCCTTTACCTGCCGACCGCCATATCTTCGCGATTTCCACCGACAATCACTCATTGGCTATTCAAGATCGGGAGCTACTTCATGTTCTTCGGCCCGCCGGCGATCCGACGGCCTCGCCCACGAGTCTTAGCCGCATCGCTGTGATGAGTTGCATATTACGTGACTACGCCTATCTAGACTTGGCTCCGTGCAGAGATGATCCATTGCTATAGAAGTATTGTTGTTTGCGGGAGCCTATTCGCGAGACAATTCGTTATTTGCTGTGAGTTTCTACCCTGGACATCACGTCAGCCATTCATTTCTGCCAATTAGTTTCGTTGGATACATCAACAGCTAGGTTCTGTCGACTCTTAAGCATACGAAAGGCTGGACCATAGTGGATGCCCTAGTCAATCGAGGTAAGCCCACCAAGCCGGGAACTGCTAGCTTCCGTTGATATAGGAGACGTGATTGCCGAGAAGCATCACAAGAGCATAGGCATGATGAATGCGAGGTTCGCGAATTGAATACCACCCGAGTGGCTTTGGTCCGCATTGCATCGCATTAACTTGAGCGTCAAGGAGGCGTGTCGGGTACGAAAGACCAGGGCTGCCGCAGCTTTCTGATTTGCTGGAACGTGATAACTTTGGCTCGTTGCGGCTGGCTGTACTGTTCTTCCCACATAGGCCGCTTTCGACTTCTTTCCCACCTTTTTGTTGGCACAGTTACGTCGTTCTGTTGCGCTCATCTGTGTCAATCAGAAAAAGTGTGCGGGCGTGCTTTGTAACCATGCGTACTACGGGTCAACCCCAATAGATCACCAGGCCACATCTAGACACGAAGAACATTGGTGAACAAAGGCGCAGTCGTCGCTTACGTGATGAGGCCAGGTTCGCGAACAAAGATCGCCTGTCTTCCCTTTGTTCGGATCGTTTCCGGCGCATCTTTCTCATCTACAGATAGAAACTCCATATGGTAGCCTGCTCCAGTCTGCGAGGAACAATCCTCGTTCGTAAAGAAAACCAATCACCATGAAGACACCAACTATTCTCTCCTTCCTCGTCGTCCTCGTTGGTCTTGCATCAGCAGGCCAGACCAATAAAGCCATCTGCAAAAAGAAGAATCCACGATTCGTCTCTGCGATTGAGCTTTACTGCCAGAACACTGGCATGACCGTGCCCTCACTCTATGCAAAAACTGGAGTCCACTACGGTCCAGCTGGCGTGCAATCACCGAACGATTTGTACCTTTACATCGATGGCACTTGCAGTCCGCCTCAGTGGGTGCCTCAAAAGTACTGTCTCTCGCAGTTCTATAGTATCTGCGCGAGTGGAGGACCCAAAGGATCAGGATCCAAGAGATATGGGAGAAACCAATGCCAGAAATGGATTCTGCAGATCGAGAAGCCGGGAATTGTGATCACGCCTGTGACATGAGGCGCAGCGACTTGGCGATATTGTGCACGTGGGATGAGAATGTTTATGGCAAGTTGCTGAATACGGGGGGGCATTCCAACTTCCTCTCAGTATCAGTGCCTAGAAGCATGTATGGAGATAACAAGCAGAAGCCAGTGGCTGTGTCCTGGAAAGCGCTCCGGCAGAGCGTTGGCCTCACATATAATTCTTGGTTACAAAAGCTGTTTCGCGTTCCACCTGGAGAATTCGTAGCAGGCGATAAGTCATGCTCATTATAGTGGTCCGAATATTTATCACTCGCATGTTCTGATTCGATTTGGGGCGATTTTAAAGCTGCGAAAAGATCCGAACAATCGAACAATGACCATGCGAGCCCTGCACTGGAACATTTTTCATCTGCAAGGACTCATTAGCAGATGGTATCGGACTGGGTATGTTGATACCTATGAACTGTGACAACGTATGACGTCATTCCAGACGCCAATTGGCTATTGGGCTTCTCAGCAGTGCATGTACAGTATACCGCCCATGAACACCACCTCATCCCGCTTGTTGCCCACATTTCTCGGGCATCCAAGAGCAACATTGATGCCTCGGCGAAGTGTCAAGACAGTAACATCACCTCCTGCCTCGAACGATGCCCCTGACGAGTTCCAAGCCCCTGCTCTGGACTCCCAAGATATTCGTTACTCCTATGAAATAGCTCGTGGCGAGCAAGGCGTGTTGACGTTCGAGCCTTATAAATCCATCTTACTGCCACACTGGCGGTTCAGGACTGTTCCAATTGCCGAAGAGTCCTCGCAGACGCTTGCTAATGCGTTCAAGCATTATATCGACAAGGGGGACTTTGTGGGAGCAGACATGGCAAGGAAGTTTATACAAATGGGTATGACCAGGGCGAAGAGGTACGTGAAAGATCGCATTGACATTGAAGCTTATTCAAACCAATGTTCAATCTTGCTGCTGTTGGTGGAAGCAAACTCGCGTTATGACGCTTAGAGCAGCACCCGGCCTGATCTCACTCCCGATGGTGCTTGTGCTCGGCATTCAACGTGCGGTAGATCATGTCAACCTTCATCAACCAATTTGGCTACACTTCCGTGTTGCTGGTTCCAGATGATAGAAGTCATGTCAACACTCCAGGATTTTCCCACACATTGCCAGCTTGCAGAATCGTCAATACCCAACTCGTAGTGCAAAATCATGGAACTCAGAGCATTAATGATTTGGCTGTAACTGATGAAATGCCTCCCAAAGATACGCCAATCATGCCGGCGGTCGCAAATACGAGAAGTCTGAGCTTGACCTTGAGAAGGAGGGCAAGAAAGGAGCGACCCGTACTCAACTACCCAAGAGCACTGGCCACAAAGGCATGGAAGAAAAGTTAGCCGCCAGTGAGGTCTTTAAAAAAGTCTGGAGACAATGTATTGACAATCCCGACTATCTGACGTTGAAAGGAGCATGGCAAAAGGAGAAAGCTGCGTATATCAAAGCTGGAGGGAGAGTGGAGAAGCAGGTATATGGTAGTGGCAAGGGAACAAACATCAAAAAAGAATTGACGAATGATGACAACCAGTTTGGGAAGACAGACAAAGATAGCGCGAGTAAGATTAAGACTGAAGAAATTGATGGTTGACCAATCACCACTTTCTTCCCAGCACTCATTCAATCTTCCACCGCCGCCCTAGGGCTCGTCAATGTGAAAGTCAAACATACTCGGTATAAGCTTCTTAATGTGAGACCATACCACTCATGCGGAATCTCCACAGTTCTAAACCCATGATCCAGTGGGGATTGCCAAGCACACTTTGCACGAACCTCTCATCCAGCTGCTCAAGAATTCTCTCCTAGGCAGGCTCAATCGCCGCAACATACTCCACAGCCTCATTCAGGTTTGCATCATATGCAGAAATATCAGATAAGCTATTACAGTCAGTCTGGAGAGGCCAACAGGAGCTCATATCAGTAAATTCACTCAAAACTGCGTCACTCAGCCGTAACAGCAGTCATAGCAGGTTACGCATCGATGCAACCTACACCGAATGTCGCCTGTCGTAAAACAATCGCGTGCTGCTTCGCTGCCTCCAAACTCCTACTGAGCAGATTTGCATTGTACCCATGCGGTATTGCTGCTGTGGTCAGAAGGAGTGCATCAAACCATTCCTGCAATAGCAAGTTGCTGCTCAATTTCCATCTTCGTTGACAGATACTCCTGCAAATTTCGCGAGGAGGCGAGCTGAGTGGTCAGTATCTGATGTGGCGACAGGGGAAGGATGTATGGAAATTGCGCCAGTCGTTGCATCGGTATCGGCATCTGCAGGGTCTGCCAGGCCTGCCTAGAGATTGAGGCACTGCTCGATAGCTGGCAAGGATAGCATGATGGCTATGGCTGTTGTGATTGACCTGATTTGGTCGAGCTTGACTTCGGAATGGCGGGGGAAGTTCACAATGCCTGAGATCAGTCCCCGGCCGTGCAGCTGGGGATCGTTGGTGGCTTTGGCGATGTGGTATCTGGCTCCAATCTGGTAGGTTAGTATGGTAGAAGCCGCCTCCTCCTCGAGCTGGGCCTGGGATTCTCTTGCTCTCCGCGGACACTCTAGTGAACATGTCAGCAACTTATGGTTGCGAGAGATTCTGTTGACGCTGATGAGGAATTGCTGTCGACCTTGTTTGCTGCTATTCTCTGTAAACTCAGGGAACACTCCGTTCGACGCTTAGAGTAGTCACGAAGGGCGATAGTCAAGGCGTGTCTTGCACCTTCTGCTAAGGAGAACTCTTATTCGGTCCTCCTCTCGATTCTTGAGGTCTCGTTATCATAGTCGAAGACTGGCCGCAGTCATCTCTTTCTTAAACAAAATATGGTGTTCCGAACACTCTTCCATGCTTTCAGCTCGTCGTGTTTCCACCAGGCATCGTAGCTCACGGTCATTTCGCTGCTCCGCTTCAACTTCTTAATAGCTTCATCCTTCCTGTCCCTCTCATGACATTCTGCTCCACCATCGCACCCTCAACAGATTTTGCAACCCGCACAGCCGGCTTGTAAGCTCCACTCCTGCGCACTTTATCAGCTTTGTTCGAACCCAGCAAGGACCATAATGGCCTACATGGACCTCGTCTGAACTCTGGGCCCAACTCTTCGAATCAGCGCATCAATGCACTCTTTCCCAATCAAGCAGTATTTGCACATGCTGAAGGCGTAGATCGTGATTCTCTGTGTTTTCTCGGTGACGTGAATGCGGTGTTGACGCCGCCGTGAATGTGAGGTCCGTTTCCCGAGGCGCGGCAATACTCTAAACTTCAGGGCCGCGCGGACCCAGCTCCGCCTCATGCAAGCTGCGAGCTGTCCAGATCGACTGAACCATTGAAGCTGCGTTGCATACATTTATGGAAGTCAACCTCGCGACACATCACGCTCTCTGAACCAAGTCCAACTCCAATCAACACACCATCACCCACAACTTCATCGGCTGAAACAGTCACCTACGCTACGCTCGCGACCATGATCTCCGACTCCTCCCTCTACTCTCTGGCCGTGTTTTTGGGAGCAGCAAGCATGCTGATGATCGTGCTGTACCACTTCTTGGAAATCAACTCCGACGAACACAAGCAACAGACCTCCGCCAGTGAAACGACGAAAGCTCGAGGCGCGGCGGGCCTGAAGGATAACGTGCCTGTCAAGCAATAGGTGCCCGGAACCACAGGCTGAGGGACAGGCGCATGAGAAGCTTGGCATTGGGCTGACGACGACTTGCGGCCGGGAGTGGAAAGCATGGATGGTGAGCGACGGTGGGAGCAGAGGGCTGCAGGGATTGGAAAGCTGGAGAGTGAAGGATTTCCTGCGATGGCGAGGGTATAAGGGTTGCTGCGACTGCCGCAAACAAGCCTCGTGGTTCAGCGAGGCGTTGAGAAGGATATCATAGAGGAAAGAGAGACGGCAAATGTTCTGCTTCAATGTACAAAGGAAATGCAACGGGGTGCACAGCATCGAGGCAACACAACTGAAGCACGTATTGCATAACCACTCTGGAATCAAGCGTTTTGGGGTACCTCGTGAATGAAAAGCAGGCATCGGTCTCAACCAATGCCTCGCACCTCACAGTTCCAATGTCACTGCGTTCTCCCATACCTCCAAAACATGCTATCATCTCAAATTTCCGGCTCACTCTCATCAATGCTATCCTCGAAATCCTCGTCATCCAAGAACCCCAGTCTTCTCTTCTCGTTGACGAGCCTACTTCCTTCCAAGCCCATAATTGGCCCCTCATGCCTCTTCTGATCCTCAAGCTTCTTCAATTCCGCCGCAGCTTCCAATTCAGCCTTCTTCGGCACTGAACCGAGCCCAAACGAGCTCGCGTAATTCGGAGGGCGGCCGGGACCTCGTCTCACATGTACAATAGAAGGCGAATCCCGATAAGCATCTTCAGGTCTTGGGGTAGCTTCTGCTTGCTGCCGTTCAGATAGTGGTATAATAATGGGAGTGACGCATCTGCCATAGGCGTCTGAGAGATAAGCATCAGAGTCGGTCAAAACGTCTGCGGCATTAGGATTGTGATTAGTATCAAACTTGTCAAATGGAAGCATCTCAGAACTTGATTTGATGTGAATTGTTGGTTTGGTATGCATCGTTATACGTTGCTGCAATTCACCGTAGAGTCGGACATGCAATCGTGCATGCATCAAAAAGACAGAAGACACGATCTGGATTAGATCGATACACCTTGCTCACCTGAAACACTCCCACCTCTTGGTCCATCCCCAAGAGTCCGCGCAACCTCCTCAAAATGCGCCCTGTTGACGTGTTTGAGCCAATGCTCAATCGTCTCGAAGCTCGCGACGCCGTCATTACCACTGCGTGCTTTGCCATTGGCGTCGATATGCAAGCCTTGGCTTCTGCAGTTTCTCCACAAGCACTGAAAGTAGCCATGGGTGTTTGCAACGCCGTGAAACTTGAGTGCATGTTTCTTGAGCTTTTCGAGATTGTCAAGCTCAGCAGTACAGTCTCGCCATCTGCAGTGGTAGACTTGGTAATGCGGCTCGATGAGGTCTTCTTTCGTCTGAGACTGCCTTAGACGAGAGCCAGATGAGCCAGGCTTGTCTGACGGTTGTCCAGCCTTCTTCGGCGTAAGACCTTGTGCTTCTCGGGAGTGGATGCTCTTGCGCCACCCGACTGGTCTGCCTTTCTTCTTGAACTCGTTTCCGTGCTCATCATACTGCTTGAATGCGGCGTAACCGATTAAGTTGCCGGGTGACAACGTCATATTAGCAGGCGAATCAGCGGCACGAATATAGGTATCAGATCCACGACGACCGGGCGTGCCACGAGATTGTTGCCGTGATGAGTTGTGTTTGGTGTTTGACGCGTTGCGAACTTCAGAATTGCGAGGTTCACGGCTAGGGCCGCGACTAAAATTAAGGTTTGAAGCCTCTCGCGGTCCGGGCACATCACTTTCGCGACCAGTGTCTTCGCGATCACTGAGGGGGAGCAGTTCTTTGGTGACAGGATCACGCTTCCTTCTCCGTCGCTTCGGCAGACTGGCGAACATTGGCTTTGCGCTGATGCCACGTTCCTTCGATGGAGGGTCACCTTCGCTTCCGTCACCTGCCTCTTCATCTTCCTTGGCTTCACCCTCGCGAGTCGAAGGTCTCCTGAGTTTGGCCCTAGCCTCAGCAGTTGGCTCACCAGGATCGATGATGTCCCAGCGAATGGTGGCTAGATCACTCTTGTTACCAGCACCATCAGTCACTCCTCCATGGTCTCCGAGAAGCCTCAGCATGTTGTTGAGATGCCAGTTGAGAGGGCGCATGTCTGGATGACGACCAGTCGCGAGAAGCACATCCCGAGCAATAGTTGTAGGATCGTACTTGGACTTACGCGCGACACGATCGCGCATGATTGGCTCGACCAGCATCTTGCCTCGCATTCGGTCATGCTGCTTCTGCTCCTCCGTAGGCCCTTTCGGTCTAGGTTGAGACTGTGATGGCGCAGGTGGTTGCGGCTGGTTCTGCTGCATCCACGATGATTGTGATGTTGATTGCTGCAATGTTGGCTGAGGTGGACCGGAATGGTATATGCCGCCTTGACCAGGAGTCAGATTCTGCCGCGGGGGTGGCATGTTTTGGTGCATGAACTGGTTGTATGGCATTGGCTTGGTAAACGATGGGCCATTAGATGGCACTATGGGTGTGACACCATTAGGAGGACCCAGAGAAGGAATAAACACCTTTTTAGGTGGACCTTCATCATCGTCAGAGTCTTGTTGAGTAAGATCAACAAGATCACCAAAACCACGCTTGCGGGCAGCTTCTTCCTTGTCTTTTGGCGGTGGAGGCTCTTCCGGTTTCTCCTCCGGCTTTACTTCAGGTTGCGCTGGTCCTGGCGCGTCATCGTCTATTACCATCGGTCCCGCATTGGACGATGAATTGTTCTGCGGCACAGCCGGCTGCACAGGACCTCCTACGGTAGACGGTATTGATCCTGAGACAGATGAATGGAAAGTCGGTTCAGTGCTCATCGCGTTGACTTCTCGAGCTGCGTCAGTAAGGGAAGTGAAAGATGGCGTTAAGTACGATACAGTGCCAGTGCTTTGCCTGCCATTATTCGGGATTGAATAAGTGGTAGGGCCCTCCTTTCTCGACCGGCCACGCTTCTTTGATGTGTCTGCCGGCGAAGCAGCTGCACCGTTGACCTGCGCGGCGGCATTATTGCTTGGGGGTAGTCCCGTTTTGCTGCCTTGATTGCGTAGGCCATCGGGTACTGCTTTAAGTAACTCCTTCGCAAGTGCAGATCGCTCGAATCTCACGCCGGTCTTTTCAACCGACTCACACAGTTGCACGTATGATGGGTTAGTGTCAAGAATCTTCAGGATATTCTCCTTGCTGATAGCAAGCCCGTTGTTCTTGTTGTAGGGCAAGTTCCCTAGCCACTTCGAAGCAGCCTCAGCCAAGCTGCCCTTCTTGTGTGGCGGCCAGAGTGATCCAACACCCTGTTGTGTTGTAGGCGAAGCCTGGGCCGGAGTCTTCGAGGAAGATGCCATAGGCCGCTGGGCTTGTTGCGCAATGACTTGACCAACACTTTCTGTCAGTGGAGACGCAGCAGTTTTTTTCTGTTTCCTTTGCTGAAAACTAGCCGTTGCAACTGCGAGTGTCGGCTGCGGTGGGGGCTGAAGTGGAGGTGGAGGTTGATGATCTTCTTGCGCTGCGGTATGCTGCTTTCTCTCTTCTTCCCACAGCTTTGCTAGCATAGCAGGATTCTTCTGATTGAACTCGCGCATCTTCCTGAACATGGCGCGCATTTCCGCTTCTTCATCATTCGCTGGTGGAGCAGACAAATCGGCACTCATCACGGCAGCCATCATGTCCGACGCAGATCCAGATGCAGCCATTTGCTGAAGCGCAGTTGCCGCAGTCTTGCTCTGTTTCTTCTCCTCGCGCGCCTTTTTCCTCTGCTCATTCTTCCTGGCTTGTGCAGCCTTCTGCTTCTCTTCAGCCTCACGCACTTTCCGCTCTTTCTCTTCGCGATCGCGTATTTCAGTTGCGACGCGCTCTTCTTCTGCTTTGCGCGCTGCTTCCTCGGCCGTTCTCGCGTCCTCTTCGGCCTTTCTTAATGCTGCCTCGGCTTCCATCTTCTGGCGCTTTTCGGCCTCGATTCGCGCTCTCTTTTCCTGCTCTGCGCGAAAATCGTATACTTGAGATGGATCAACCGTAGTTGGTGAGGGCTCGACAGATGCACTCGCCTGTCGCTGGGGGTGGTTTAAATGTTGGGCGGACTGAGATTGTAACTGGGGCGAAGCATCGTGATTTGACGCGCGCGAAGGCTGCCTGTGATGGCCTTGGGCCTGCACGGCGTGAAGCGGGCTGTTGTAGCGCTGGGGTTGATTCTGCTGCTGGGTCTGTTGCGATTGGTGAGTGCTCTTGTACCCAGCACTCGATGGCGCATTCCGGTAGGTCTTGCTACTTGAGTTTGAGCTGGATTTTGGGTATTCTTGGGTGTTGGCGAATGTATTTGAACTACTTTGAGACTGATCAGGCAGACTAAGCCTGCCAAAGGTAGCGCTACCAGTGCTCTGAGTGGCGTACAGCGGAGAGTTGTTAGCCTGGCTTTTGTCCGTCAAGGAAGTATACGCAGCCGAAGAGTAATTCTGGCTGCCCCACGTATTGTTGTCGTACTGAGGAGTAACGTTGCTCGGTCGACCGCTACTGGACGAAGAGTGGGTGTAGTCCTGGTTGCTCATTGAATTAAGCGCAGATGCCGTATTGTTTGTGTTGGCGTTGGACCCTTGCTGCGCGCTTATCCCATACTGCTGATTCGCATATGCACTGCCGTAACCCTGGTTGTAGCCGGTCTGGTAGGAGGTGTTCTGACTTCCATACTGTGCGCTCGTGGAGCTCTGATCGGACTGATTCGCGTAGGTATAGCCCTGCGGCTGAGCCTGGTTCGAATGATTGCCAATCGGGTCATAGTAGTTGTTGTAGGTGTATGGAGCCATTGTGCCGGACTGTACGAGCGTATTCCACTAATCCGTGGCAGTCTTGTCTGGGTCGTCGATGCGCATGGCTGGAACGAAATCGGTGTCGGGTGCTCGACATGCGCGCTTTGCGACCAACTATCATCGCAATGCCTTGATGTCCTCTATCGCACAGGTGCTTTCTGTCCTCTGCAGCGTTTCCCGCTTCCCTCTATGTCTGCAACGCGACAGCGGCCGCAGCCACGCGCCAGCTCTCTTGACGTGACGCCCGAGCAAGCGGCAGGTACAGCGGGAAGCCTCCGCAGCCCATGTCTTGGCACTTGCCAAGCCCACGGCCTACCACCAATTCGAAATCTGCTGGCTTGGGAAAGTTCGCTTCTGTGTCGACGACCATACTAACAGAACAGGACAGCAATACTTCGTCAAACCACCACACACAATGACGAAGATCAACACCAACCTGTCCTCCAGCCGGAGAAAGAGCCGCAAGGCTCACTTCTCCGCGCCCTCCAGTGTGCGCCGTGTCATCATGTCCGCTCCACTGTCGAAAGGTACGACAGCACCTGTCTGAAGCATATCTCCAGTCTATATCCCATCACTGGGAAGGAGCATTGCTGACAGACATCTACACTAGAACTCCGAGAGAAGCACAACGTGCGCGCCATCCCCATTCGCAAAGACGACGAGGTCATCATCAAGCGCGGCAGCAATAAGGGACGTGAGGGGAAGGTCACTTCCGTTTACCGTCTCAAATATGTCATCCATATTGAGCGCGTCGCCCGCGAGAAGTCCAATGGCCAGTCTGTCCCGCTCGGCATCGCACCTTCCAAGGTCGAGATCACCAAGCTCAAGCTCGACAAGGACCGTGAGAAGATCATTGAGCGCATCGCCAGTGGTCGCGAAGCCAACGAGAAGAAGCGCAAGGCTACTGCATAAGTTGCCCACATCACGAACAACAGAGTCGTGCATGGAATGATGGAGGGAGACCGGATTTCGATGGTACCGCTGGGGGCAGGTGGAAGGCCGAGAGCGAAGGCGATTCGATTGATACGCCCGCCTCATCCTTCGCGGCGTTTTGTTTGAGCCATGGAAGCGGCGCAAAACTTGCAGCATGGACGGCATTACCAGCGTCGCATATCTCGAGACGGGAACGATCCGAATGAAATCAATCATACCCACGCCTCAGCTACCATTTCCTTTTGTGTCTTCCATCGTACCAAATCCATCGCTAGTATATCTACTCGGCCGCCCTTCCCCTATGGCAGCAAGCAGTTATACGACTAGCGGAGAATGAACCATGGGTAATCAGAAGGATTTCCTTGGCCCGCCTGCAGAGCGCTGCTCGACCTCTTCTTGGGAGCTCGTGCTTTGATGGTGGGGAACATTCACCCCATTATGAGTGCAATACTTCCTTTCCATATACTTAGTCGCACATCTCAGACACCCCAAAAACCCTGCGGCTAGTCGTTCCTTCGTCCATGCTCCTGACTTCACGCTACACCATGGTTCGCATACGGTCCTGCAAGGCTGTGTCTTTCAACTTCTGCTAGACCACAAATGCTCATGAAGCACTTGCCATATGCGGTGCCCTGGAGACCTCTAAGTCGATGCTACCATGGACAGGGTCGGGTTGCGATACTGCTACTTACCCCAGCTACCATGACGAGGCTAGTCATGATTCTTCGTCAATCAACCTCCAAACTCAAACCGTAAGCCCCAGATCCTGACGATATACTGCCTGTGGAGCATCAGTACCAAACATGGCCTCATCTCAGTGATCCCACTCACGCCCTAAAGGTCCTGCAAAAATGGCGCCATCGTCTCCCAAGGTGTAGAAGTCCAGACCTCTTTCACGGCATCACTCTTACCATCCTCGGGAATGCCCATCTTGACCATGACAATGCCCGGCGCAACACCTCTAGAGGTGAACGCATGATACGGCAGGTACGACATGGCCCTGCGTGTTTCTTGCTCCAGGCGCCATTTGCGATAACTTGGAACAGCAATCGAAAGCGCCCAGAAACTGAGGTGGAGCTCGCGCATGATCTTGACGTCCTTGAGCAACTCTCGGCGACGTCTTGCAAGACTGGTGAACCATATTGGGGCTTGATCGGGGTCTTTCGAGACAACGAGAAAACTGGACTCTGTCCAGTACAGCTTGACCGCTTCGGCATACACCTGCTTACAGCTGAGTAGAAGTCCCGGTGCTGCTGGATTGCCTTTAGCATTGCGGGTGCGGCTCTTTTTAGCTGCTGGATCACGAACTTTGACGATAGTGTCTTGGAAAGTGAGCTCGAAGATGCGGTTGCGAATTTCTGCTGGGATCCTGCTCATCAGGTCGGAAGTATCTTGTGGTATAGCATTGCTGAGCGTGACTTTGGTGAAGTCTGCGAGTCTGCTGTCGGCGTTCATATTCGCAAAGCGTTGGTGCCAGCTTAACGGCTGAAGGCCTTATGAGTTGTCGTTTAAGGTCTTAGTAAGCAGTGCATGTGAAAGCCCGCGACCAGTGCCATCAATCAATGCTGACCCGTTAGTTGCGAGTCTCAGGTGAAATGCCCTGCAAATACTGTGCGCGGATGCACGGCATGTGCTGCGATTGAAGAACACGCTTGAGAAAGTACGTGAGGAGGACTTCCACCAGTGTCAGAAAACAGACGTCAGTCGGCTATTAGAGTCATTTGCGCCAGAAATCCTGCTACCAATCTTGGATCTTGCAGGTCGAGGATTATCAGTGGAAGGGTTCCGAGACTGATTTCTCCCTTTGCAACCATTTAGCGCCAACAGAAGAGTCAGCTTAGTGCAGATGGTCTCTAGTTAGTGGCCTTCCGTTCCAGGTCTTTGCAACAGGAAGTGTAATACTCCCTTGGCACACTGGACAGCGGCTCAGGAGAACGAGTCCACAAAATCATGGTTATCATTTCGACCGCACAGGGCATTGGAATGGGAGACTCGACGATATAGCGAACAGGACCTCAAGTATAGCATGCAGGTGAAGCAATCCACGGTTTCCTTTCGTGACTAAGATCATGACTAAGCGCCTTGGCAAAGACTGCTTTGCACTGCATTCCACCCCGCTCGGACTTCAGATCGAGCAGCATTTATCATTTCACATCTGAAGCGTGGCGTTTGGTGCAGTGGGTGGTTCAGCTGGGTTTATTTTATACGCGTCCAACTTGTGACACGCTCGCTACCCGCATGAGGTCGCCGATCTTCAGCTAAGCAAAGACAGAGCATTGCTCATCTTGATTAATCCCTCTCAGGTCACTCGATCATGGCTTTGCCTGGTCTGTCATTGCCTGGTCTTGGCCCTAGTGCAAGTCCTGCCACTCCTCTCACGGGATCTGTAGCAGCTACACAGAGCGCGCCGCCACGCATAGAGACCCTGGCACCTCAATCGGAATGGAGATTCGAGTGCTCTTTCAGCCAGCGCTACAATGTCAAACTGGAGAGCGGGCATGCTGAGATGTTCGGCGTGGAGCTCGCAATCAAGCAGACATATACCTTCTCGGGATGCAAAGGCGCCATCTTCACATGGCAAGGCTGCCAGTTGGAGATATCGGGCAATGCCGAAAGCGAGTATGCTGGGCAGGAAACAGAATACGCAATTGAATGGCTGAATGTTCATGACATGCTGGAAAGCATGCGATCTCCCAATCGAAGCGAAGGACCAAGGGTTCTGGTGGTGGGATCCGACTTTGTTGGCAAAAGCAGTCTTGTGCAAAGCCTGGCGGCGTGGGCAGTCCGCAGCGCCAAAGGACCGACAGTCATCAACCTGGACCCTCGAGAAGGACTACTTGCACCACCAAGTAGCTTGACGGCAGTCACACTGGACGCGTCTATGGACGTCGAGAACGGCTATGGCATTGGCCCCATGTCTGGTCCCACAGTCTCGCCGATGCGTACACCTCTTATCTATTCCTTCCCTTACGCTTCTCCGTCCGAGAAGCCTGAAGTGTTCAAAGCAGTCGTTACTCGAATGGCATTGAGTGTAACAAACAGACTTGAAGAGAGCGCTTATGCAAAGAGTCATGGTATCATTATTGACACCCCGGGCTCACTCAATGATCCGAAGTCCAACTACGACCTTATTGCGCATATTGTGTCTGAGTTCAGCATCAACGTAATCTTGACCATCGGATCAGAACGACTCTCTAGCGACATGACCCGACGCTTCGGAACCAGCAAGTCGACGGACGAGACAGTCACCGTACTGCGTGTCGCTAAGCCAGGCGGTGCCGTAGAGAGAGACGGCGCCTTCATGAAACAACTACGGATACTACAGACGCGACAATACTTCTTCGGCTCCTCAAAAGAGTCCCTCAATCCGCGCTCACACTACGTTCCCTTTACCGACGTGGACATCTACAGGGCAAGATCTGCTCATATCGCTGCAGCTGAGGACAGCTCTTTCGGTCCTGGAGCAGATGATGATGACTACGACGTCCCATACGCAAGTAAAGCTGCAAGCAATGCCACGTTCGAGAAGGTCGGGCCTACGGCGGCAATGGCAGGAAGCTTATTGGCAATCAAATTTTGCCCTGGACGGAGTGATGAGCAGATGATTAGAGACAGTGCAGTGATGGGATTCCTGTACGTGGCTGAGGTGGACGAGACGAAGAAGAGATATAGATTCCTGGCGCCGCATCCGCAGAGGTGGGGAGACAGGGCTCTGGTATGGGGGCATGGATGGCCGGAGGCTGTCGGTGATCTGGTGACATGAACGTCGTCAGAGTAGCGTCAACAATCTAAAGGCGATCCGGTGGCAAGGGTCAATGTGTAAGAACCTCCTGAACGCGCTGGGACGGAAGTGTCTCCTAGGCCAGAGCGATGGACTCGAGTGGGAATACCTATGGTGACGTCTTTATTGCCTCTAAGCTGGCCTATATTTTGTTATCCAACCCGCCGTAGAATCCAAGCAAGCAGTGCAGGAGTTCTAACTGGGAGATATCGAGGCTATCCACAAGAACCACTTGCACCTGTGATTGGGCTAGCATACGACGAGAAATGGACTCATATCAGCTGCTGTGTTTTGCAATCTATCATCTCTCGCGGGTATCGCTTAATGATTAGGACAATTGATATCCACCTCGATCGTTGGGGAATGGAAATGTGGAATCTAGGGATTCAGTGAAAACAGCATTAACTTGGCTCATGTGGAAGGCATCGAACTTCACTAACGTCTCCTCCCATGTCGATGAACTCCGTGCACCTCGTCAAGTAACCTCCCCATCCAGCATCCTTGCAGTGGTAGCCGCCGAAGCCAATGAGTCTGTTCTCGATGCTCTTGCTGACGATAGTACATACGATGGCATCGAAGGGATTGCCAGTGCGGGGGGAAACCTCAGGCCATGAATTCTTCTGACACTCAACCAAGTAGCTGCGCAGCCGCAGCTTCCAAATCGTCAAATGTCTCGATTGCTCTTTCCTCCGCATCAGGCTTGCGCTTTCCGCTCTGCTGGAACCATTTGACCCTCTTCTTTGGTCGCTCCTCCTCACTATCTTCGTCGCCACTGCTCTCGGAGGCACTGGCGCTTGCCGCATCCTCCAGGAAGTCGGCGAACGCATCCCTTGTACCTTCCAATTCCGCTCCACCTTCCCCGTCCTCCTCACTCGCCAATCCCTCGCCCTTCTCCCGCTCTTTCCTCTTCTCCCGTTTGGCGCGCCTCTTTTCCTTGGCAAGAGCCTTGTCCTCCAGATCTGCGGCCTGGGTACGCTTCGCTTCCTCTTCCAAGAACTTCTGGCGCTGTGCTTCGGCCTCTCCCTTGGCACGGAAGTCGTCTTCATCCTCGAGTTCGTAAATCTCGTGAGCGTTGCCATCGTCGTCGAAGACCAGCTTCGACCCTTTGTCTTTGAGCTTAGTAAGCTTCTTCTTCGACTTCAGGAGCTTTTCTCGCCGATTGGAGTCAATAATGAGGGGGTTCTTGGCGCCTGCAATATTCACGGTCTTGATCGCGGTGTCTGAGGTAGGCTTGGCGTACATCTGCAAGTCGTGGTTAGCTGCAGATCTGAACAATATTCCTGATGCCAGAGTGCTATGCGGCACGCTCTGACTACCGTTGTCGCTGGTGTCGCGGAAGCGATCACGTACTTCTCCAATGCTCTCGGCATCCGAGACCTCCTCATCCACCGGTATTCGACGCTTTACATCGAAAAGATCTTCGTCCAAAGCTTGTTCGCCATCAAGTCGCGCCAGATCTTCATCATCCTTGACAAGCTTCCGGTTATGCTCGGCCAGAATGTCTTGATTCTGTCTCTCGAACATGCGATCATACTTGGTTCGCACCTTGTCCTTCTTCTTCGCTTTACTTTCTCCCTCGTCCTCGTTGTCGTCATCTTCCGCCTCTGAGTCTGACAGCATGACTTTTCTCGACAGGTTCTTCTTTCGTCTTGCCTCTTCCGCATCTGCCTTCAGATACTTGATCCTTGGAGCACCAGGAAGCCCCATAGAAGAGGCGAAGTCTTCAAGAGCATATTTCTCCAGATTGAATATCTCCTTGTCCTTCTGATAGTGCAGTGCTTTGACATAGCTGATAAACGCCTTTCTTCCAAGTTCCTTGAGCTGCACATCTTGAAAACACTGATTCTGCAACTGATTCTTGATGCTTTGCTTCTTCTTTGTGCGTATGTTGATGCGCTCGATAGGTACCTTCTTCTGCTCCAGTCGCGTGAGCATCCCTTCTTCTTCGCTTGGATCCAGGAACATCACCGCACGCCCTTCCCGCTCGTACCGTGCTGTTCGCCCCACCCGGTGGATGTACGTGTCAGCGTCTTCTGGACAGTCGACCTGCACCACCCAGTCTACAGCAGGGAAGTCAATCCCACGAGCTACGACATCTGTGGTGAAGAGACAGCTATGTTTGGCCTTTGAAAACTTCTCGGTCGTCTCTAGCCGTGTCGTCTGTTTCTTGCGGCCGAAAAGCTGCAGCAGAGGTATACCAGGTTGCATGTGGCGGAAGGACTCATATACAAAGCGCACTTGTTTCGTCGTAGAGAAGAAGACGACAATCTTCGACTTCTTTGCAGATTGAATGAAAGACCACAAGGCGTCCAATTTTTCGGGTAGCGGCGTGACGACATAGTTTTGCTGTAGGGTTTTTGGCGTTGCTGAGTGTGCGGCTTCATGAACGGCAATGTACTCCGGATCTTGAAGAGACAGACGCGCCAGGTCGGACACTCGCTTGCTCTGTGTAGCACCTAACAGGTGTTAGCAAATGTACCGCTCCGTATAAGCTGGTTGAGACCACACTGCCGCCCATGGCGTGGAGAGCGCAGGAGGGCCTGAGCAGCGGAGATACCGCCCAAGAATTCATGCATGCACGTATCTCCTTGATGAAACTTACTGAAAAGCAAAGTCTGTCGCTCCTTGGGCAGGTATTCAATGATGGCATCCAAAGTCTGCTTGAAACCCATATCCAGAACTCGATCCGCCTCATCCAGGACCAGCATCTGCAAACCATCTACATTGAACGTTGCCGTCTCCGACAAATGCTGCAGTATCCGTCCGGGCGTACAAACTACGATATTCATCCTCGGTAGCGCATCCTGCTCTTCTCTTAAGTGCTTGCCTCCAATGACTAACCCAGCAGCAAACAAATGTCCCTTCTTTCCCACAGTGCGCAGAACATCGAAGATCTGAATCGCAAGCTCTCTCGTAGGTGTGATGATCAATGCCCCGAGCCCGGCGTCCCCTCCGATGCATTGCGCTCTGTATAGGTTCTCGAGGACTGGTATCAGGAAGGCCAGCGTCTTGCCGCTGCCGGTCTTTGCTGCGCCGAGAATGTCTTTGCGTTTCAGTGCTATTGGAATGGCTTTCGCTTGAATGTCGGTCAAGGTGCTGAAATGTGCACTCTTCAAGCCTGCTCTGGTCGGTTCGGAAAGAGGCAATTCGGCGAAGGTGGTGCATCTTGTGTTCGCGATATCGAGGTTCTGTACGGCACGCTCTAGCTCCTCTACGCTCACATCTTGACGCTTCCTCTTCTGTCCATTATGGGGTCGCTTCTGGACCTTGTGTTGTTTTCGAGGGGCAACACGGCCATTCGGCGCCATGTTGCGTGGCTGTTTCGGCGAAGTTGCGCGTATGCAAGTCAAGTTTGAACTTTTCGAAGCTCGCCGGCGATAGGCTTTAACGAAATGCAGATCGCAGATCAAGGTTTGCCCAAGGGAGCAGGGGCCTCTTGACCTTGAGGTCACAGCCTGAGCGGCTCCACTGCACAACTACTGTACACGAATTGACGACCATACCAGCGGTATGGCTGACGACAAGGAGCCCGAGAAAGATTTGGCCAAGCTCGAGAAGGAGCAAGAACTGGAAGATGCCGCCTTTCTGGAAAACTTGGAGAAGGAGTCCAAGGAGTTCAACAAGGTGTGATCTTTCGGCACTTTTGAGTAAGCACTTTCTGACCACCAGACAGGATGAAGAAATTGATCGGATCATGAAAGCTTTCCGTGCAAACGCCTACGATGTCATGGATTTACAACCAGGTGTGCCAGATGAGGACATCAAGAGGATCTATCGCAAAAAGTCCCTATTGATACATCCCGACAAGACCAAGAATCCCTACGCACAGGATGCTTTCGATCGACTCGCGAAGGCATACCAGCTCCTATTGGACGAGAAAGAGCGCGGCAAGCTTGACGAAGCCATTGGCGATGCGCGCATGCTTCTAATTCGTGAGAAGAAATTGACCATCGACAGCGAGGAGGTAAAGGATCCTGATGTGGACTTCATGAAGGCATGGAAAGACAAGGTCAAATATGTGCTGGCAGACAACGAGGCTCGTAGACAGCGACAGATGAAAGCTCAAATGCAGGAAGAGGGTAGGCAGAAGAAGAAGGAAGATGAGGAGATTGATGCGAGGAAGCGGAAGAGGGAGCACGAGCAGGATTGGGAGAAGACGCGTGATCAGCGTATCGGAAGCTGGAGGGAGTTTTCCAAGAAGAAAGAAACAGAGAAGTCTGGTAAGAAGAAGAAGATGAAGACCTTGGGCTGATGACGATGGCGACCGCGACGTTGGTCCCCGGCACTGCAGAGGTTGCAGTGGTAGCACAGCAGCCGAGATTTCTTAGCGAGGAGTTATGGCGCACAAGATACCCACAGGATAGACATATGAAGTTTGAGACAAGTCGCAACTGCTTTTTGATGTTATGCGTCGCTCCTGCCTCAGACTGGTGCGTGCATGCAGAGAGTGTGGGCCCAAATTCTGCATTCTCACAATCACAATTGTCACCGAACTTCGCGGCCCCTAACGACAATCAGAACGCTCCGCAAAGCTCTAAAAGAGTCGAAACAAATCGCTGCGAACGCCTGTGAGTGACAAAAATATACTACGTTGCGACCTGCCGCTGACTCCTGTAGTATCTCCCTCGTCCGACGAACCATTGACATCCCGAAGGAATTCTTATTACTGGCACGGCCATAGGTACGAAGTCGATGAGAATACCAGGCCAGAATGGATGAATACTGGTAGACGAGAATCTTCGAAGTCTTCAACACCTGCGCCTGGCGGGACAACAATGCCCACGCCAGCGGATGCCTCATTTGCAGCAATTCTCGAAGATAATTCTCGAAACCTCATTTCATTGCTACAAACGCAGTCCACACTTCCTACGCGATATGTCCCACCAACAGCCTCGATGCTAGTGCCTGAACGATCAACGGCATCCTCAGCGACCGCACTGGTCAGTAGGAGAAAGCTCTGGAAGAGCTTCTGGGACTTCGAGCGAGAAGCCCGAGATGGGATCTACCGGAGCTCTATGTGTACAGGTTCGAGAATCCAGTTGGACTGGAGAGACGGTCCACCATATGTCCGCTGCCAACCGACACTTTCCCTGCTCAGCCGGCGAGCACGTGAAGAATGTCTGACAATTTCTACGCTGAGAACGTATTTGAGTGTCAGTTCCATACGACCTTGTACAAGTTTCTCATGCAACTGCCAAAATCTGTCTTGCCAGGCCTTGGAACGATACGACTGTCCAATCCTCTGGGACATGCTGGCTATCTGCGAAACCTGCTGGAAAAGCTGAACGAGAGGTCCAAGGACGGGCTACGGCCTGGTGCTGTGAAAGTGGCGCTCCAAGTTGAAGGCGAGCCAGGCCTGTCTTTCGTTACGCTAGAAGGACTAGGTGATTATGAAGGTATAGATGGAGAATGGAAAGGTCTCCAAGTGGCTAGAAGGAAAAGGGCTCCAGCCTCGAAGAAAGTGACTACCACTACCGGTAGTAACAAGGACGACTTTCCGATCATTCAAACTGAGCGAAGACTAAAGAGGACTCCGAAGATTATCCAAGATGACGATGACGATGACATGTGAAGCTGTCAATCCTCGGAGATCACTTTAGAAGTGCGCGTGCTTTCATTTGCAGGTGTTCGACTCGAAATACGAGAACCAGCATGCGGAGTTGAGTGTTACCACATGTAAGCAGCAAACTATATTTGCCTCTATCTTGACCTTTGACAAACGATGTGAACAGACATGTCCGAAGCCATGGTGGGTTCGATGCCGCACCCAAGTTCGCCGAGGCTAAAGTCCCTGTGGCTGTCTCTGACAGCAGAAGACGTAGGCGAACACCAGTTTGAGACTGGCATTGCTTCGCCCAACAAGATCTTGTACACCAAGCGCCGATGGATCAGCAGAGAGGAGCTCGGAGATTCAGGAGGTCGACACAACAAGACATTCGCTTAGCTCGGAAGCTTCTTGGACTGCCTGGCTGTTGCTGGATCGCTGGACCTGCATGTGACGCTGCGCTATACGGATCAATGGAGACACCAGCAATGCACTCCTGTAAATTCGTTTGCAGCGCTTGGTCGTGCAATTTCATCAGCAGAGACTGCTGAGAAGTACTCATGTTGAAGACGACATGTATATAGTTTTGACTCTCCGCTGATGCGAGTTGAGTTGGCAACTCATGTTCATCCGTTGTCGTTTCGTTCATTTCTCTGCAGCTCATGTCGGCAATACTGCGATGTCCAGCACGCAGTGCATGACACCAGGCGCGTAGTTCTTCAATCGATTGATGAATTCCAGCTTGATTCGGAAACCTCTTTCTTGTCGCATAACGATATTCTCAAGTTCTACCCTTGTCTCCTCCGCTTTGTCCTCGATTTCCTCGACCAGAAAGTTCTCGTGTACATGCACCCAGCCTCCCATTTCCGGATCCAGGACCCTCGCCGCCAGTTCCAAGGAATTTCTCGAGCTCGGCAGCATCCCACAGTTGACGTGCCTGACCGGAGGCAATTCGTCCCGCATCTCCTCCACTCTGCCTGGCGCGAGTTCATTCGTCTCGTTAAAGACCAAGAGCCTGGACTCTCCTTTCGCCATCGTCTTCAATCCACCCTCAATTTCAACGTGGTGAGTCACCACACCCCATTTATTCTTCCTCCCTCCCCTCCGGAGTCCCTCACAACTCCACGGATTCAAATCCCAACAAAGCACCTTATCCACCCCAGCCTTCACATAAGAGAACGCAAAATACCCTATCCCAGCATACAAGTCCACAGCCGCAGAACCTCGACCATCCATCCTACCTTGCTCTACAGCGTCAAGCACAGAAGGAAGCGTGAGTAACCTCGCCTTTTCCGAGATATTCCCGCGAGAGAACATCGTCCAGCGAGGCGACCAAGTTTGATAAATCCCATTCTGTTTGGCCGTGACCCAAAACGCTGATTCAAAGTCGGATCTTTGGGGAACCAAGGAGGACGTGGTGGGGCCAAAGTCTCCGAAAAGGGGTGTGAAATTGAGGGGCGCGCGGAGGATATTTTCTTCGATATTTCCTTCCGTATCGTCCTCGCGGCCAGGGTCAGTCTGTAGGGGTCGATGATGCAGAGGGATTGGCTTGTTCAAAGCGATATGTGTGACTTTGAGGTGTTTCGCAATAAGGCTGTAGAAATATTGGTACGTCTCATCGTTGAGATGGGGGCGAAGGGATTCCCATTCACGTCCGACGAAAGCCGTGGGTGGGAGGAGTAGCATGCAGCCATAGATAGTGTAGGACTTGTTGAGTTTCCTGGACAGCCCGGGTCCATGCTCTGCAGGTACGCCATGCCGTGCAACCCATTCCTTCACGGCTCTGTCCATGGTAAGAAGTGAGGTCTAAGAGTTGTGGTATGGACTCAAGAAATCGATGTGGAGACGCGACGTGGGGAAGAAGAGACACTGTGGATCTGTGGTCATGGCAAGGGGTCTCACCCTCGTGGTATCCATAGCGTTGTTTGGCTGACAGAGCATTATCTAGGGATACGAGGTGCGCGGAAAGGGGTATCGGTCAGATAAGGATCGCGTATGTGTTCTCCCCGAGTTCTCGTATCCATCGTAGAAACCTCGAGGAAGCGGACACCATTTGAAGTTAGCGTGCATAGAGATCAGGAATGTAAAGGCATCGCTCATGCTTCGGCAGGATCGTACATAGGCTTAGATATGTAGATAACGCTGGTCCTAAAACAACTTCATGTCGCACCAAACTCCAGTCGGACAATTAGTCCATCAGTTGCAGAGTGGACTGCCGTCCATGTACCCTGCCAGTCCTAGGACACATGCCTGCTTTCAATCACCATGGAAGCTCCTCCACCCATGGCACGGCCTCGCTTGCTCGTTGAATCATCCATTCATGGATTGCATCACTCTGGATCTCGAGCCGATCCGTATCAAGGCGGCCTTGTCTCGTGCGTGCAAGAGTTCAGTCAACGCGCCAGAGCTGCTCTTCACCGCGAGCCCGATGAATATCCATAGGTGCCGAGAACTGATACTAACCACGTATCCTTCAACGTCACCTTGAACCCATCCTGATTCACAACCCAAGAGACGATTTCATAAAGTGGCCGGGCAGCCTGAAACAGGAACAACATGCATATATCCTGATTTTGAGGCTTCAGAAAATTGTCACGAGTAGACCGGCAATTATCGAGGTCCTTGCGCATGCCCTCGTTGGTGAAGAGGCAGCCGTCAGGTCAAATTCATTTTCGCACGATGAACAGGCCACGAGTTCTCAGAGCTCCACTCCTAATTCGGGAAGTGCAACTCTCCAATAACGCCTCAGCCTCAGTCCTCATATTCGATAACTTTAACAAGTAGTCGGAATCTTTCGTTAGGAGGGACTGAAGAACGAGAAAGGAGGGGGAGTCTCCACCGATGAAGAGCTGCTTGAGGTATCAGGGTTCGGTCACCTGGCATCGGATTAGAATCAGAGTATTCTGTAGTCTGCACAGACAACGTACTCAACAAAGTCTTGTGCCTCGGTAGAACGAAGGTGGAGTTCTTCTTTCTTCGACTCGCAACGATGTCGCGCAAACCTATTCCGACATCGAACTTTGCTTAACCAAGGATGCTGATCTATGTGCTGGCTAGGCAGTTCGCCGGGAGGAGCTTTGGACATATACTCAGGTCAAGGCATCGGCCTCGGCCTCTGCTGAGGCTGCTCTTGCTTCACGCGCGTCTCGTAACTTGCCGGGTCCAGTCCCGGAGGTTGGTCGAAGAACGAGTACAGCGCTTTCGGTGGCCCAGATGTGGAAGGATGTGGAAGCTGTGGTCTAGGCCGATGGCCCTCTACCGTCCTGTGTCCTGTGTACTGTCGAGACACGGGCTTTGCTTGTCTTGATGGAGCGAGTGGTTCCCTCTCGATGGTCGGGACGGACGCAGGCATCTGTGATGACGGCGACTGAGTCGAACACAATCCGTACCTGGGATACTCGGTCCAGGAGTACTGCGGTAATCTCCGATACGCAGATGGTGCGCTTCCTTGCCCTGCGCTTTGAATTGGCACGAAAGACGGACTCTCTGAAGGACTTCTTGCGCCGGAAGGCTGCTGCCAGCTGGACCTTGCTGGCTCCGTTGGGCTTTGCGACTCTCCGGAAGCTTTTTGAGACTCGCGCCCATCTACTTCTTCCAAAGACGCCACTGGACTAGAGCTGTTATTGCCTGCGCTTGCAACGCGGTATGTCGGCACCGGATGCGCGGCCGACACAGCCGCAATTTGTGCGCTTACTGCATCGCCAGCATCGTCAGAGCTTGCGGTCGAAGTCGTCGTCGTCTGATGAACGGGCCTTTTCTTCACGGGTGCACGTTCCTTACTGCCACCGCGGGCAGATTTCTTTGGCTTTCTTGGGCCCACTCGATGGCTGTACTGGGCGGCTGCGGAGCGGACCTGTCTCCGAGAAGCATCATCTCCCTGGCCGTAGAACAAGACGTTGTCCATTTCTGTAGATCCTCAGTCTGGATACTCTGGAGAAGTTGACATGACCGGAATAGTTGTGAAAAGTAGAGAGAAGGCCGGAGGCCAGGGAGGAGCGATACGGAGGCATCATATGAGCATGCCCAAGTGCCGCAGTCGAGGTTCAGTGAGAAGTGCCGGCGACGGACCCAAGACCGCCTACTGTAGTCAGCAGGCTGACGGGTTTCGAAACTAATATGAAAGGAAGGACTCTGTTCCCCTTTAACTTCTTTTGGAGATCGCATAATTTCGGGTTTCTGCACTCATGCAGTCGAGCTCGCCTATACTGCTTACGTGCCTACAGCCATCTTGCCGGAATAGCAGTGGTCAAGCTGAAGAAGGCCGGCAAGGAATGACGGTGCACATCATCATGACAATAGGTGATCCGCTCAAACCCTGGCACAACTCCGGCCACCATGCTCGCCACCACTGATTCCATGACACGGCAGACTCATTAACCCAGAAGCTGCCGATCGCGGACAAACAGGTCTCGACACTCTCCGTTCTCATAAAAATTCTGTCCGTCGCACGGGCCAAATCAGTATGGAAGTTTGTCGCGACGAGGTGGAGTTCAGCCTAGTACAGCACTATCGTGTCTTAGTCTGGAGACAGGTCAATATTTGGTTGTATATATAAGTTCAGACGATAGTAAGAGGCAGCCACGGTCGATGCATATTTAGCGGCACCGTGAACCGATTCCATGTTGATAAGAGCGATCGGGACCGCCCACAAAATCACTGCCCACTGCGCTCGGCATCGGCAATAATGTGTCATTACTGTAGACTAACAACTCCTTTTGAGAACGACTCCGTGGGACCTCGAGGTGCGCCTATGGCACCACATGCCTACCCGATCTAATACTTGAGAATCTAACTGCCGAGACTAAGTGATGAGCTCGAAGGACCGATCCTTATATTGCAAAGTTCACCGCTAACCCAAAGGCGCTAACGCTCATACGAGCTCTTCGCGAGAGCTAGAAAAAGAGCAAATATATATCCTACGAGACAGGATCGAAGACAGAATGTAGCAACGCCTGCATGCGGTATACATAAGCGAGCGCCATGATGACATGGTTCTGGGTAGCCGCATTTTCCTTACTGACACGAACATGGACACAAACATCACCAGGGGCTATACGAAGCTCGTAATTGTTGCTAGTCGCCGAGGGGCCTTCCTACAATTTGCTCGGTACCCATTGAGGTTGCTTCTTTTCCGCGAATGCCTTGAGACCGATGGCAATATTCGGTGCATCTCTCAAAGCGGCTCCATATCTCAGCTCAGTCTCCTGGCTCGCTCTCTCCACTGATCCTTGCTCCCAGCTTTGCCGAAGGCCGTGTCTCGTCACAATAATGGCGTCTGGGCTCAGAGAAGCTACCTTTGCAGCCAAAGCTACAGCCTCCTCGACAACAGATTCGTGCGTTTTTGAAACTCTGTTCGCGATGTTGTACTGCGCCGCCTCTTGTGCCGACAGGAACCGTCCGGCCATGGCGACCTCACTTGCGACAGTCATACCAGCTAGTCTGACCAACCGACTGAGTCCTCCAGCTCCAGCGTAGAGTCCTCGCATAGCTTCTGGTAGACCGAATGTGGCATTTGGCGATGCAACGATCATGTCGCTGGGTCAATCAGCTTACCAACGATTTCGCACATTGTCCTATCCCAACTCACCAGCCCAGACATATCTCGAATCCTCCGCCCATTGCCCAGCCATTCACAGCAGCTATGATGGGCTTCTTGCCGGCTCTTCTACTTACGCCTAAGAATCCTGACACTGGATGCGTGAGCAATCGCCGGTCGGGTATTTCCACCTTCTCCCCCTTCTTTACTGCTTCTCGAAGCTGAGCAAGTTTGTTCTGCTCTATCAGATCTTGGCCGGCACAAAATGCTTTGCCAATGCCAGTAATCACTGCTACTCTGAGGGATGGCTCTTGGTCGAACCATTGGAAAAGGGCGTCGGCCTCCCAGTGCGACGCGTATGGGATGGAGTTCATATGTCTCGGGCGATCAATGGTCACAAGCATGACAAACGGTGCTGGGTAGGTGATCTTATAGGTTGGGGTCGGAGGCGGTTGGGTCTCGAGCTTGTCGGCCATGGCTGCTTGTTAGGTAGAAGTTTGAGATATTGGGGGGCTAAACAAGTATGTGGTTACGTGGATTCTGTAGCTGCAAGACCTGCCTTGTATGATAATCAGATAGGTGTGCCTAGGCATTCGGCACTGGGAGATGTTATTCGGTTGATAGTAACCGGGCGGAAAGCGGAGAAGACCAGCAATGTGCGGCGGCCTAGATGTACCTTACGCCAAAACAGATTACGTCAGCTTTAGAACGACCGCTACAGGACTGCGCTCTGCACAAGACTTCGCCTGGTTCGAAAGCTATCTATCTGTTTTGCTAGAGGTATCGGGACCGCGGCTGTCATCCCTGTAGTACAGTGGCATGGTAGTAGAAATAAGCTGTTATAGAGCCGCAGGAGCAAGAAACTGATTTCTCCGAGCGAGCCTATGATCGGAGGCGAGCATATGTAACCGTGGACAGGCCGAAGTGAACTGCCACCGCTAGACAGCGATACGTGCACGGACTCTGGGGAGATTCTGCCAGGTTGAATGGTGAACGTGGACCATTTGCCATCATTACCGATCGATTGCTGACTGTCAGGCAGGCTTATTGCCATGACCGAATCCCTCAAGCGTGCTCCGTCCACTCAAATGGCACCCCGCACGTGCCTATAGAGATAGATGCAGCGTTTGCGCGGTCCAGCCTTTCACGGAGCCTCTGGTTGCAGCAGAACGGCACAGCTACAATCCTCTGAAAGGCGTGTGCACGACTGGAGTGTGATCAAGCCAATGGGCGTGCAATAATCCAGCCACGCAACCCGGGATGTATGTAGCTCTCCCGTGGAGGCTGCAGGACCTCAGATTTCACTGCACCAAGATTATTCTGTCGTCGGATTCGACGAAGCGCCAAGCCCCGTGGTACTGTACTGTATGTCTTACAGCTAGTGCACGTTTAGGCCACCGGGGAAAGGGCTGGCTGAGAGTCGGCTTCTAGCCGGCATGCTGCTCTCTGCATGTGTTCACTCACACTCCCATGCCCGTCGCGTTCCGAAGCTCACCCTTTCTGATGAGAGTAAAGACCCTCCGCTCCAGTGCAGGCCTTTACAGTGCAGGAACATAGATGCAGAAATGCCTCGTGTGTAGCTGCCATCGACAAGTCATCGGTCTCCTGGAGAATGAACAGTATGTTCGGTGGCTGATAAAGACCTGGCGAAGCCCCCTTCAGATACCAGCCATGTCGTTGAGTCATCAGGTAGGTCGCACAAGGCAAAGGCCCCTCCTTGGACCGGTGAGCTGCCCATGCATGCCCCCCCTATGTGTTGATGTCTAGCTACAGTCCTCGAGATTTTCTTGTTCTGTCCACCCCTACTACGACTCTGCAGATTTTCTTAACATGGCCGGTACTACCACGAGACTGTTCTATCGCAGTCGTTCCGGAGGTCAGGTCAGACGCGTATTGAGACCCTCGAAACATTTACAACACCATCGCAGCAAGCCAAACAAGTCGGCGCTGCTTCGACTCCCTTTGGAGCTCAGGCTCGCTATCTATGAACTAGTCTTGGCACCGCAAACGGACAAGGCGTACGACTTCGTCAAAGCAAAACCTCCCGCCGTGGCTTTGGTCTGTCGTCAAATGTTCGACGAAGCGCTTCCCGTGCTTTTCTCAAGCCGAACATGGTCATTCGATGTAGCTGCAGAACTGTGTCCCGTTAAGCACGACCCTCTAGCTTTCGAACTCTTCGACCCGTCCATTCCGATGGATACCTCTGATGTACTGCCTGAATTTCCCTTTGTTTACGAAGATGACCCTTTCGCACCATATCCCGAGCCTGGAACCATGCCGCACACTTCGATTGAACTGCTTGAACATCGGATCGGGCAGCTCCCTACCGTGAATACAGACGAACTGTCAGTATCAGAGTCCTTCACCAGACTCAAGTTCACTGCTTTGCGGCAGTCAGTAAACGACCTCCACTCCAGATCCATGCAAACAGTTTTTACATCTAGCCAATGGGCATCCGATGGTGCACAGACTGGGAAGGAGCCATGTTCTGGGGACTACAGCTCTTATGCATCCTTTCCTTACGAGCCTGTGCCGTGCGCAAAGTGCACAGACTTTCCCCTGCAACGGATGCCTTGGGCAGTCTGGTCCTGGGCTCGGTTTGCCGAACACTTGATCCAGTTGCAGAGCATCAGACTCAACATTCACCTCGATAAGCACGTATACGGCCAACACAAACGCTGGGACGCTGGCGTGAGCGTGATTGGTGGTCCGGAACCAAAGTCGACGAAGTCCAGGTGCCGCGTCGAATGGCTGCCACACCACTTCTACAAGAAAAAGAAAAAGCAGACGATGCAAAACCTGAAGGAGAATTTGCTCAAAAAGGAGATGCAGTACTTGCTGACGGCCACCGTGGGGATGATCGCACAGCGTCGCAACTTCCGCGGCTTCACCTTGGCTGAGATCGAGATCCTGGCTTCTGTGTTCCTCTTTGAAGAGTGGAAATGTGAAAGTGATACGTGCTATCACTGCCATGGTTTTGGCGACCCGTTCTGGAATCTGAATTTGGATCCAATGCCTCTCGCACCGCCACCGCCGCCATTACCGGACGTAAATGCCGAGCATCAGACTGATGCAGCTGAGCCTGCTGTCGAGGACGAAGAAGTACGGCAGCCTGACCAGGCGATACGTTCATGAATACTCGGATGACCACAGCACTTTCGGACTTCACAAAGCGCGATTCTGTGACCCGAGTTGACCTCTGCTGCTCGCATGGTCACTTGATCTGGCAGTAAGTACGTATTGCACGCTCGGGAGGACAATGACCGATCGTCTTGCTTCGGGGGAACGTGAAAACCGGCAGATGCAGCAATTTGCGTCGACTACTTCAGCCGTACAAAGTCCACACACTTTGTGTTTGCTCTGAGGAGCATGCTGTGGTCCATGATGAACAAACGTGCTCATCATGTGCTTGTATAGGACACTAGGCGAAGTTTGCTCAGCAGGGCAAATTGATCAAAGTGCTTAGGGAGCGGATACCTTTGCTGCGAATTCTGAACGATGTTGAGTTATTATGGGCACATCATGCTAAAACGCGTACGGCTAGGGCCACAGAGCTATGAGACAGCCAAACGAAATGGGACCGAGCATGGCGACATTGCAACGGACACCTGGCGCGCATGCAGACCAATGCCGCACGACATTGGGCGTCTTGCTCGTTGAACACAATCACGGCTGTTGGCGGAAGAGCAATGCATAGAAAAGAAGCACAAATATCCCCATACTCGTCGAGTCTATCCACACCCACATCTAAATCTAGCTTCGCTGTGCTCGTCAAGCTCGGAGTCGGATCATCCTCTTTCTATCTCGAGTATGTCTATTGGTCGGATCTCATCACCTCGTCAAAGGCATCATGCCCGGTTCATTGTAAAGGAAGGCATTCCCACAACCGTACTATCCTCTCCTCATCATCCTCGCAACCAGAGTGAGCCATTTACCAAGACCAGTCGAGGTAAGTGTACCAGTAAGTGCGGTACTGTGGGCAATAAGAGTAATACCAGTATTTGTACCACACGTTGTAGCTCCAGTACTCGGTCTCATATTGATAGTCTGGCCACCACTGCTTGGCCTGATACAGCTGGTCGGAGCTTGGGCTTTGGCCATCGTGCTGTCGAGCGTATTGACTGGCAGACGACTTGTATTGGCTGAGCTGATCGTGGTCCGGGATATTCTTAGCTTGCTCCTCACGGGTGAAAAGGGAGGCGTCTTCAATGGGCGCGTCCTCGGCGTCACGATGGGCGAGTCCGTCCTGAGAAATTGTTAGAGAACCGAGGTGCAGCTTTCTGGTCATGAGAGATTTACCCCGGCTGGGACTGGGCCAGCAATGGCAGAGCCGACCGCCAGAGCGGCGAGCGCTGCGATAATGTTCCTGATCTGCATCTTGATCGAGGGTTTGAGTATTCGGTGGGTTGGGAGCGAGAGGAGCCGTTTTCTATTGGTGGGATCGCTAAAGTGATGATGTTGTTCCCGTTGTGAATAGCACCGTGAGGGGAAAGAGGCCAATACTTATACCCTTCTCACCATCATTGTCTCGATGCTCTTGCTCATACATTCGGATGTGGCGGAATATATCTTGCCTTCTTCATGCGATCATCAGGCAGTGATGGCCAGGGCATAGCCTCTGTCGTGATTCGAAATTGGTGTAGAACATCAAATCCGGTACTTAGCCTCGCTGTTTAGATGATGGCTGAACCTGTTCTCAAAATCACAGAAGCAAGAAAGTGTCTGCCTCCAATGGTGGCGGGACATATGAGTGGCAGCGAAACCGCTGTCTAAACGGAAGTCAACGCCTGTCAGATGGATACAGGCGAGGTACCCAGGCAAAGCGTGTCGAAGACCCGTCACAGCCGACGACACACATGCCTCAACGCCAATCAATGGTGAACGACCAGCCTTGAAGAGCGCCATTGTAGATACTTAGGCTTGCGCTTCACATGGTAACAGGGATCGGATTGCATCTCTGTAGACCTCTCCGAGGCGTAAGCGTGATCTTGAGATCCTACTGACACGACTGATGGCCACAGACTTGAGAGAGTAATCCATACTGGTGGTAACCCATCATGTTCCATTGGTAAAGTACCTTGCCAAAGCCAGAGTCGCGGTTTGGCGACGTCGAGCGCACGCATTGCGGATGCAGGTCCCGTTGCAAGTACAGTGTGGTGTGCTCGTGAGCTAGCTGCTTTTGCCAAGCAATGGCTGGGAGAGTTGCCATTGTTCGCTCTGAACGTCGAAGACTGCGGTTTCCCGGCAACCAGCGACTTGCAACGTTTCAACATGCAAGTTTGGCCTGTCATGCCTTTCGTTCTTCATGCCCGGATGTATTCGGCGTCACCGTCGACAAGGCTTTAATGTACCAGGGAAGCACTTTATTCAATATGAGCTCGTCATCTACAAATGATAGCGCGACAGCCGGACGGATTGTTATGCGTCCCCGGAGTTGTCGATCCTCCAAAACTTGACGTCGCTTTCCGCGTGCTAGGATCTACTCGTTTCGTGCGTCACGATGTGCGTACAACCCGGCCGGTAGCTTTGACATGTGGTACACTTCTGCAGGGTTTGTGAGTCCACAGGAAGCAACGTGCCAGTGTCCATTTAGCTATCTCTACTTCGTACGTGACCTGGACCTCGAGCGCACCGGCATTGTGTGTGTTGAAGCCGTTCCAAGCTAGCCTCGCTACAGTGAGCAGTAGCCGCTGCTTGCGGTCGATATGAACATGATAAAATAAGCGACATTATAGAAACCCGTGTTTGTAGAAATGTGTAATGCCCATTCCTGTAGTCATAGGGCCTTCTGCTGAATGTGGCTAGCCCTGGCACTAGCGGTCGATCATGGACTATTGAAGTGAATGCATGGAGCTGTGGAGTCGACGACGTGCACTCACGTGGACGTGGGTTGACCATGACACAGCGGAGCCGACTATTGAACCTCCCAGCCTACCGCCTGAAAAGCATACTTGGTACTTCCTCCAAATTGTGAGCCTGTCCGCGGCTGATCGTCTTTGTGCGGGCAAGCATTGATTCGCGTGGTCGTAGAAAGATGGGGAATGCCTGTTAAAACGAGCTGACGACATCTTCAACGCATCCATGAATAGTGCTTGAAAGCCTCATGTGTCGCGCGATCTTGCATTTGATGATCGAGGACAGTGATCGGCTGCCAAGAATGTGCGAGGAACAAAGATTCTCCTGCCCAAGCACTTAACTATGTGCAAAGCATTTTCTCGAAGGAATGCCGTTGTTTTCACATGTCAAAATTTTCTCTGGAATTCAGGGCTCTGTTCTGTATACCGGCGATTGGGCAAATACTGACCTGCAGGTGTTTACAAAGCTTACTGCTCCACCTTCAATGACATCAGAATCGAGAAGCGCGAAGTGCCTAGCATTCTTGCCAGTCGGACATCGCTGCCCGCTGAAATCTCTATTCACAAGACAAAGGTTGTCGCCGTCGCCGTTGCTGGAGATCTTCTGAGTAAGTTCGAGCTCGCCATGGTAGCCCTCGTAGGCGAATGGGCCGCGACCTAGTTCAAGAGTCGAAGAAGCCATTACCTTCGACGGCCCGAAAGGTATAAAGGAAGAAGAAGTGTCCAGTTATGAACAAAGCAAAGTCTTCTGTGTTATCCTAAGAGAGTTAAGCTGATAAGGACTTCAGAATGTCCAAGGACACTCTGAAGCTCTCACAAATCGGTCTCCCAAAGCGTTGCGGCGCGTGAAGAGGCGTAGCGTCCTCGATCTATGCGTGATAGACATGTCTCTCATTCTTGGTAACCACGAGTCTTGGTACATTGGCGGGAAGTGGTTTGAAGGCGACAGTTCCGAAAACATGACTGCGCGGAGAATGATTGATGGTAACCAAGCACTGTGTCACCAGGTCGGCTTCTGTATCATATGGTTGGGAAAAAGGTCGATCTCTTTAGCTACGAGACGTAGGGCGGAGCACCTGATTAGGCTATAAAGATTGCATCGATTGACGATATCGAGAGCGAACCAGCATTTAGCACCTTCTCATAGGACAGTGACCTGGGCAGGAGTCAGCGGGCTGATATCGCAACCCTGGCAAGCCAAATCGGAAAGCGCCTTGCGACATGATAGTCGAGTCTCTTCCTGATACGATGTGATTATGTAGACATGATAGCGCCAGGCCAAGGAGTGCGTGATGGAGCCCGAAGATAGGAAAAGAAGGTGGGGAGGGTAGGAAAGTGCCTCGATGTGCTGCCTGTAGAATAGCTGTCTTCTTTCCGCTCGTGTCTGATGCTTGGAATACTCCCGCAGAATACTCCGCATACCAGGCTCCATACTCAAAGACAAGCAATATACAGACATAGCTTGATTACACAGGCGCCAAGACCAACCGATGAGCAAGTGGTACCGGAAGCTGCAACGAACGCCAAAGGAGGTATCGTCCATTAACTTCTCTGACGCGGTGCCGAGCAAGATCTGACGTGGCGACTGGATGTATTCGCTGCCCTCCACAGATGCTGGGGACGGAGAGTGTACATCCCTGAGCGATCGATGAGCTATCACAGGAGGTAGATTGCCTGGCAGAAGAGAAGGTCACGCAGGTGGACAACGAGGAAAGAAAATGAAGGGACGGGCACAAGAGCCAAGCGAGCGAGAAGACATTGACTAGCGCGTATCGTGTCCAAGCCAATGAAACGTAAGTTGGTGGAGAAGGGTCGTTGTCGTCCTTCGTGTGCACTTCCTCCATTCTACCACAACATTTCTACATCAGACTTCGTCAGCTCCGCCTTGGCCGTGCTATGGCAACAAATGTTTCCACATTGAGATGGCACAACTCGTCATAGATCTTCAGATCAAGGCCAATTCGCCGGCACATGTACCTTCCTGTCGCTCTCCATGCTTGTAGTCGAGTCGAGTCGCCCTGACCCTACTCACGGGCAGACGAGGCTGTCGACAGGCGAGCAGCATGCAGGGTCACTTGCACTCAAGTCTCGTTGTGGTCTGCCTCCATATATGCTGTGGAACAGAACCCTCCACCCGACATCGACCTAAGTTGTTCCACCGTGGACTTTGTCCCTTGTTCTCGTACTCTGCAGATTACAGCGATGGAATCCAGCGGCAACTCAAGTCTCTGTACCAATTCGCGAGCCTAGCGACATAAGCACACCGGCATCATCGGCACGTCTCGGGCTGCAGACAAGGCTTCCTACCCTCACAGCAGGCAGATCGCAACCATGCCATCGGCGTTCAGCCCGGGTAAACCCACTCCTTCCAGCCATATGACCGAAAGGTCAGCACATGACGGAAAATCGCCATGCCTCCAAAACCTATATATCACGCCCATGTGTGAAGACGAAGGTGTGATTGGACACAATGACAGAAACGGCAAGCCACAAGCGCCAATCGGAAGTGAATGTTGACCCCACGGTGCTGTGTTGGTGGTTGAGAGTCGGACCCTGCTCTGCAACCAACCGCAGTATGCGCGAGCATTTCTTCGTGACGATGTCTGTCACTGAATCCATCATTGTGCCGGATATGCACAGCAGCGTAAGTATATGGGAGGTAAGTCATTTCTACTTGTATCCTCCTCCGCTTTGTACACAATCCCAACCAGTCCACCGCCGAGATCCCACGATCTCTCCCACCTTGCAGACCCACCACGAGAGCGTTCAGTATCGGATCATCTGCACAGAAGATCGTAGAAAAGCACGAATCAAGGAATAACAACCAGTCCCGTTGGAGTCATACCATAGCGTGACGCTGGCCTGAATCAATCAGAAAGATCGAAGTCGAAAGAATCCAAACAGCCCCACTTCTAGCAAGAGTGGCCCGCCAACAGTGAATATGAACACCATCTCCCTGGTCCTCAATGGCAAAACAGCCGCATACATTCGCTCTCTACCCGAGAGAGAGCGATCCAGCATAACCACCCTCTCACATCGCCAACAACCTCGTAACACGCTGAATCGAGCACAATCCGAATACTCCCTGACCGGCTTCTCACCCCTTGACAAACGTTCCTCGTTCTCCTTCACTCGCACGCTGTCCGAGATGTCCATAACCACCATATCTTCCCTCCCACCCAGTCCGACTCTGGGCGGCTTCTCTCGCTCTGGTTCGAGTACGCCCACACAATCGCGGCCTTCGTCCCGGAAATCCTCCTCGTATTCGCCTGGATGGTATACGCCGAACGAACACAATTTGACATTAGAGGACTTCGCCAGGAAGCTCAATACGAGGTCGAAGAGGCTGGAAGTGTGGTTGGGAAGATGTGCACAGAATGTGGTGATGGCGTTGTTCAGCCCGACACCGATCGTGCTGTTTTTGTTCAACCCGATAAGTCTATTGTTCTGGTCGGTTGTGGCTTGGTGGTGGTGGAGTAGCGGGAAGGCTTGAAAGTTAAGTTGAGGAAGAAGACCTTCTTCCAGTGTCAATTCGCGACCTGATGTCCGAATGCCTCGGCCAGTTTCCTGCTACAGCAACCAGCTCTGCACCCTGAACGCGACACCCTGGCCTTTGTCTCACTTCACCGGCCCGAGGAGAAGAACATGGCATTTCCATTCGCATCCTTCCTCACACCCTTCTTGTAATCCTCTTCTTTCTCTGGATCGAACTCCTGCCAACTGCTCATTGGATAGATATGCTTGCTCCTCTCGTACCATCTCCGGTCCACCACTTTGGTCTCATTCGGATCGTCGTTGTACCCTTCGAGTTCGGAGTCAAGAGGAGCAGAAGACTGTTGAGCTGCAGCTTGCTGCTTCCTCTGTGCTGCGGTCTGAAGATGCGAGGATTCGTCCTCTGAAGGGGCGGGAGTCGACTCCGACGATTTCGAGAGCAAATGGGCAGGAGTCGCGGAGGTAGGATCGGCGGAGAAGGCGAAAAGCTGCCCATGGTAGCCATGTGTGCGGTTTAGGAGAAAGTAATGGAAGTCGTAGTGCTGGGAGAAGGAGTCAGCATACCCATAGGACATACCTCACGATACCACGAATGCATGAACGAAAGCATACTCACATGAGGAATTATCACATCTCCCCTCACAACCATCAAATCATCCACACTGATTCGCGCCCAATCCCTCCTCCCCTTGTCGCCTCTCCCCAATTCCGCTCCTAACTTTCTCGCCCGTTCAAGAAATAGCCAAATCTTATCGCCTTTCTTCAACCTCACCATTCCACCAGGCACATTCTTTCCGTCGAAAAATGCAAAGGGTAGCACGAATTCGGTCGCGCGCACAGCTTCTTGGATTTGCAAGTACTCCTTTCGCAGGACGTCCTTCAGTTGCGCTTCTTTGAGGAGCGCGGATTTCGTCATGGCCTTGGGTTGGAGACTGACAGAAGAGTTGGGGCGGAGGGGCTTCTTTCTAAAAGTCGCCGTGGTGGGAGTCCCGGAGTCTGTCCCAAGTGCAGATGGAGTGTTCTCTGCGAGTTTCACTTCTTGCTCTTCATTCCAAGCTTCCTCATCGTCGCCGAATGATAGCCCGCCAGCCTTCTTCACGGCTCTCTTCCTCTTTTTAAAGGCAGAGGCATCTTTTGGCGTAGATTCACTGCACTTGGGTTGTCAGTACCCGACAACACCTTCATTTGCCATCTCTCACTCTTACCGTCCATCAGGTGTGCTTGCGCCGCTTCCTCCTTCTAGCGCTTCTGCTCGTCGCTTGCGGAAATCATCGAGAGTCACGAGGCCGACGGTATCAGCTTTGAGGCGGTCTTCGGCACTGACGGCTTCCGAGGTGAAGCGCGAATTTGGCGTCGAATTGCACGAGTCGGGCGTGGAAGCCATGATGCTGTGCTGCGAAGATATGTGTACCAATGGAGGTGTTCGCAAAGCAGCGGCGGCAGCAGCAGCAAGTGAAAGCTCAGGGTGCGGAATGCTTCCGTTCATCACATGCGAAGTTGAAGGGCTGGGCATAATAAGGTGTGTTGCATTACTCTATACAAAGACGGCAGCAAGAACAACAAAACAGTACGGTACGCGTCCGAGCGAACATGACAGACGTGGGGCTTTTGCATACTCTAAAGACTTGTAGCTCAACATCTGCCAAGAATAAGTTACATTCCAGTCCTGGTCGCAACAGTAGCCGCGCCTACGGGATGTCACGCTGTAGAGCTAGAGCTAACGTCTTTCCATGTAGCAAAAGTAGCACTGAACTTCCTTCTGAACTGCACTTTAGCTCCGCGGCCGATGATCTTCGTCTGGACCACTTTGGCTGCCTCGTTCGACCCTTAAAGCTTGGTGTAATGATACTACGTCTGGTGCGATGCGACGTGTGTTGATGCGCTCTCGTCAGCCTGCTAACCATGTGAGACTACACTGTCTTTAGGCATGCGGATTTCTGAGCTGGTCGTAGTACCCAGGCAGACCGGTCTCCTCAAGCCAGCGGAGCTCAGATGGTCTATCAAGATCCTATGGCCTTCATAGCGATCCAGACCATGATATGTCGATAATTCTCTCAGGTCCAGGTGCTAACACAGCCAGCCATGCGACATTGCTCATACTTTCTTGTTCGCATTCTGGTCAAAGTTCATACTATACCCACCCGTCTTCTCATCCTTCACGAACTGAAAGTTCTCCGTGCTCAGCCCAAAAGGCTTTAATATAGAGTTGCCCAAGCCCTTCAACTTGCCCATCATCTCCGCCATTTCTTTCTCTTTCGCCTCGTTCAATCTTGGTGCCAGCTTCCTGGCACTCTCTTCCACGGTCCTGCGATCTGTGGAGGATAGGCAAGGCGCCATCGTGGTACTGAGTAGTATCCTGTAGTCCTCTTCCGCGCCTTGTAACGCACTCCAGCCCCCAACCTCAGTCCTAGCTTTCGCACGCCGAAGGAGGAGCTTGACTTGCAGTTTCCTCACCTCATCCAAGGTCCTCCCCGATTTCTTCAGATTCTCAATCCTCTCCTCCACATCATCGTCTACCTCTTCCACTCCATTTTCCACTTCCTCCTTTCCACTCTTATCCTTCCGCTTCGCCTTCGTTGCTACCGGCAATGGCTCCAACCTCTCCAACGCCTCAACGCCCTTCTCCGCACTGTCAACCGCTTCTTTCCATTCCTCCAACTTAATATGACAAGCCGCGATGTTACTCCTCAGAACGGCAAGCTCAAAATCCAGATAATTCGGGCATGAGGAAAGTGCTTTGTCATAAGTTTGAATAGCGTTTTCATAGCTGCCTGTTCCGAAGAGTTGGTTGCCGGAGCCTTTGATAGAGTTGCTCTCTGCGAGGAGCTTGGCTTCTTCTTCGGGCGGGAAGCGTTCGATTGTGACTTTATGGGGTTCAGCGGGCGTTTGGTGGGGTGCTGGGTTGGACACGGCTGGGACGGCGGGGATGGGAATGGTGTCGTCGCTGGCGCGGAAACTGTGAAAGGAGTCGTCTGAGTCCGAGTCGGCCATGTCGGTGTGCAAGGGTTTTTCAAAGTGCCAGTTCGCACGGAGGACGTGGGTGCATGATGACGATGAATAAATGGGGTCGGGTATGTTGACACTGCCTCAGGCATGGACCTCTGGTGGCGCGGACCGAACAAAGACTACATGTACATGTACAAGTACCAATTGAGAGAGGTCAGAAGTCACCAACGCCTAGGTGGGAGGTACTGCACATCTCAGACAGCTTTGTTGTGGTTTTGAGAACGAAAAGCTATGGGCAATGCTTCCTGTCCGAATGCTCCCCCCGTCCTCAACGCCTCGCTGAATAACATATGCTCAACGCTAACTTGATAACACATGCTCGACATCAAGCTACAAAATTCATTTTTGCGCGAAGCACCTAGCAAAGCGCTATCCTCTCATCCAGTCTGAGGAGCAGCTGGAGAGCCTCTTCCACGATTCTACCGATCGGGATCATCGCGATGAAGTGATCTCACCGTGCCTGTTCCTTCTGCAAGGTTATGCATGTTCTGTATCGCTTGTCGCTGCTGATTACGAGCCGGTTGCCAATCCTGCTGAGGTAGAACCATCTCATTGAGCTGAGCACCATTAGCCAAGACCTGGAAACCAAAAGGGTCAGCATCTCCGCCACCCAATGGAGCCCCGACGATGGCATTGGCGAATCGTTGGGTGCCACCTAGGTCATTATTGCGAGCACCTAGAACGTGATCAGGGCCAAAAATTCCTCTTTGAGACGATTGGTGCTGAGCATTTCGTGGTGCAGGTGCCTGAGGAGCAACTCCCGCGAAACGAAGAGCTTGAGGAAATAGAGCTTGCGGTGCGGGTGCTTGAGATGCGGGTGCTGCAGCCGGAGCTTGCGGAATGCCAAGTCTTTGTGCATGAAGCGCTTGGAAGTCATATACAGGATCGAAACCTGCTGTGGAGAGTCAGCCTTTGTTCTTAGGACCGCTTATGCTTACATACCTTCCATAATTGGTGGAGGGTGATACGCCAAACCACGAACATCAGCGGGTTGCAGTGGTTGAGCCAGACGCGCCTGATTCCTACGTCCGACGAAAAGTCCACCCAGAGCAGGTTGAGGCCGACGCAATAGTGCTGCGGTCCTAAATTGTGCTATTCTCGCATCAAACACGTTTCGTTGAGCTCTTCTGTGGTGCTGAAGATGCTCACGAATACGCGCAACGCGAAGGTCTCCATCGTCCTCCAAGCCATCTAGATCAAAACCCTCCTCGTCGTGGTCAGCATCCAGATCCAGATGTTGGAACGGGTCACCTATGAACAAACCTGCTCCGTAGCGTCCGGGAATGCCTTGTCCAGCACGTCGTATTCGATCCGCATCCGCGTTCTTGACAGTTTCTGACACCTTGATCTGAAGGTCTTCTTCGGATACATCTGGATTCTCGGTCAGGACTTGAGCGCGTGTAGCAGCTTCTGCTTCTTTCACTTCGCGCTCGTGACGCTCCTCCACGTTGTCATATAGGGGGCACTTCTTGGGTCCACTCAGGGCAGTATTAGCCTGAAGGCCTGCTCCGGCAGCGTGGTCAAAATGCGTATAGTCTTTGAGCGAAGCCGAGCAGACGTAACATTGTAGATGTCCACATGATGGACAAGACTAAGAGACAAGGTCAGTAACTTCATTTTCCACCGGTTTACTTGGCCACCTGACAGCACGTGCTACTGGAGTGCGGCATGATTACCACTTACCATCTTGTTGCAACCGAATTCTTTGATGAATTGTTTTTTACACTTGTTGCATGAACGTATCATCGCAGCCGTCATCGCCTCCTCGATCTTGTGTCGGCTATCAAGTTTGTTCTCCTTGGCGTGCTGTTCGCAAGACATTGGTATATGGGAGATGGACTTGCACCGACGACAACTGACCATCTCGCAGTCCGGATTGGCACATCGGAATTCGAAGTCTTCCTCAACTGGCGGCAGAATAGCCTTGTAGTCACAAAATGGGCATTCTTCGAGATCATCCAGACCAGCATCGCGGATTTCCTTCTCCTGCTGGAGCTGTTCGAGTTTCTCAAGAAGTTGCTTGTCTTCGAGGAGGTACAGTTGAGCATGCGCGTATCCTGACCCACAACCCGCCGTGCACTGAACCTTGCAGCGAGAATCGCCTACCTCAGACTTGATGTACGTAGTGATGCAATCGAAGCACGTCCAGTGTGCCCTTTCACCGTCGCAGTGTATCTGGCGATTCATCGGAAGGTCATCGAAACAAGCCTGGCACTCTGCAGTCTCGCCAGCTTGGACAGCACGCTCTAAATTAGCCTGCTCCATTTGCCTTTTGTGCATGTCAGCCGCTTTCTCAGCTCTGACGCGATCCACACGGTTCCGTGCTGCTTGCAGTTCTGCTACGAGTTCAGGGAACCCGGAGTTTGCGGCTGTAGTGTCCGCGTTCGCCAGGTGTTTCTGCGGACGACCTCGGAAAGGAGTGGTACTAACGTTCGTGTCCTTGATATTTGCTAGGTGTACGTAGGTCTGGAACAGGTGCTTCTGCTGTCTAAAAGATTCGGAAATGACCTTCATCGTCATTTCTGGAAAGTCGGCTTTGAGGATGTTGTGGATCGCTTTCTTCTGCAGCTCAACAGGAATACGGTCCGTTGCGTTCCAACGCTTGAACTCATCTTCATCGTCATCTTCACGCTTACGCTTCAGAGCTTGCTTGCCCTTGCCTTGCCTTGGGTAGTCACTCGATATGATCTTCTCCACGATCCTCTCGAATCTGGCAGATGTGTCCAAAATTTCGTGACCGGGACTATTCGTTTCCTCGTAGAGCTTTAATACGTGGTCATGGCTGATTTCTGGGAAGATTCCAAGAACCTCATGTAGACACGTCTCTGCTGTAAAGTCGCTCATGGCCAGGGCTGTCTCTGGGTCCATAGCTGAGATCTGGCTCCGAGGCTCTGCTAGCAGCGTTTGGTCATCGACGTGGGTTCCCGGGCTCTCCGGAATGAAGACCTCCTCGCCGTCGATGATGACCAGTTGGCCACCCTGGCAGGCAGGAGGCGTCGTACTCCGAGCGAATCTTGGGGTGACCGGGTTGTTCACCGGTGCATTGAAGGCATCATCCAGCTGAAGCGGGACTTCTGGTTCTGGCCATCGGATCGGCTGTGGGCGGATCCTACGGCGTTGAATGGGCACAACGTCGACGTTGTCGTCACCATCGCTGCTGGTAAGATCAATAATTGGCGGTGGTGGCTTCACTCGACCTGCTGAAGCCGCCATGGGCTCCGTCGAGGTGTAAGAGCAGAAACGTAGAGGATGCAATTCGACGCTAGAGATGAACTTGTCGCAGTGCTTCGTGTATCGAAGGAGCAAAAATAAATGCAGCAGTTGGCCCCAGAAGTTGGTTGGAAGGTGTGTCGAAAGAGTGCATGTGGTCACCTCCGGCGGGCGAGGGGTAGAAGGCGCGGAGGGTCGACGACACTCGTGAGGCCGCTGAAAGAGTGGAGCGACGTGGATTTCGTGAAGTCGAAGTATCGGACGGGCAAGGCTGCCTACGTGTATTGCGTGGTGAGGCCGGGTCGAGCTTGTCCTGCGTGGTCTTCACCGGACCGGCCTGGTGGAACGCACAGCACAGGTGAGATGAGGGAAAGACGCCGTGGCAGAAAGTGAGACGGACGCCGGCTTCATGCCTTCCATCACGGCCTCACGAGTCTGCTGCTGCCACTTCACTTCTGCCAGCACGAACATGACACGCAGGCCCAATCGTCAGATGCACGGAGGGAGCACGCTTGCCATCAGAAGATCAGAAGCGGAGTGGAGTAGCGATGAATATACTCATGGAGCTGGCCCGGCGAAACCAATCAGGTTCAGACGATGGCACCGACGCTGATACGCCTAGCCATTCCGCTGCAAATCCTGCATTGCATCCGGTGCGACTTTGAGACGTGTAGCAAAAGCAGGAAAGGGTCGCAGTTCCACGCAATACTCTGCGCATTTGGCGGCGGTGATGTCTACATTGCCAGTGCCACGACTTTCACGCCCGAGGCACACGACTACCGCCAGCCTTACTACCCACATCCGCCTTTACCTGAGGTATGGTTTGTGACTGATGAGTCGGAGTTCTACAGCGCAGTGGTGCAAACCCATCGGCGTTGGAGACAGCGAAATTCCATGTTCATCCTTCCGGGCTTCCTGTTTTTGCTCTAAGTAGGGACTGTGACGGTAGCATCAGACGTTACATTGCCTTCTCGACCGCTAAGTTATACCTCTCTCTCTCATTATGACCTTGATGCAAGACACAACAACCACAATTGACCCTACGTCAAGCATGAGCAGCATACATCTCCCTCCCAAGGACTCACCTGACCTGCACCTGGCTCTTGCAACACCAGAAGAGTGGCTAGCACAGCAATACGCTAACAGCGGCGAGTGGAAAGGAGTGCTTTCGTTGGAGTCATACCTTAGGCGCGAAGAGCATCTTTCCAGCCAAGACCTGACAAGAGACGGTGGCATCACTGGCTGGGTGTTTGTGTGGGAGCCGGACGCGAATGGACAGCGAACAGTGCTCTGCGGCTGCGAAACCATAGCCAAGAAAGCGTTCGCGGCGAAACATGGTCGTGTGGAAGAAGTCATAGCACACGGAGTTGCATCAGTGTTCTGCCCAGTCCCCTACAGAGGACGTGGATATGCTGGGAGAATGATCGCAGATCTTGGCGAGAGAATCAGTAGCTGGCACGCGGACATCGCTAAGCCCGTGCTGTTCAGCGTCCTCTTCTCCGACATTGGCAAGGATTTTTATGCCGCCAGAGGCTGGCGCCCGTTCCCCTCCGCACACATCTTGCTTCCAGCTACAGTGTCTCCGTCGGCTGAAGGCGTCAGCTTGCTCAAGCAAGAGGACTTGCCAGAGCTCTGTGCCTACGACGAGCAGCTGCTCCGTCAACGCCTGTCTTGGATGGCGTCAGAAGATGGTACCTCAGTGGCCATTGTTCCAGACTTTCGACATGCTGCCTGGCACCATGCACGCGAAGAATTTGTCGCACAGGAGCTTTACGGCAGTGCGCCTACAGTCAAGGGCGCAATGGTCGGTGATCGAAAGGGCTCGCGTGTTTGGGCATATTTTGCCCGCGTTTGGGCGAATCCTCAAGAGCACTCTCCTAGCACCTTGCACATACTAAGACTTGTGATCGAAGACGATGCATTGTCGACATTCGCCCCGGCATCTGTTGAGGAAGCCAACGAATTGAGAGATGCTGACATTGCTCGCGCAATATCCATGATCTTCAGAGTTGCACAATCTGAAGCCAGTCGGTGGGGTATGCAGCAGGTTTTGCTCTGGAACCCAACCTCCGCGGCGCTAGCAGCGGCGCAATTGATTAACCCTCAAACGACCGTCGAGCACAGAGAAACCGAGAGCATTGCCAGTTTACGATGGTACGGGAAGAAGGATGAGAAAGTGAACTGGGTATGCAGCGAAAAATACGAGTGGTGTTGAGAAGAGGGCCAAAATAGAAGATCTGCACAGTGACTTTCGTACAAGCAGTCTAGCTCCATTTCGGTCGGCCATTGATAGAACAATGCATGTGGAAGACCATACGATAGTGCTCAGCCAAAACTGATGTAGTTGAGCACACGCCACATCCGCCTGACGCTTTGGCCTGAGGGTACAGCTTCTCAGCTGCAGACTGCAGTTTCATGGGTAGCTCTGCGCTCATGGTGGTACGAGAACGATCTGTGACGATGACCCTGGGATTCCCTTGGGCCTTGTTTCCTGTGTGTACGACCACTTCCAGGATTTCTTCTCTGCATGCTGTGTTTGGGTTTCAGTGCTGAAGTTAGGTCTAAAATGTCGACTTTCACATCGGTTCGCAGCAGCCAGCAGTGCAGTAGAGTTCGATGCGCGAGCGATAGCTGGCCGTGGGAGTGTGGTTGGGTGCATAGTAGTGTGAATAAGACATCCCCGCTTGACAGGCCCGATAGAACTATCGCTTCGTTCCGGCACAGGCCAACTGCCTTTCCCTTTCCGATTGTTTCGTATCTGCGCGGGCCAACGACACGCCTACCTCTCGCTTTGTCCACCAACTGTTTCCCGGCCTTGATATAGCAAGACCAGCGTACGGATGGTTCATGCGAGCAATAGGGGATCGCCACTCCCGCCTGCGTCCGCCGCAAAATAGCCCACATTGTGGCTCAGAGCGCCCTAGTCGAACTCTCAACTGACGTCGTCGTGCCGAGCGATTTGTCCTCTTTAGCTGCAACATCGTCGTCGAACGAGCGCGGGCGGTCTTAAGCAGGTCAACGGTGTTCGCAGGCGCCGCTGCATAGGTCGAAGGGCCTGCCAGGACTGCTCTTTCCCGCAGCGCACCGCTCACGGACTGCTTGGTGGGCTGCCTTGCTTGGAAATCTCTCGCCAGGCCACCCGCCGACTTCTATACTTTGCTCCATCCCACCTCATTCCTACCGGCGAACCCAGACGACGAGAGCACGTGCCACACATACAAGCTCTGCAGTGAATGGGTATCAGCTGAACGCTACCCAGCACCCTTCCGGAAGTCCGCGCGCGACACTGTTGCGAATATCCAAGGCCGCACACGTGCCGCTGCCTGACCACCCCGGCCAGCGTGTCACGAACACCTACGACTGAGGCTGACGCAGTCTCTGCCATATTCTTCCCCGCCACCACTCTTCCCGCCCGACCCCGCGGGCAGGAATAACACCGCCATCATGAACGACGATGCGGCAATGCAGGAGATCTATCGCAAGATAGACCGCGAGAAGGCCATAATCAATGCCGCCAATCAGATGAGACAGGCCACCAACAATGCTTCTGTAACTTCCAGAGCAGAATCTCAGGTACGAGATGCCAGGCGCAATATCCAGTACTTTGAGCAGACGCTCAACGACTTGAGAGCACGGAGAATGGGCAATGACATGAACAATCTATCTGTCTCGGGGAACGGCGGGCCTCCTGCACCTAGCCACGGACGCGGAGGCTCTTCTGGCTCTGGCCATAACAACGAGCAGGGCTACGGTGGGGGCGCAGACTATGGAGCACCAGGACCTGGTGGCTACAGCATGGGCGGAGCACCCGGCTTGATGCCACCACGAGCCCCGTACTCTTCCGCACCGACAGATCGGTCTCCCAAAGCACGCCCGAACTACAGTAAGCTGGGTAAGTGCGAAGATGAGTGATATGGAAGCAGAACTAAGGCTGACTGAAACAGATCTCATAAAGTACGACACCGCACATCTCGGACCCCGCATTCAACTCATGCTGTCACAACTCGAATTCAAGCTCAGCGTAGAGAAGCAATACAAAGATGGCATTGAGAAGATGGTTAAGCTCTATCAGATGGAGGGGGACCGCAAGAGCAAGGGCGAAGCCGAACTGCGTAGAATGGAAAGTAACCAGAAGATACAGCTATTGACAAGAGCATTGCGAAGATATGAAGATCTGCACGTTGACGTGGAGAATGGCGCGGACGCCGGTGACGATGATAGTTTGGACACACCTAGTCAGCGAAAGCCCCTTACCGGACACTTGTCCGTCAAGATTCATGGCATCGCCGATGTGGATCACGCTGCCTCTGGTCGATTCTCTCGGGGCCCTGATACCTTCGTCATCATGAAAGTGGAGGATGCTTTCAAGGGACGAACGAAGGCCACAAAGACGGATCGCTGGACGGATGAACAGCATGAGTTCGACGTGGACAAGGCCAACGAGATCGAATTCACGGTATACGACAAGACCAGCGGAGACCACCCCATTCCCATTGGACTTTTATGGATCCGCCTTTCTGATCTGGTGGACGAGATTCGTCGAAAGAGGATTGAGGCCGAGTTTAACCAAGCCGGTTGGATCACTGCTGATAAGATGGATGGATCCCAAGCTCGTCCCGATATGCAATTTTCCCCGCCACCAAACTCGGCGGGCGGTCGAGGGGTTTCAGGATCAGGTGCGACGGCTGCCGCTGCAGGTGGTCCGGCAGGGTCAGGACTTGCGCCTCAGACCGGGCCTGTTTTCATTGATGCCTGGTTTTCACTGGAACCTATAGGCAGAATTCAGCTTACGCTCGGATTCGTCAAGCAAGTCAAGGATCGAAGACCTTTCGACGTCGGCCTTAATCGCAAGGGCGCTGTTCGCCAAAAGAAAGAAGATGTGGTGGAGCAGTACGGACACAAGTTCACTGTGCAGACCTTTTACAACATAATGCGTTGTGCATTGTGTGGTGACTTTTTGAAGTACACCGCTGGGATGCAATGCGCAGATTGCAAGTACACCTGCCACAAGCAGTGTTATCAGAAAGTCGTCACCAAATGTATCAGCAAGTCCAACGCCGAAACAGATCCGGATGAGGAGAAGATCAATCATCGCATTCCGCATCGCTTCGAGAACTTCTCGAACATGGGGGCGAACTGGTGCTGCCACTGTGGTTATATGCTGGCGATCGGCCGAAAACAGTCACGCAAGTGCACTGAATGCAAACTGACGTGCCACGCTAATTGCATACATTTCGTTCCGGACTTCTGCGGTATGAGTCTGGAAAGCGCAAATAAGATTTTGGCGGAACTCAAGAAGACAAAAACGAGCAGAATGTTGCAAAACAGCTCCAAGCTGAGGCCGCCATCGGGAAACACGTCTGGGAGACCCACACCCCCTTCAGCAGTTCCAAGCTTCGCGCCTTCGCCAGGCCACCAAGATCAGGTGCAGACCAGAGATGATTCAGCTCGACCTCAGGACCGGGATAGGTTCTCGTACGGTAAGGATCGCATGTCTGAATCTTACGATCAACCACCACGAACCTCTTCCTTCGGGCCTCCAGGCGCTGGCGCTGCTGAAGCTGCCAAGGCGTCCATGACTGGTGGCCAATCGACACCACCATCCCCCGATACTCATCGGCCACAAGCCCAGCGAACGCAATCATCGCAGTCTGCAGCCGCGGCACTTGCAGCAACGGCAGCCTTGTCTGGTCAGCGTCCGGCTGCCCAAGACCAACGACCTCCATACAGCCGAGGATCCACAGAGTACTTGCAACAGCAGCAGCAGCGCGGAGCCTACGCTGATGGGTACGCGGAAAGCAAACGAATCCCAGCGCAAGTGCAGCAACAACAGAAGCCAACCTACAATCCAGCGGATTATGCCGCAGTCTCGGGCTACTCTTCCGGCCCGCCATACCAGCAGCCAGTACAGCAAGCACCACCGACGCCAGCGAAGCAATACCAGCCACAGCAACAAATTCCACAGATTCAACCTCCTGTCTCGCCACCGCCGCAGACACAGTCTCCTCCGCCAATGCAGCCGCCGAGCGTATCCATGACCGTGCCCGCAGTCGAAGAGCGGAAGCCAGCACCTCCCGCCAACACTGCAGGCACTGGTCGGCGGATAGGTCTGGACCACTTCAACTTCCTTGCTGTGCTTGGAAAAGGTAACTTCGGTAAAGTCATGCTTGCAGAGACGAAAACCACGAAGCAGTTATATGCCATCAAGGTGCTCAAGAAGGAGTTCATAATCGAGAATGATGAGGTCGAGAGCACGCGATCGGAAAAGCGCGTTTTTCTCATTGCCAACAAGGAAAGACACCCGTTCCTTCTGAATTTGCACGCTTGTTTCCAGACTGAGACCAGGATCTACTTCGTCATGGAATACATTAGCGGCGGTGACTTGATGTTGCACATCCAGCGAGGTCAGTTTGGAACCAAGCGAGCCCAGTTCTATGCGGCGGAGGTATGCTTGGCATTGAAGTACTTCCACGAGAACGGTGTCATCTATCGTGATTTGAAGCTGGACAACATCCTGTTGACGCTGGACGGACACATCAAGATCGCCGACTATGGTCTCTGCAAGGAAGATATGTGGTACGGTTCGACGACTAGCACATTCTGTGGCACACCCGAATTCATGGCTCCGGAAATCCTGCTCGACAAGAAATACGGACGCGCAGTCGACTGGTGGGCTTTTGGTGTCCTGATCTATCAAATGCTTCTGCAACAGTCTCCTTTCCGCGGAGAGGACGAAGATGAAATCTACGACGCCATCTTGGGGGATGAGCCTTTATATCCCATACACATGCCCAGGGACAGCGTTTCGATTCTGCAGAAACTGCTCACTCGGGAACCTGAGCTGAGACTGGGATCGGGACCAACTGACGCACAAGAAATCATGAGCCATGCTTTCTTCAGAAATGTCAACTGGGAGGACGTGTACTACAAGCGCGTGCCGGCGCCTTTCTTACCGACGGTCAAGAGCAGAGCGGACACGAGCAATTTCGATTCGGAGTTTACCAGCGTGACGCCCGTGTTGACACCAGTGCAGTCTGGTGAGTTGATTTACACTTTGTCATCGAGACGCTTTGCTGACTCCCTTTCGCAGTACTTTCTCAAGCCATGCAGGAGGAGTTCCGCGGCTTCTCATACTCGGCGGACTTTGTTTAAAACACGTTGATGATACCAGATTGAGGTGTGTTCCGTAGAATAAGGATCTTTGGACCGGGCTGGCTGGCTAGCGGGCAAGCTGGCTCGTGGTCTTCGGCTGAGTGAACGGGAAGAGAACGGCGATCTGTGATACCCAGTAGAAGAGAGACGACCACGAATGTTCTGTGATGGACAGCATGAAGGAGGTAGGAGACGCCGATGCGTCAGGAGACCTCCACACGCGCATGTGCCAGGCAGGGCGTCAGAGAGGGAGAAAGGTGATGCCAAACCGATGAGGAAGCTCGAGTCGTGACAAGGCACGTTGTTAATGATCATGATGTTGATGTGGTGGAGGTCGAAAGAAGACAGAAGAGCTGGAGCGGTGACGATGATGATGGATAGAGAACAAGTTATACTTGACAGCTAATAGATCAGAGGATGTTGTTCAACTGCTCTTGCCCGCGTCGTTCTCTTCGAAAAGCTTGTCGTGCATGGACGTAAATCTGGGAAGGTGCTCTAGAGCAATAGCCTCATGGCGACACTTTCGCCCAGAAGCTGAAGCTGGACATCAATCACTCTCAGTCACCACCGCAAGCGACCATGGCGAACAATGCGCCACTAGCAATATTGCCTTTCGACCTCTCCAAATACAACACTCAAGAATTGCAGGGCATGCTCCAGGCACTGGCAGACAATAGCTGCAAATCCGGCACCTTGACGTGTAGGCGTGTGCCAATTCATTGATTGATCAACGAGCGAGCCACTCACGCCTCACACAGATTTACCCATGCCGATATTACGCCTGGTGCTGAGATGCATGCCCTTCGCCGCATCCTTTCTCGGAGGTCAAATCAGGGAGCGAGTCCTCAGGCTCGGGGCCCACGGATTCCCTCTGACACATCACTCTCCCTACAGCGAGCTCATTGACCATATCGATCTCCTCGGCGAGCTACTCTCCGGTGTGCCCAGGGCGATGAACATATGCGCCGAGGTCGGAACGGGTTACTTTGAGCAGTTCTGGATGAAGGACAAAGACCCGACGCTCAACAGATGGATCTCCGAAGGCTGCGCGCGATTCGATCGTGCCTTTCTCCGATCCTTCGTCAAGAGCCGCGAGAGAACACATGCACACTCTGTGGCTGTCCGAGACTGGATCAACCATGTCGTCATCCTGGAGATTCAAGCCTGCCACGCTCGTGTCGAAGTCCTCCTCAATCGTCGACAAGCCTCTCATCCTCAACTCTCCGCCGCGGCCATCGGTGGTGAAAGGAAGCTTCTTCGGCATAGGACCACACATTGGTATTTCCCACGCACTCGTCTGTATCTGCGAGAACTGCACTCCGAACAGACGGCCCACATGGTGGTGCCGAAGGTGGCAGGACATGTCTTACCACCGGAACTGCTTGAGCACATTTGCCATGACCTTTATGATCAGCGGCCGCTCGACTTTGGGTCGGAAGTCGCGAAGAAGGAGCATGATGCCTGGAAGTTCGCAGAGGAGGAAAGTGGCGCTTCTTGAGCATGGGCGAGGAAGGAGCGAACGAAAGTCATTATATGTGCTATTGTTGCGACTGTCCGAAGGAAAATGGTCGCAACATGTGTACTGGACAGAGGAGCGTGGATACCTTTACCAGCGATGGCTCTGCTTTGTAGACACCAATGGTGATAGCATGACAGCAAATAGTGCATGAGGCTGAAAGGCTGCAATGTGTGCGGACAGCGACAGTGCTGACCTGCACGAAGCCTCTGCATAGGATGAAAACGAATGCAGTTGGAAGCCATGAAGTCCAAGTGGGCGCAGGGGAGACGACCCACGATAATAGGGCATGCCGAGGCGTGAACTCGAACTCCTGCACCCATCAGTAGTGGACAGTCACAATACTGTAGAGGGATGGGACCAGAACAGCATGCTCGCCATAGTGAAGCTGAAGATGGCTTATGAAGGCACCCAGACCGCTAATTGAAAGGCACTCTGTGCTATGTCGTCCGCACCACAAATCCTGATTTGTGCTAGTGGATATCTCGTCATGTCCCGTAACCCATAATGCGTTCCTAAGTTCCACTTCGATTACGTGCTTACGCATGAGAATCCCCCATCAGTCTATCTAAAGCACCACCATGCCAGCACCAAAGACCGCAGCAGCCACAGCAGCGGCACTACCCATCATCGTAGCCTTCGGTGCCAGGCCCGAGCTCGTCGAAGAAGCTGTAGAGGTAGCAGAAGCGGAACCAGTAAGGTCAGCAGCGCCGGGTCTATTAGCACTGGACTGCGGCTTGATGGCGAGGTTCTGGATCTCCGCACCGTCGGTTTGGTAGACGGCGACTTGCACGACGGTCTGCGTCACCTTGATGATCTTGCCGGTTGGGGCATCGGAGATGCCATCGGCGATGAGGGAGGAAGCACCTTCGGGCACGTCAGGAATGTCGAAGTCGGTGCTGAAGTCATCGGTGTTTTGGATGAGACTGGAGCTGCACTTGGGGGCCTTCAGGTTGGTCGCGGTCTCGTTTTGCGTGGTGATGAGGGTGACGTTGAGCTTGTCGTATTGTGACTTGAGCGTGTTGAAGTCGCGGAGCAAGGTCAGAGTGCCGTTGTCGTTGACTTGGGTGAGGCCGTAGTTGGACGTTTCTTCCGTCCACTCGTATACGAGGCCACCGGACAAGGAGCTCATCAGTGGGCCGTAGAGGACCGGGACTTCGTCGAAGAGACGTGGCTGTGGCTTGTTGCAGCCATATTCCGAGAAGAAGACTGGGATTGTGGAGTTGCCGAACCACTGCACGAGCACGTCGTAACCAGAGGTTGTGTAGCTGGAGGAACTACCACACCAGCTGTACGAGTTCAGACCGAAGAAATCGGATCTCGACAACCCGTCGTCACCATTGTCGCACTGCAAGTATGCCCAGGAGTCATGCAGGACTTCCTGGACTTGAGCTGCAGAATAGCCGACTGGAATGGTTCGAGAGGCGTGGTTCTTGATGTAGTTCTTCAAGTCACGCTGGATCGCTCGAATGTATGGGGGGTTGTCCTTCGCAGTGGGAATGTCGTTGATGATTTCATTGCCAGCAAAGAACCCAAGAGTGTTTGGGTAGTCCTTGAAGGCCTCCACCACCGTGAAGATGTGCTGGAGATAGTCCGCGGTATAACTGCCACTCGGGTTGCTACGATCGAGTGACTGTCCCGACAACGGAGAGTTGACATCGATAATCATGTATATTCCCACCGCGTTGAAGATGGAAACACACTCGTCATGATTCAAAGTCGGACTGCACGACATCAGCAAAGGTCCCGTTGCCGGTATGGTGTGCTCCGGGCGCACTCACTCGACGTTGTACGAACGAATGGTATTGATGCCCAGCGTTTGCATCAGAGCGGCGTCTCGCAAGCACGCTGTACCATTGCTGAGAGGATCTCCGCTATTTGTGCCATACGCGCCTTGTCCGCCTGGTTGATAGTCGACACCGATGATCATCAATCGCTCTTTGCTATCAGAATCCACGAACTCTTGCTGCTGGACCTCGACGGGGTTGACGGCGACGGCCGTCGCTGCGAGCGCGCATAACGATGCAAATGTGGATAACTGAAGTCGCCAGTCAACTCGATATGATCAACGTCAGAGCGTTGTATTAGCTGCAGTCCTACTTACAGACTTCATGTTGGCGCCGAGAGGGACTGAATGCTTAGCTTTTGCTTACGTCCAGCAAGGTCGAGGCCTGTGTCTATAACGGCTCTTCGCGCCCGCTCGGCTTCGCACACTACCACTTTCTTCGAACGAGTGTCTGTGCAGCTCTGCAGCTGCTGTGAACGATGGTGTGTGGCCAGCGGAAGGCGGCGGGCTTCTGTAATAGTTATATCAAGACACGAGGGCAAGCTTCCTATTAGAGTCGCGAACCGATGCCGTTTCAAGGATGGTGCCGACGCCAATCTGCTGCAATCTCTCAGCACAGACGTTTGAGCCAACGTTGTTTCTGCTTGTGATTGTCGCCGGGTGGGACCATCACAATCTCGTGCCACGCGCTGGGTGATGGATGTCTGGCGGATGCGACGTGCACGTGCGTGGCATAACGCCTTTGAATCCGTTGACTGCAATTCACGCGCACTCACGCCGTGCGAAGGGGGCAGGCAGGAATTGCAGCTGAGCGAAGGCGCGTCTAAGTCGTGACGCGCTGAAGCGTAAATTGACTGTGACCAATGGCAGGCAGAGCTGCCACGGGTGATCGTATTTGCCGCCACAGTGCCGCCACGGAGCAACTCTCGCAAAATGTTTGGCTTTTCGGCGGGGAGCTACAGCTTGTATGGATATATACATGTATATGTACATGTTGCAGTGGCCTGGCAACGAGCTCGAGGTGCGCGTACAAGGCTGGACCAGCCCTTTGCGGCTCTGCTTCCTCCCGAAGTTTACAAGATGCAATGAGCTATGATGATATGTGTGCTGTAGTGAAAAGCGCAATACCACGGTTTCCCAATCCCAATCGAACAGCAAATTCCCAACGCCTCATCAAGCAACTCCTGTCGATATACATTTCAGCAGACTGCCACCTAATGCGGCCCCATCATAACCCAATACTGAAATTCCCTATAGTACGGCTCGATCCTCCTCCAAGTCGCTTTGCCCTCCGCACTCCATTGTCGAAATTTCATCGCGATAGCTTGTCGTCGAGACACATTCATCGTTTTTGCTCGGGCAAGAAACTCATCCATGGAGACGATAGACGAGGCGTCATCGTCCAGGGACTTGTGGTCTGAAGGGTGCTCGTTTGATTTCGCCATTTGCACGAGGGTCGTATATCGAGGTGGATCTTCTGCTGATGGGTGTGCTGAGTTGGGAAATGCTAGGGCGGATGGGGTAGCACTGCGTCCGGCTTTGGAATTGAAGAAAAGGGTCTGGTATCGGAGTCGATGAGACGTTGTGCCTGAGTCGGTGCTTGACGAGGAAGAAGAACGAGAGTATTGTGGTGACGATGACATCTTGGTGGGAGAAGATGTGAGTGCAGCCTCCCAATGTACTCTTTTATGGCAAGATCTGATGTCTTCGTTGATGATGAGAAGTGCTTATGCTATGATGCTAACGATCTTGATAATCGTAAATTTGTTGTTGGTGGGACTGATGGATCTGCTGGATGAGAAAAGCGGTGGACGGATCTACCTTTATACCGGCAACTCACTCCGTCGCGTCAATGACTCCTTCGACGGTGAGCACGTTTCTGCCGCATCTCATGTCACTGGAAAGGCGTGTTGAAGGCTTTTCCCGCAAGGGCGTGGACTCTACAATGTCAATTGACATAGGGCTTGCAGGAAGCTGAGTCAGACCAACCCGGAGCCGCATGTACTCCACGCCTTACGCTCGGACATCACCAATGGGGCTGGCTTGTGATCCACCAGCTCGGATTTCTGGCAGACCTTACTCTCGATATTGCTAGCAGTGTGACTTGTCGTGACCTTTCTCGCTTGTGGATCGCCTGCTTTGCAGCTTGTAGCGTGCGTTTGTAAGCTGTGTCTGGCAAGGGCCTCGCTGTGGCTTGCGCAAAGCTAGGTATTGGGAGATCGCTCAGCTTCCGAAGCTGCATCTTCTAGATCTCTGATCCTATCAAGGTTCGACCGACCTGCTTGAGAACGTGAGCTGATCATGGATGCTAAGTTTGACCTTCAGCAAGCCTCTGTATAGCTCTTGTCTGTCAAAGGATGTCGTAGTACATTGAAACGGACTGGAATTGCGGTGCGGTGTTTTTGGGCCGCAAGACGGATTACGTCCACAACATTGGTAGCAGCCGTTTGAAGCTGAGAGCATGATTCTTCGAGGCAGCAGGACCAGTTCCGAGTGCGGTGGACGACAGTAAGTTGTTGCGGGGAGAGGTCCTTGAAGGAACAGTGGGCATTCTGGCAATCGAAGTCTGGTTGTGGCATTCTCCTAAGGGCCGCCACCAAGTGAAACACGGACACTCCACGTGGAGAAGGTACATATGTTTCACTGCTACCCTAGATCCAAGCATGTACTCGCCATAAGGTTGTAGGATGCTTGTGTGGCTTTACTAGTGTTCTTGCGCTGGCGGCGAAGTCTATTGGATTGGCATAGTATCAGATTCAAAGTGACGATGGCATGAACATCAGGCAGACGTGTGGCTCTAGGACAGAGCGTACCTTCCGCCGTTGACAAGACCACAAAGCAAGCAAGCTATAGTTAGCTCCTGATCGAACTGCAGCCCATGTTCTGCAAACCCTCCCACGAACTCGTTGTCTACGACCCAGCTACAGGATGAGAGTTGGTCCTACCGATGTTCGTACATGTACCTATCATTCTATGCCGCGGCCGCCGTATGGGTGGCGCGCCTGGATCGCACCTCAGCTGCCACAATGGCCACACGAGTCAAAGGACGAGCTTGACTTTCTCGACGCTCTGGCAGAGATGCATAGCCAGATCTAAGGTTACGGTCTATGGGAAAACCAACCAGTCCTCGCCATGAAACTAGCTGGTAAGTATGGCAAGCCAAGACTCCTCCACTCCTGCCGCCAGATCCTGTGGGCGAAGCTATACCAGTCTCCCATAACGTCAACCTACTCCAAGCCAATTGCGCTTCAAGCGCAAGGTTGTTCGTGTGTGGACTGTGCTCCAAGCTGTTGCCAACGGTTCAAACCAGTGACGTGAAACCTCAAGGATTTATCACTGGTCGACGGCCGATGCATCTGTCGATGGGAAGCCAGCATCAAGTGTAGGGGGTCTGAGAGCTTTGAAGTGTGCGGCGCTATTGCTGGAAGGGTATATGAGACGGTTGGAACTTTGGTATGGTGTGAGCGGACCGCGAATGGTGACGACCGGAGCCAGTCACATCGGAACTCCACGTCTTTGCTTTGTGTCATAGCATCGTAGCTACTCAACCACGTACGGCTTGCCACCCTTGCCAAAGAGCAGATGAGGTTTCCTCTCGGCGAGATCCAGTATAGTCTGTGCGAAAACAGAATTGGCCCACGCGAACCAGCTTCGGGTATAGTCTCTTATCCTCTCGACATTGATACTTTCGTGAATCAGACCTAGTGGTGAAGCTTTCTTGACCAGTGTCAGAAGCTCAAGAATCTCATCATCATCGTCGCTAGTCATGGCCTGAATGAGCAGCGACATGGGCCAGGCATTGCTCAAGCCGCAGTGAGGTCCACCAATGCCTTTGAATGCCGAGCCTGTGAGGTAGTAGGGATTGCCTTCCTTCGACAGGATCATCTTCCTCGTGTTCTGATAAGTCCGCTCCTCCGCCCGAAGGAAGCCCAAGTATGGCAGTGCGAGCAGCGAAGGCACGTTGGCGTCGTCCATGAGGACGTGAGAGCCATAACCGTCGACTTCGAAAGCAAATACCGTGCCCCATTTCTTGGTTTGCACTACGCCGTGCTCCCATACCCCTTTCTCAATCTTCTCGCCTCGGGACTTGAGCTGCGCTGCTACTTTTGGCTTTCCTGCGGCACTGAGCACTTCTGCTGTCCGCTTCAGCTCATGAGCCATCATTGCATTGGCTGGAATGAAGAAGCCGAAGATTGTTGCATCGTCGCTGGGTCTGAAGGCAGATCTTATGAGACCAGTCCCCCAGTTCAGAGGATTACCGTTGCCACTGAGACTGAGAGTCTCCGTGCCGGTGTTCGTGTTACGTTGAAAGCGGTATGCCTGACGTGTCAGAGAACCGGTGTCTTCGTTGAAGGTGGACTTGCTTTGCTGGTCAAGCACGCGCAACAAACTCTCCAGGGCATGGAACCATCGCTGCGTAAGGAATTCTGTAGAACCTGTATGGGCGTAGAACTCGTTGCCCAACCGGAGAAAATGCGCCAACGAGTCCAGCTCATACTTGCACTCAAATACTACCCCAGGCTCGTACGCTGGATGCACACTATCACCTTGACCATTGTCGCTCGGACTGAGCTTGCTAGGCAGCGGTGGCTGGAATGCGTTACAGTATGGCGATTGAATCACATATTCGGCCTGTGTGTTGATCGCCCCGACGATCAAGTTGTGGATCTTCTTATCCTTCTTCGCCAGTCGCTGATACTGCGCGAGCTGGTTGGTGCTGTCTCTCAGCCATTCTGCGTTGATATCGCCTGTAACGATGAAGCTTTGTGGTCCTTCCCACGCGCCTGGCACTTTGAAGATCTGCTGCATCTTCGACTCTTGCTTCTCTGTGCCATCTACATGCCATCGCACAGTGGTATCCAACGTGTTTGGGAAGGCGTTCTCGAAGATGCGGGCCAAGTCTCGATCTACCATGGTCGCATTCAAGTCCTTGATGATCTGCTCGACCCAGTCCGACTCGAACGTGCGGCATTGCTTCGACGGTCGTTGGTATGGCAGGGCCATTGGTCCATCGCTGTAGGGATGGCTATTGCGATATCAGCAACCATTTCACACCTGTCCGCTTTGGTTTCCACATACTGCGCAAAGCGAGCATAGTTCTCATATGCCGGACAGGCCTCCTGATATTTCGACTTCGACGAGACATGTTCCTTGTATCCCACAACGGTGTCCAAGAACAAGCTGGCAAGTACTGCCACCATGGAAGTGGTGAGCGCCCGCATTTTGACCAGCAATCATCGGAGGTGTGCCTTCGGAGCGGGCTGTGTTGCTAATGCCAGGCAAAGTATGAGCTGTCACTCTGCACAGAGACCATCATGATTCCGACACGTTGGATGCTCGGCCAACAGAGGAATGCAAGGCAAGCTTCCCGGGCAGGCCGAGGATTGCGAGGATTGGCGCCGTGACTGACACCGACCATGAACCTAGCACGTGGGACATTATTGTTTGACATAGAGAGTCAACGTCTTGTGAATGCGACAACACCTCTCACATTCGGAGGAATTGGAATTGGAATCGATGGAAGAGAATAAAGAGGGAGGCGAGGGATGAGAGGTCTGGTGAAGAGCTGTAAGGCTATCCGACACCACGCAATCTCCACCACTTGACTTCATCTCTTCTACACATCATTTGTGCCAGGACCTTCTGCCATGTCAAGGGCATTATCGATCTCGTTGAAATGGCCGTGTGGATTGCTACACGGCGCATTGCGAATTAGACGAACAACGTGCGAAGGGAAGAAGCCGTGGACCTTTAATGCTTCCATTCCCGGCTCATTGGTATCATCAGACGGCGATCGCAAATATACAGACTGGCCACGGCGGTCGCTATCCACCGTATCCACCGCCCCGCTTCTCCGTCGAGAAGACAGGCTTCTCAGAGGGTTTCCCCCTTTCGGTGCCTTCTCGCCTTCGAAGGAGCAGAGCATGTACGCACCTTTTTCGATGCGCTGACGAAAAGTACAAGGAGGCATCGGTATCTTGCAAGAATTGATCCAAATGACGGCGAAAAGAAGCGCGCTGGGTATCCTCATTATCAACAAACATCAACCATCATGACCGTGTGAGTTCGTGCCACGTCTTCCCTCATATACTCTGCTCCATCTCGGTGATGTACAACCGGATGTGACTCTCCATCTTCATGTACTCCTCCCTGGCGGCCTGCACTTCGTGCTCAATCTGCTCCTTCAGATCCGCCATCTTCTTCTCCGTCTGCTCAATCCTCACCCTTCTCTTCTCCACTTCCTCGCCCCTCTCCCTTCTTTCGCTTGTCAGTTCCCTGTGTGTCGCTCGCAATGCCTCCATTTTGGACTTGGCGTTGTTCGCGCGCATTTCGGCATCTTTTCGAAGCTTTTCCGTCCTATCTTGCCACTGTTGTAATTGCTTTCTAAGCATCTTCTCCTGGCGCTCGACTTCTCGTACATTATTCGATTTCTCTGTAAGTGCTTCGCGGTTGCGCGTTGCGGCACGCATTTCCTCTTCCTCCTTGTTGAGTTCGTTCTGCAGATCTGTAAGGAGTCGAGTGAGGGAGGAGATGTCTGTTTGAAGGAGAGAGAAGGTATCGCAAGAGGTCTGGAGGGCTCGAGCGCGTTTATCGAGACGGTCGATTTCTGAACGGTCGTTGGAGAGGGATGTTGATAAGTCGCGGAGGGATTGCTCCAGGTGTGCAGGGGATTGTTCGGTGTAGGGCCGGAGTTTGGAAGCTTCGGTTCGGATTTGCATGGCTTGAGTTGTCTTCTCTTCGAGGAGGGTTTTGAGGCGGGATTGCTCGCCTTTGACGCGTTCCAGCTTCTCCGTCACCCGTTCTTGCGCCTTTTTGAGCTCGAGCAATCTAGACTTGAGTTCTTGAGATCTTTGGTCTTTCTGTTGGATTGCAGCTTCGACATTTTTGCGGTTCTGTTGCATTTCGTCGAGTTGGTCCTCTTTCTCTTGATTGGAATGGTATAGCTGCTCGATCTGATTCTTGACTCGCTCGGAGGAGTTGTAGTGCTCGTCTATTACCGCGGTCTGACTTTCCCGAAATCGAATGAAATTGATGATGTAGCTGAAGATCTTGACTAGCCGTGGGTGCGTTGGTCTGTACAGGTCGGAAAAGGTGAAGTCTTTGATGCCGCATTCGAGCAGCAGTTTGCGCATAGTCACGAAGAAGCCCATCAACTCGCGTGTGTCGGCTGTAAAGATGCGCTCTGCGTCGTCGCCACCGCACATGTCCTCCGCTGCAGCGCGCATCGCTGGCGCAACTACCTCCCGAGTGGTATTTGTAAGGAGTTCCGCAAACCATTCGAAGACCTTCTGGATCTGCTGCGGATTCGGTTTTCGTAGGTCTTCGACTGTGAAGTTGATACCGATGTCGCTTATACACCCAGCGATCTCCTTGTCCGGCTATACATTGTCAGCACTCGTACCAACAACGTGTCTCTGCAATGTCCCTACCAGAGTCATGAATGCATCTCCATCGTCCTGCTCTCTCGCCTTTTTCTGCTGACTCGAGGCTGATCGACCGCCGGCCATGCTCATACGCGGATTGTAGTCCATACTAGGCATGGTATGCGTATATGCGCTGTTGTGCGAAATCTGTGTTTATGTCGTATACCGAACGGTCTCAGGCTGCAGTGTCGCGATGCACACGATTTGTTTACTAAGGCTGATGCTCGGCTAAATATGATGGTTGGCAGGGTTGCGGTCTTGGCGCGCATGGAACGTCACATGCACATGCACTTCTTGCATCTCACTTCTACACCCCATGTACCATCTTTATTGACAAGCGGAGGTGATCCTCGGCGCCTCTCAATCACCAATCACACTTACGGGACAGCATGGTCGGTCTCCAATGCGCGCTGGGACGCTCTTGTGGTACATCCCCACGTTCTCGAACATTGCCCGAATAGTGCGCCCAATCGCTGTCATGCAAATGTTCTTACACTCAGCGACAATCACAGTATTCGGTCGACTGGCAAAGACACTAAACGTATTGCCATCGCTCCTACCACCGTATTACCCGACATCCACTAGGTCTACAATCCTGATGGGTTGCCGTCAGCACTGTTGACCATGGCTGTCCAGAGGATTTATTACATCGAATTCAACGGCCGGAGCGTTGTTGCCAAGTCTGCTGACCTGGATTTAGAAGCAAGCCATGTCAATCAGGAATGATACCATGGAGATTTAGACCGGTAGGACTTCATAGTAGACGAAACATTGCCGGCGCTGGACATGACGAGACGACTCATCCATCCCATCTCCCATGCTCGTTGGGACACCAGTAACAGAATGGTATGCCAGAAGACTAACCCACATCGCAACCATGTCTACTCATCATTTCATGTCTATTCAAGCTGGAATGCGCGTCATCATAGAGTGAGCCAGTGTCCTCCGCCAACAAGCACAGGAAATATTGTCAGCACAGTGGTCGACTTTGCCTTCTGGAGGCTTAGCTCAGCCGGCGTTCTTTCAATAGCCTAGCAAAGTAACCAGATTTGACATCCAAGCCCAATAAATGCTCCGGCATGTCCGCATCCACAAAATGTCGCGCTTCTCTTCAGCGCTGTTTTCTCCCTGCACAGCTTTTCTCCCGTCACTCGCTGCAGCCATGAAGTTCAACCCAATCGTTGTTGCTGCTGCGGCCGCATTTCCGATCGCTTCTGCAGCGCCTCAAGGAAACAATGGTATGTCGAACAATCAGTCCGAGAACTACTTACTAAATCTACCGTAGATGCGCCGGAGACCGCAGCTATCACGCTCAAGAAGCCCATCGATGCCCGCGACGCATCAGTAGCCACAGACGGAGCCTGGGGAGAGCCGCATCAAGCGTCTTCCACTACCTGGGATATTTGGGCGTGGGACGAGCAGTCATCATCGGCGAAGGGCTATGGTGAAGGCTATGGCAGTTCAAGCAAGACATCTCATCAGCCTACGCCTTCTTGCGCCCCTCCAGGAGAGACTGACAGCAAAGGATGCTACTCGTGTAACCCTGCGCACGAATACCCCCAAGGCCAGACTTGCAAGTCGAAGAGTGGATGTTACTGCCTGGAGATGGCCAAGACACCGTCAAAAACAGCTTCGTCCTCTAAGCCTACATCTTCTTGCCCTGCCCCAGGAGAGACTGATAGTAAGGGATGTTACTCGTGTAACCCTGCCCATGATTACCCCGAAGGCCAGACCTGCCAGATATTCAAAGGCTGCTACTGCCTCAACAAGGGTGGCTGGACAAGCTCGTCCAAATCTTCTCCCACGTACGGCGCCAGGACTTCGCCGAGACCATATCACCCTACCACGCACGCCAAGAAGTATGGAGGTTCCTCTACCGCATCTGCCAAGTATGCAATTTCTTCACAGAAGCCCCACACTTGGTCGCAGAAGCATTCCAGCAGCTCATCTTCCAAATCATGGTCTGGCTACGGCTCGAAGTCTACCTCCACTAAGCGATACGGTGTCACGTCCTCAAAGTCATGGTCTGGCTATGGCTCGAAGACGTCCTCCAGCAAAGGATATGGCAGCACTACCAAGCCGTACCAGCCGCCAGTAAAGAACACCACCACCCCATGTCTGTCCAAGATGACGACCCAGACAACTAAGATCAAGATTTCTACGACTGTCACCAAAGCCACTACCATCACTTTCACCAGATCGAAGTTTTCAACCAAACCTGTCATGCCTCCAGCAAAGAACACGACTAGCCCATGCTTGTCCAAGGTCACGACCCAGACAGCTATCTCTACGACTGTCACTAAACCCACCACCGTCACTCTGATCCAATCAAAGTATTCCACCAGACCTATCATGCCGCCAAGTCAGCCTCCATTGCAGCCTTCGCAACCTCCAGCGCAGCCACCAGTCCAGGTAAGTGACGATTATTGGGTCCCGGCACAACATTTTACTCACCCTGATAGCCACCTAAACCAACTCCACCGGCATATCCAAGCCAGCCTCCTCCGCAGCCCCCAGCTCAGGTAAGTGACCATTAAGTTGTCCATGACCAAGATACTAATATACCTAAGCCGCCTGCTTCACCGCCAGCACAGCCGCCGGCTCAGGTGAAACATGACTCTTGATGATTCGCCTCAGACGGCACTGACATGTGATAGCCGCCTGCTTCGCCTCCTGCGTACCCACCTGATCAGCCACCTGTTCAGGCAAGTCATTCACTTATATGTACTGCGAAAAAATGCCTCGCTGACCGCCCCTAGCCGCCTGCGCAACCTCCGGCACAGCCCCCCTCTTCTCCGAACAAACCACCACCGAGCACCTACCCAGTACAAGGCCCAAGCAAGACCTCGCCAGTCTCCAGCCCGACCGTGTCGATGTACAAGGGTGCTGCTGCCAGCAACAAGGCCTCGACGTTTGCCCTGTTGCCCATCGTGGCGGCTGTCTTCTTCTTCTAGACTGCTTTATGCTTCAATGCAGTAGTCAAGGCACCGCGCGATGCAGCTGTTGGTGAGGAGCCCGCACCACATTACTGGAAGCCGAGTCCGACGAGATGGTAATGGTAGTTACAAATCTGGCCCGCAGAAGCGTCAGAATACACAATGGAAAAAGCGGTATTGGTACACAAAGACATCGACCTATGATCATTAATGTAATTCTGAGATTATGCATATAGAATGCAACGGGTTCCAATTGGAGACGCGTCCTCTGCTTACTACGCACGCTTATGATCATCAAGAACGCACCGGCATACAGCACCTGCTTTCGAGGACTCGATGAACGATGTCCGGCACGGAGCATACCCCTCCATATTCTGACAATGGTCGATAAGGTAATAGCGCTTCTCTTATCTATCACCATGCGAAGCCGTGTACATGTATCCTTGGTCGTATTCTGCTCCCCAAGCTATCGATATGCCTATCTCTTATCGATCGGCCAAAGTTCATATCAGCTCGAACTTCAGCTCCTGTTTTGTTCATTTCACAGCGAGCTCTTGTATAAGTTGAACATCACCACCGGCGTTCATCAGCTTACACTCTTGTCACAATTCCTGAGCACAGGGAGAGCCAGGGCTTTGAGGACTGCACACGTCCATTTTCACGACAGCAGGCATAGTGTCCGATGGTTCCTCCGCCGTCCTCGAAATGCGCGCCAGAAGCCGGCCGTCGTTGAAGAATGCCCTTGGTTTCGAGGCACCATCACCTCACCAAGTGTAGTCTTCCTTGGACATCGGCGCTGGCTTCCTGTATCTCCTCCTAGGCAGACTCGCCGTTTGTATAGCGCTGAAGAAAGAGAGACAGATTGTTTCTTCTGCGCAAGAACAGGTTCTCTCTTATCAGCACAACTCTGATTGGTGCAGAGGAGCGGGCTCCGCAGCGATCTCACGGCTTGCAAGAGATAAAGCACTACTTTCAGCAGTCGACTATGTCAGCGTGTCGTTGCCAGCGATACTATTGGCTGCCATCCACTGCTCTATCACCACTACACAGCAGGTCTACTTGGATGCTCACGGCTGCTCTGTTTCGCATCTTCCTTCCAGCAAGCTCCTCTAGCACTCCCGAGTTCCAGCGTTTCTTGCGCCCGCAGTGACCGCGGGCTTCGACCGGCAACGCGCACGCAACGGGAGCCCGGCTCAGAGTCGTGCATCTCCAGGTCTCCGGGGAGAATGGTGCATATCTGCGTGGCTCGCACAGGGTTAAGGCGTTTGTGCCGTACTCATGGAGCCCGCCGTCACCGGCGACGTTGATCCCGCAGGCGTCAAACAGCGAGTACACTCCTACGCCAGCCAAACGTCGAATGGGAACTTCCCCTCGGGTACAGCCACCGATGCTGCTGCTGCTGCTGCTTCTTCCTACACCACCGTAGCACCACCATCCGCGACCACGGCCAAGCCCAAGCAGCGCAGTAGGCGCAAGAAGGCCGATGCCGAGGACGAGGACTCTTCGAAGCGACGGTGCGTGAGCACTGCGTGTATCGCATGCCGGTAGGTCTGAAGAAGAAGGATCCACACGCACTCACGGTGTAGCGTGGCTGTGGTCATGCAATGCACCCCCTCATTCACGTCCTCTTAGCCTCTCTCCTCGCGGTACGTCACTCATCACATCTGCTAACAGATCTCGCTACGCTGTAGGAAGCGCAAAAGCAAATGCGACGGCAACGTACCTGCATGCGCGGCCTGCTCACAGGTCTATGGCACGGAATGTATATACGACCCCAATTCCGACCACCGACGCAAAGGAGTGTACAAGAACGACATTGATAACCTCAAGACCCGAAATTCGACACTACAGACGTTGGTCCAGGCGATCCTGAACTATCCGGAGGAAGATGTACCTGCCTTGGTACGAGAGATAAGAACATGTGAAAGTCTCGATACGGTGGCAGAGAAGATAGCTGCGAAGGAAGATGGACTCGAGCAAGAGGAGGACGAGGATGCATCACCAGGCGGAGAAGACACAAGGGTGCCTACGTCCCTCTTCGAGTCGCATCTGTATGGCAAGATGGGTGACTTGAGGCTAGATGAGGGATCGGTGCGCTATATTGGGGGCACATCAAACCTTATACATCTGGCTCCAGAGGAAGCTACAACATCAGATGCAGATGAATACCTGCAGCAGGAAAACCCCATCACATCTTGGACAAGCGTCACGGACGATGCGGATCTTGTCCTGCACCTTGTGAACATGTACTTCACCTGGCATTATACCTTCTTTACCTGCCTATCGAAACCATTGTTTTGGAGGGACTTTTCTCTGGGGAGCCCGCCACCGAACAGCAGACGGAAGACCCAATACTGTACGCCGCTACTGGTCAATGCGATACTCGCGCTCGGCTGTCACTTCACCTCTCATGCTGGCGTGCGGGAGAATCCCGATGACTCAGCAACTGCAGGCGACCATTTCTTCAAGGAGGCCAAACGCCTAATCATGGAAAACGACGAACACGAGAAGCCAAGATTGACAACTGTGCAAGCATTGGCGCTAATGTCAGTGAGAGAAGCGGGATGCGGCAGAGAGGGTCGAGGTTGGGTGTATAGTGGAATGTCTTTTCGAATGGCTTGCGACATGGGATTGAATCTTGACTCAGGACAGCTTACCAACAATCGACACGTCAGTGGTGATGAAAACGAGGAAGACGCGAGGAGAGTCACGTTCTGGGGTTGCTACCTCTTCGACAAGTGCTGGTCAAATTACTTAGGGCGACTGCCTCAGCTACCCTCATCCCTAGTCACGGTGTCCAAGTACGAGGTATTTCCCGACGAGGACTCTGCACAATGGAGTCCATACACAGACTCTGGCTTCACACAAGCTCACGCACAACCATCACGAACAAGAGCAGTGGCGCTGCAGATATCGAAGCTATGCGAGATCAGCAATGATCTGATGAAGTACTTCTACAATCCGACCGACATGGATAAGACGAAAGGGAAGGCAGCAGAGTTGAAGAAGCTTTCTGACATCCATACACGTTTGGAAGCCTGGCGACGAGAGCTACCAAAGGAGCTGGAGCCCAAAGAAGGCGGTCTCTCGAGTGTGCTCATCATGCAGTAAGTGGTCCCTTCACATATCCTTGAGCTCATAGCTGACTTGGGTACAGCATGTTCTTCCAGCTACTCTTCGTACACCTGTTTCGGCCATTCCTGAAGTATACACAGGCAACATCACCACTTCCGCACAATGTGAGCCCGCGGAAGCTATGCACACAGGCTGCAGCGATGATTTCGAAACTCATGCGACTCTACAAGCGATCGCATGGCTTGCGGCAGATCCCTAACATCGCGGTTTACATTGCGCACTCTGCATGCACAATTCATTTGCTGAATCTGCCCGACAAAAACGCCAAGCGGGACATCGTGCATGGAGTAAAGCATCTGGAAGAGATCGCCGAAGGTTGGCTGGGCGCTAGGCGCACTTTGGCAATCATTAGTGTGCTTGTCAAGAACTGGAATATTGAGCTCCCAGAAGAAGCGAGTGCGGTGTTGATGAGGACAGATGCGAAGTTTGGCACCGTCCTTGGTGAGATACAATCGCCCGCAAGCCGAACCAGTCAACCAAGACGGCTATCAGATGCAATGATGCAGCCACCGCCTATGCCTCAACAGCAGCAGTCATGGCAAGCTCAGGCACAAGCCTTTCATCCCAATACTTATCCTGGCCAGGCGGCAACGAGACCTGCGGTTGCAGCTGCCAGCATAGGCGTCCCATCGAGCGCAATCAATATCAATTACCAACCACCTCCACAAGATGCACATGGCTTGAGAGCACAGCAGTATCCTTCTGCCACAACTACACCTTCCAGTCAACCACGAACAAGCTGGGCATCCAGTGGGGCTTCTACGCGACAGGGCGGCAGCCCAAGTGACATGTTCGGTGGTATAGATCAACTGATTCGCGATAGCCAGGAGTGGGCGTATCGAGATCAAGCTCAGCTCGCTACCGGGTTTGGGAACTGGAACGAGATCGACATGGATCCTTCGACATGGAACACTTCTCCAGCAGCCACGAATGTCGGGTTACCCGCAGCCACGGTTAACGGTGGCGGACTCACTGTTGGAGGGCCTGTAGGTGGTCCGCAGGTGGCAGGGCCGCAACAAGGCCCTCGCACTACTGCAGGTTACAACAACCATTCATCTCCGCAATCTATGGATGGGCTTGGTATGGCGGAATGGCTGAGCGGTATGAACGACTACAACAATATGGCGGGAGCGTACAACGAAGATGAATGGTACCAATGATGAGATAATGAAGCAAATGGTACAACTGGTTTCATATATGGACGGATAGAGCCTGCAAGCGTGCCTGATTGTGGTATAGAGTATAGATACCCTACCTAAGGCGAAATTTACGTTTTGCACAACACCAGGCCAGCCGAGTTGCGGCTCGTTGGTACCCTCTTTTCTCCGGGCCCTTCGGAACTGTGGCACTGACAAAAAAGCCACACCCAGTTCGGCGCCTTTGCCAAGCAGGATGAATCGGTACTGTGGAGCCCCTCATACTTAGTGCAATTCCTCCTCGGCGCATGGCAGACTAGTGGCGGGCTGCAGAAATCCGTCATGCTTCCACTCCTTCAATACTGCAGGTACGCCGTCTGACACTGACACAGCGAATGCAGAACCCCCGCTGGCGCGCAGAGCTAGACATTTGTGGAAGGTCGGGACTACGGCTATCAAGATCCGTGCCCTCGCATATGATCTTGGTGCAGTCTTTGTAGGCCAATGATCGACGGAGATCTCATATATTACGGCAGGGTGCGTAGGCCGATGCGCTTCTAGGCCGGTGATCTACGTAGGAATGATTTTTTTGGCGAGAAAGTCGATCTGCTGTACTGTAGAACTGAACGTGAAGGCTGATGAGGAGGACAAGCCTCATTGAGGAAAGGATCGTTGGGGCTTGCAGACTTATCTTGACTACATCGCTTTGCCTCACCTGTAAGGCTTGTTGTCTCGGAGGCACATACCGTTGGAGACACGTGGTGTTTGATGGGTGCTGCTGCCTGAAGAAAAGATATGGGAGACAACTCCAGTGGTTCGGCGGACGTAAGTTTCCCTCCATGCCCAGACCACTTCCTCTCATCAATGGTTATGTGCTTACGGTAGATGATTGCTACTTCCAGCGAACGCCTGATCTCGCCCGCATCCGTGACAACCAACGACGCTCCCGCGCGCGTCGCAAGGAGTACCTCCAAGAACTCGAAGCCAAATGGCGACAATGCGAACAAGTCGGAGCCGAAGCCTCAGCAGAAATCCAAGCCGCCGCACGGAAAGTCGTGGATGAGAACAAGCGTCTCCGAGCACTACTCGTGCAACACGGCATCTCGGAAATCGAAATCGAGAATTTCAGCTCCCCTTCCCCTCCTGCCGCAGCGTCCCTGAACACGATGTTGAACGCCAAACGCCCGTGCGGGAGAGGTTGTAGCCCGTCGAAACAGCGGGCTGGCGGTGAACAGCCACAGCAGCAACAGAGACTATCGATCTCGCCTTCCCCGTATCTATCCGGACCCAGAATGGCGCTCCCCATGCAAACTCCGCAATCGACTCTGGTTCGGAGCCCTTTATCCTCCGTTTCCCAGACTTCGAGCAATACGACTGCGGCCTACTCACCCCTCAATATCGCTCCTCCCACCCATCCTTATTCGGCTACCGCTTACGCAGGAGCAGCATCGGAGACAAGTCCTGCAAATTGGTCCACGGTCTCCGATCCGGCGTATTATGCCGCATACCATGACACTTATCCGACCACGACTTCAGACGCGAACCGCTCTTCCTGTCTCGCGGTCGCAGACGCCATAAGGTACATTCGACCTGGTGTAGGAGGGGAGTTGGAGCATGAGATGGGTTGTGAGGACCCGGGAATGGACTGTGAGCTTCCTACAGTCACGGCGTTCGAGTTGATGGACAGGTTTTCGAATGATAGTGGAGGATTGGCAATAGCGCAGATCACACATGCGCCCGGATGTCAATGACAATTGTGGATCGCCTCTAGAAAGGGCGTAAAATCTCTGTTCTTTTTAGGCGCTGGCGGGATTGTTTGCAGTATGTACATAAACCGGAGGACGGCGGCAAGTATAAGAGACATAAAAGTTTTGATCTCCCTAGCCATAGGCACAGGACCTCCTCCATCCCCACTTGCGCCCCGTAGCGAGGTCGATGCAACATTGAAATGTATGGGTCTTGGGTCGACACTACTCCCGCTTCATAGAGAACGGGTTTCGAGAAAGTTGGCAACCAGACAATGCGCGATTCTAGTGCATTCGTGCATGTTTACCCTTCTGTCGAGGTGTTTCGTCTGGATCAGCATTTTCATAGTGCGCGCCGGGTCCAGCATCAGCATAGCTCCTTTTTCTGCTGCTGTCACCCATGTGCGGCTTCTTCGGCCTCGGCGTGGCCATATCGTCAGGCTCGACGTCCTCATTGATAAGGACCTCAGGGATATGACCTAGCCGTCTCTGCTGCATCCCACTTGCACTACCGAATGAGCTTGTTCTGCTATTGGCACCTTGCTCACTGCCGGCTGCGCTTGTAGGACGCGGCCCAAACGCCGGACCTGGAGTCTCATAAACAAGCTTTGGCGAGCCAGTAACTCCGAGCGCGGCCAGAATGTCGTCTTGGCTTGGGTCTCTTATGGGCGGCAAAGGCTTGTGCCTGCTCACGTTTGAAGACTGCCGGCGATGGTGAGATTGTACTGAGCCTGCGCGTGAATGATAAGAGGATACTGAGCTTGCTCGAGAATGAGGTTTCCTTTGCTCAGGAGGGATGCTCGATCTGCCGTTGGTCTCAAGTGCAGCTTCGAGATCGTCAAGTATGCCTCTCTCATCATGTTTCACGTGAGAAACGGTGCTACTGGCTCTCGAAGCTGGCCTCGACAGCTCAGGAGTTGTAGGTGGTTCCGCCCATTCTGGATCATAGCGGTCTCTCCATGTCGAAAGCAACTCTGCAAGACTGACCAACTCTGCGCAGACTCGCGGAAACTCTCGGAAAATGAGGCCATCCTTCATCTCGGCCCAGTATTCGGTCTGTCGTACGCTCAACAACGCCTCGTCCCGCTTTGATCCTGAAAGGTACTCGGACACGTTGCCATCTCCTGCAGGCTGATCAATCCTCGGTGCCAGCGCCTCGAGTTCCGCTTCCTTGAAAGTCCCTGGCAACGCTCGTTTCGCAGGCAGAGGTGCCTTCCAAATGATGGTGCCTAGACTAAGTTCTGGATCGATCTCGTCCGGATATCTCCCGAAGTAGCATTCGCTGTCAAAGTCGGCCTCTAAATCATTCCCGCAGCTCGGTATGAGGTCTTCAGGTGGTAACGGATCACCATTGCCATCAAGCGCAGATTCCTTTGGCGCCACTGACGGAGCCGAGTTATGGCGACGAGCGTGTCGAGAGAAGTTACTGGGGGGCGGATGCCACGAGGATGGAGGTGGTGCACTTTGCGGTGTTGTTACACCAGGCTGCCAAGCAGAGTGCTGACTTGGGAAACTGCCATTCGCAGAGTAGCTGGTCGTGGGGGTGTGCTGTGGTGTGGGATAACTGGCGATGTGGGGTTGGTACGAGGGCTGAGTGTAGGCTGGCTGCTGATAACCGCCATGAGACTGGCCGTAGGCATTGTTTGGCCACCCAGATGGAGGCAGGTAGGGCAGGCCGGGCTGAGCAGGTCCCCTGTAGCCAGGTGGAGGAGGATATCGTGTTATGATCGGATTGCCCTTAGCTTTCTTTGCTGGAGGTGGTCCGTACCTAAACATGGAGGTGAGGCAGGTTAGCAGATGTGCTATGGGTTGTCTCGAGGGGGAAACCAGGTCTTCGATTCTTCCCGTTAGAACCCCGCATTGTGATGCCACGGACGTCCACAGGCACAGCTTCATGAGAAAAGGGACATGCAATGCCAGAGTCGACTCTCAGCCAAGTACTTCGGTGGATGTGTGTCGCAGCTGGTAAACAGGACAAATGGCATGATAAGAGCGGGAACATACCCCTGGTGACCATGGTGCGAGTACATATTGCGGTGATGGAAATGGAATGTCTCTTTTCTGGCGATACGAGAAGTGTTTTAAAGTCTTGCCAAGGCAATAGGACAAGTCAGTACGAGAGGAGTTGTGCTGGAGAATCAAAGAGATATCTGGCGAAATCTGTGCCTTCTTCTTGAGTGTGCTGAGCCGTATTCGATGCCCTGCGCTTCCGCTTTGGAGGGTGGAGTGGAGAGTGAGGCTAGGTTAGATGCCGCATCAGCTGGGTGTTGGCGACCGGCAATGTATCGAGCGGCGGTCTGCAACTCGGATGCGCCTGTCACGCTGTTGACTTCGGCATGGCGATTTATGTCGAAGGCCGGCGGAGGATCATGGCACAGTGGCAGTAATAATGGGAGAAGGAGACAATCAACAAAGGCCAGCACGGGCAGCCAAAATAAGATCATTTCGCTTGCTCCCGCGCCCGGCAGTAGCCTTAGCGCGATGGTCTGCATGTTGCTATAGTCCGCCGTAATAATCATGCATGCAACGCCGTCACACCTCCAGTGTCCAGCGCAAGCCAGGTTCGGCGGCGGCAACGTACATACTCCTCCCGCCACCATCATACTTGCCAGTATCCACTTGCATTGTCGATGATGGTGACAGCCAGTCTTGATGCGCCTTCCTTGCCCTACGAGGCCTCATTATCATAGATCGCCGCTTCTCTAGGCCTCAGGAGCAACGCCCTCACCCGCGTGCAGCAGTCGAGCAATGCCTGGCCTCCCTGGTATGCGCACACCAGTGCTCGTACCCCGATTCCATGCATCCCATACTGATCTCCAATGCAGCCAGCGTAGACCTCGACGAATGCATCGCCCGCTTGTACCGAAAGGAGCTCCTCGCCGACTCCGTCATCGAAGCAATATGCGCCAAGGCAAAAGAGCTGTTGATGAAGGAGAGCAACGTCGTGCACATCCAGGCGCCAGTCACAGTCGTAGGCGATATCCACGGACAGTTCTTTGATATGATAGAAATCTTCAAGATTGGTGGCTACTGTCCGGACACGAACTATCTCTTTCTAGGTAGGTCACGCGACCCGATGTAGCGGTGCATAGAGCGCGCACATCACGAGCAGTGGACCAGACGACATGCTGATCACGTGTCGCAGGCGACTATGTCGATAGAGGGCTTTTCAGCATAGAGACCATCTCTCTCTTGGTCTGCTTGAAGCTCCGATACCCGCAGCGAGTGCACCTCATACGTGGCAACCACGAGAGCAGAGGAGTCACCCAGTCATACGGGTTCTACACCGAATGCAGTCGAAAGTACGGGAACCCTGCAGTGTGGCACTACTTCACAGACATGTTCGACTATCTCAGCTTGTCCTGCGTCATCGACGACAAGATCTTCTGCGTACACGGCGGTCTGAGCCCAAGCATACACAGCATCGACCAGATCAAAATCATCGACCGCTTCCGAGAGATTCCTCACGAAGGGCCCATGGCCGATCTGGTCTGGTCAGACCCAGACAGCGAACGAGATGAATTCAGTCTGTCGCCACGAGGGGCAGGATACACTTTTGGCGCACAGGTGGTCAAGAAGTTTTTGGAAGTGAACAGCATGACCCACATCCTCCGAGCGCATCAGCTGTGCAACGAAGGCTATATGGTGATGTTCGATGACCGGCTGTCGACTGTCTGGAGTGCGCCCAACTATTGCTACCGATGTGGTAATCTGGCCAGTGTACTGGAAGTTGGTCCCGGTGGCGAACGAAAGTGGAATGTATTTGATGCCGCACCAGAGAACGAAGCACATAGACTGGAACAGCAGCAACAGCAACAGCATGCTGGCAATGACCCAGTACGGGATTATTTCCTCTAGACTTGAGCTCGTCGACCAGATCGATCACGCTTGGCCACCAGCGTTTTGGCACAAACATGCTTGCATTTACGGGATGTGCTATTACTGCATGAACCAGAGATACCACGATACAGCACTTTTTGGCATTTTCAGGAGAGAACGGCGCTGCGTACACTTTTGGACATGCTTCGTTATCAAGAACCGGCATCATTGTCCAACGATTGCTTTCCGACCATCAATTCTTGCTCGATCTTGACCGTCTCCTCCCAGTCCAACACCAAACTCTTCCTCAACCTCTTTCCCTTTTCATCTCCTATCTTCACCAGAGCAGGGTAAACGACAATCTCATCGGACATCAACGTACTCCACGCGAATTCCCACTCACTCTTCTGAACGAACAGCTTGTACCCAAACGCCGCACCGTTCTTGATCACGTTCTCCAAGTCTCGAACCCGAGCGCCGCCCTGACCCTTTGCGACATATGGTTGCAGGAGACACACGAGCGTCGTGACGAGGGTGTCGATATTATGTTCTCGAGCGTCGCCTGGGACGACTTCCCCATCACGGTACAAGGGTTCGAAGAGCATCCCCGAAGTCTCCCGCCATTTCGCGAAAGTCAGTTGCTCATCCATTGAAGTCATAGGCGGAAGAGTCTGGACGGTGGTGATGTCCACGCTTGTCACCCCCTCTGCGGTGACCGGTTTCCTCGGAATCGCATACCGCGTCCTCTCGACGACTTCCGGTCCTGCTGCGGCTCGCGCCTGACTCATCGCCTGCGCACACGCCACCAGTGCCGGCGGCAGTAATGTCCTGTCCAATGCCGCATCGGCTTGGATATACTTGAACACCGCCCACGCCACGAGTAGCCGGATGGCTTCGATCCTCGTCTCCGGGTTCCGGAGTAGTGCGTCCATGGTGACCGAGTTCACTGGCGCATCGGATTCCAGGATCTCTTCGAGCGTGGGCAAATTCGCATCGCAGAATTGTCCGCGCGAGGATTCTGAGATGGGTAAAGTGTGGTAGTAGAGTTCGGCGTGCGAGTGGATGAGGGAATTGAGGGATCGGAAGGAGGATTTGATTGCCGAGTCGGCTGGGTTGCCCAGACTCAGTGCCGTATCGGTCGAAGACGAGGAAGATGAGCTGGAGACGGACACTGCCGTGTTCGGCCTTGTCGCTAAGATTCGAGCTCCGTCGATTTGCTGCGTGGCCGAAGGACGGATTTTTTCTGAGAGGGAGAAGCTTTGTACACATCTGGCTCCGGCTTCGGTGGCTGCTGCATCGTCGCCGCCAGCAGCCGCGGCCGCGAGCTGCTTTCTCCTACGACCGACAAGGTAAAAGGCGAGACCGCATACCAGGACTCCAGCGATCGTGCATCCGATCCCGATTCCTGCGGCCCCGCCAGAAGAGACTCCGCTGGCCATATCGTATCGACTCCGAATTTTTATCTTCTTTCCTTCCCTCCCGCTTCTTCTTGGATTCTATATCTTCCACCCGCCCTCTGGCGTGGTATGAAAGCTGAGGTCGTCCGAATCCCTCCCAGGCGGCTGCAACGGTGGAGGAGGGACGTGAGGGTCGTTATTCCTCCTGTCTCCCCACGTTCGAGGCGCAGGCCGATCACTCTCGTATGGGGATCGAGGCCGGTGGAAGTCGTGTTCGTAGATCGGTCGGGTGTGTTTCTTACGAAGTTTTCGGAACGGTTTGGTGAAGTTCTTCCACCACGACGACATCGTTCGCGGAAGCTGACGTGGGTTTTTCAACAAAAACAAGAAGAGCGAAAAGGCAGCAGCGACGGGCGACGAAACGGAAGTCAATGGGCAGCCAAAGCGGCGGTCAGTGCAAATAATGGCAGGCAGGTAATTGCTTTGCAGGCAAACCTGGATGTATCTACTTCTTCTTCTCCTTCGTCTCTGCGACCGAGGGCATCCACTCCCCGGACCATGAGGCTTTGTCACAAGTCTTGCGCCAAAAGAAACAGGATTTCCCTCTTGCTTCAGCTTTAGCAACGAGATCGCTGACGTGAATTTGACTGACGACGCGTCCGACAAGGCCGCGTTTGCTCGTTCGGCGTTTCGGGTTCAGGATGACCCTGGGAGCATGAACCGCTGGAAACCTGGGCCATGCAGGATAGAGTTTTGAGAAAGGGCTCATTTTGCCTAGGGATTGACTGGGGGTGTTGGTGATCATCGGTGGAGGATTATTGTAGGCTGCCAGATTTTCATTGACAACCTGTTGCGATTCGCGAATGGTAACGCAAGATGACGTTCAATTTCTGATGGTGCAGTGAACGCATGTCGGATCGTACGTCGATGGTGGCTATTACTGGAAGATTGGCATTGGCGTCGACGTGGGTGATAAACTTTCTGGATCCGCCGCATCGAAGACGTGGTCGTTCTTGACAAAGATGGAGTCCCGGCTGGCGTAGTACAGTAACATTGCAGTGAGGCTGGACTGAACGTCAAATGTCAGCTGTAGATTTTGTATCGGCCGATGCCTTGCTTCGCTTGGTCACGTGACACACCCAGTTCTTGTAGTTGTGGTGAGAAAGCTAGGAAGTGAAGTCAACATTGGATGTACAAGATGATCGCTCAGTAGTGTCTATTCTCGACTGCATCGCTACCTCAATACCGCAGTCCCGTCAATTCGTCCGCAGCACAGCCATTGTGTCATTCCGGGCCGTGCCCTCACAGCTTCTCCAAGACAGCCTCCACGCCGGAGACGGTAACGGCCTGAAGCTCGGTCTCAATCTCGGCATATGTGATCTTACCGTGGTCGACAATGACAGCGAAGCGGCCGTTGCGATCACCTGGTGCGGTCCATCCGATCTGCTTGGCGAGGTTGGTCTCGAGGTCGCTGGCGAAGATGACGAAAGCGTTGTCGTCCGGGCTGCTGGCGAGGTTGACCTTCTGCCAGCCGCTCATGACATAGGCGTCGTTTGGCGCGATGATGATGAGGTTGTCGACACCCTTCTTCTTGAGCTCTGGGATCTTCTCGATGTACTTCGGGACGTGGTTGCCGGAGCAGGTTGGCGTGAAGGCACCTACAGATGCCATCAGTGCCATCTCACACTTGCATGGGCTTTTGTGGTCGTCTTACCTGGCAAGGAGACCAGCACCACCTTCTTGTCCTGGAACTCTTTGAAGGCGTCGTAAGTGATTGGGAGGCCGCAGACCCTGGGAAGAAGTGTTAGTACAAGCCAGAAAAGGCTCGCATCTGCAGAACAACGCACTTAGTGTCGGCGGTCTCGGTAGTCCATGGGATGTACTTGAACTTGACTGCGAGGATATCAGCATCAGGGCAGCGCCACCTGTCCATATCTACGACTCACCGCCCTCTGGGAAGCTCTCGCCGGCCGTGAGTCCAGTAGCTCCAGTCATGTTGGGCGAATTTGATGTGCTGAATTCGGTGGTATTGCGGAAGTGGTTGGAGTTGGAGGAAGCAGATTTGGATGCCGTGTGTAGCAGGAAACAGGAAGACGGCACTCACACTGTGATGGGCTCCGGGCAATTTACGAGATGACGTTGAGCGACTTATTGGGGCGAAGGACAGCGAGCAAGAGCGGCCGAGTATTTCCCATGTCCTCGATGATGCGATGTCGGATTCCACGCCTTTCGAATCTGTGACCCACCGCTCGCGTTCTCTGTCCGCATTGGTCTACAGGAAAGTTGGTATAATTGCTATCCTGGGATGGCGGTATCGGAAAGGTGTTGGTTGGCAGCACATTGGAGGCATGTTGCGGCAGCTGTTGGATGATAAGGCGCGTGAAGCACGAACTTTGGCAGCATTATTCCCAGTGTGCTGGGAAAGTATGGAAGAAGCTGTGAGAGCTTGACTTGAGCTCGAGACAAGGGACCGTGAGTCGAACCACTTTTTTTCTGTCTTCGGTCGATCTTTAGCCTCTTTCGTATGCTCTGATCTGATAAGATTACGCTCCCCAGGCACGACTTTCCCTGTACTGCACCGACCCCACGTTCTGGTACATCTACAGTCCACGAATTTAGCACGCAAATGAACCTCCCCCCCTTCACTCCCAACCCCGGTGCACCATACGAGGGGGCCATATGTGGAAGAAGGACTCATACGCAGGAGTCACCTGGCACCAGTCCTTGCTAACACGTCCCTTGACCGCGACAAGATCTCCTTTGCCGTCACAGGCTTGGCCAGAAAATCGTCAATGCCAGCCTCGATTGCCATATCTTTCTGACCTTGTCGCACATTTGCGGTCAAAGCGATAATCGGTAGCCTCCTCCCTATCAACCCCTCCTTTTCAAGCTCCCGGATCCGTCGAATGCATTGTAGTCCATTCATAACTGGCATCTCAATGTCCATGAGGATGATATCTATTCTAATCGTCGCTGTGACTTCAGACGCGGCGCTCGAAGAAGATTGCCAACAGTCAGCCTTCTCGAGCATCTCGAGTGCCTCTGCACCATGGTTGGCGGTGGTGACCGTACATTGCAGCATGCGCAGCTGCTTGGCTAAGACTTTTTGAATGATTAAATTGTCTTCCACCAGTAATACATGTAACCCGGTTTCCAGAGGCTTGTATAACTTCTCGAGTGATCGAGAAGGGCGCACGGAGCAATTCGATAGCCCGTTGACTGGTTCTCGATCGGCAGGAGGATGTTTCAGTGGTTCGAGAGGTACATTTCGAGTGGCTTCGGGATGGAGCTCAACTTGTGCCAATCCCAACACACCGTCATCTTCCAGAGGTGTGACGGGCCTTTCTGGTGGTGGAGCAGATTTCGATTCGATGTAAAACCCGAAAGCTGATCCCTTGCCCTCTTCCGAAGCCACTCCAATTTCGCCACCCTGCTTTTGCACCAGGTGTCGCGTGATGTACAGCCCTAGACCGCTTCCACCGTACGATACGTGCGATCTTGAAGTCAGCTGAGAGAATCTCTTGAAAAGCCTCCTCATTCCTCCAGGAGAAATTCCAACGCCACTGTCTTGAACAGTAAAGTAGACGTACACTTTGTCTTCGCCGTCGTTGAGTCGCTGTGCTGTTGGCTGCGTACGACCTGGGCTTAGGGACTCAAGGTCCATCCAGTGTAGTTCTCCGAACTCGGTGTCGAGATGCAATGGCCGGGTTACACGAGCCCCGTAGATCACAGAGATGGTTCGATTGGTCGAGAGAAATTTGATGGCGTTGCTGACCAGATTAACCAGTATCTGAGCAAGACGACCTGAATCGAGGAACAAGTAATCGAGTTTTGCGTCGTCCGGTGATTGATCTCTCATCATCGTTATCTTCGTACCATTCATTAATGTCTCGCCTTCAAACATTCTGAGAGAGGATTTCACCGACTGACTGAGGTGCACGAATTCGGCATTGATGGACAGCATGTGCGATTCCAACTGCGCCAGCATCAAGACATCGTCAATGATCCGCCGTTGATGAGCCGCACACACAAGTAGTGTCGATGCGGCAGCAGCATTGTCTTTGCTCAGTTCGCGCCATGATTCTGTCCCGGTGGCGCCATCAGCAGGTACGCCATTTGCGATACCGTCTGCCAGCTGTGTCATTGCTGAGAGGGGGTTCCTCATCTCGTGACACGTGATGTCTATGAATTCTTCCTGTCGTCTCCTGGCCAAGTTTGCTGCTGCGGCGTTTCGCGATTGTATTCCCTCCGCCCATTTCTGGTGGCTAATGTCGGTCACATACCCATATAGATGCGTCACTGTTCCTTCCGTCGTCACAGGAAAGCACATTGCCAGTATCCATGCTGAAACCGGCTGCGTGTCTTCATCTTCTTCCACGTGAGGTACCCACTGTCGAACCAGACGAAGCTCACGTATGTCGCGGGGCGCTCCTTGAAGGAGTTCCTCCAGTAATTTGCGATTGGAGTCACGTTCGTCAATCGCAAGAACTTGCCTAAAATCCTCCATGTCCGGCTTCGATGGGTCATGTCCAGTTATTGCATAAAATTGATCATTTGCCCATTCGATTTTGGAATCAATCCCTACTTGGACCATGCCCACGGGCGCGCTGAGAGCGAGGTGCCGCAATTTCTTCTCGCTCGCGAATGCGCGTTCCTCCAAAAGACAGTGGCGCCGTTCGATGTCTGCTTTCGAGATTGAGCTCGCCCACTTCGCCTGTATCTGCAAAGCCAAATCCGTAATACTGGTCTTCGTAGCCTGATCGTAAATTCGTCGAGGGTTCGTTGCCTGTATGTAGAAGCCCAATAGAGTGTTGCCTACAGCAAGAGGCACAATGAAGATGTCTCGCGAAGCCTCGCCGTACCCGCGCCACTCAAGATTCTCAACGAGAGAGTCATATGTCGCTGAAAAATCGCTAGTCTGGCGACTTAACGTAAGTGGCTGCTTTGTAGATAACACTTTTCGCAAGAATGGCACAAACCCCTCCTGACTGGTCTCAAGTCTGGCGCTCTCTGGCGCACTGCGATGGTCTTTCGTCAAGCCTATGCTGCCGCAAAGACGAAGGTCATCAATATCATCTTCAACGGTTTCGTCATATTCATAAATCAGAGCAGCAGGAATGTCCCATGGATTCGTTTTCAATGCTTCGATGATTGCCACACACGTTTCGTTGGGCGAGAGCGGAGGTATCCCGGCGACCAAATCGACTACTCGTCTGCGGCGCTCGAACAATTTTTCGGCGGTGACTTCGACCACTGTATTGTAGAAGCCTTCGATCTCTCCGCTGTCGCCACGGAGAGGAATGTATTGACCCCGGAAATATGTCTCTTCCACGTACCCATTCCTTTCAGGAAACAATACTATATCATCGACATCTGCACTCATGCCGGTAGCCAGAGCTTGATCGAAGATAGGCCCCAGTACGTGACCTACCTCTGGAAAGGCATCGTCAAACCCGTGGCCCATCAGAAATGGGTGAGCCGCTCCTAAGCAAGGCGAGAATTGTTCATTGTAGAAGCAGGTCTTGTCCGGACCCCAGTAGACACCAGCGCCGCGACTGTCAGCAAAGACCATGGAAGCATAACACCTTAACGCAGGCCCCCATTGCTCTTTTGGGCCCAAAGGAGTTTCACTGTAGTCCGCATTGAGGAAGATTTCATTGTGCGTTGTTCTTGGAATCGAATCGAGCCAAGAGTGACACGACTTAACCTCCCCAGTCCCCGCGCACGATTGGCTATTTCCATCTGGTGTGGTCCGTTGTTGCCCGGTGGGAAGGACAGCCTCGACTCCTGCCGGAGGAGACTGCGTCGTCGCAGATGGCATGCCGAGGCTGAAAATTGCAATGGCGAGGTCGAGTCGCGTTGCTCTCTGGCGCGCGAGCGCCGTCAGCTGTCATTCGATCCTGCAAACATGACGGCCTGGGTGCGTCGGCGAGATTCAGCTCACGAACAGATGTTGTAGACAGAGGGCAGGCAGGGCAGCTAATGTACACACAGGTACATCGGGTCGCGGGCACGTAGTTGATTGAGATCCTGCCCTGCATAAAGTTGGAACGATCACGATCTAGATCGTGGCAGACGTGGCTGATGAGGAGGCTGGACTTCACGTGATGCAGCACTCACCGTATGCGGCGTGAATATCGCCTGCCGAGCTTTTGTGACAGGTGTCAAGAAAGGGACAATCCACAGAAAGCGCAGGAAAGCAATCCGCCCATCTGGAGTGTACCAAGACTGGGGTGTGCATGCTGTTATATAGCAGGGTCAGTCGATATGTGCGTACTTCGGCAGCGTACGGGAACTTTGCCATGCTAGCGGCGTTTCCCGCACGACTCGTGGTATCGATTTCACAATCTCGACACATCTAGATTGGCTCGAGCTCGGAGTCCTTGCAGCGTTGATGGACACGCGGCGAATCAGTATGGAAGCAGGCCTTGAAATCATCTCCAGCGCCGTCCCACGCATCCGCCGACCCATGAATGTAAGTGATCTATGGCCAGCACAAGGCGCTGTCCTCTGACCGATCTACTCGCTGTTGTGAGCCCATCGTCACCGGACTTCGCTGCGCGAAAAACGGGAGAGCTCGTACAATATTGCTACCCTCCACTAGCGTGACACTCTTGACTAAAGCCAGAGCCTTTGCGCTTGTATGACCACATCCTTCTACGCATCTTGAGGGACAACCTTCCCCTGTTTATCTTTGACAAGGCCAGATGTGAGAATATCTGCTAGGCTATGCTGACCATTAGCATTCATCCAAGCAGGAATTAATAAACAAGAACTGTAATGCCATAATCCGCGATCAGGCTTGAAGCGTTTGCATTGTTCCACATCAATGTTCGGAACAGGTCTGTGAATTTTACAACAGTTTCATCATTGGAAGAGCGTTAGGATGATGAGATGCTAAACTTACCTCAGCTGTGAAGAGAGCCTGATTTCGATAGGCGCGACGGTGATCAGTGGCAAGAGGCTCGAAGCGATCTCCAGTGATCGGGCACAGCAGGGTTGAAGCTGACGTCGAACTGGCTATAAAGGTGTAGGTGCACCGAGAGATCTCCACCTTCACCATTTCGCGCTTCGACAACTTTTTTGTTTAGCGGCACAAGCCAGTGACTTGAATCTACCACGTAGGGTCACAGGCTTACTTCAAGACTAATCGGCCAGCCTGAACTATTGACGGCTTTGCGCCCCCTTGCTTTCGAATGCTGTGCGCTCCCGCGTTGGCCAGGACCACGCGTACCGAAGAGTCCTTTCCTGGGCGCTTCTCCTTGCTATTGATGGATGAGAAGGCCGGAGGCGCTCGACCGGTGCCTTTGACATCGGCTGCGACTTCGACAGGCTCACCAGCTGGGACTACGACAGGGGCTGCTGGTTTTGCAGCGACGTCCTTGAATTGGATCGAAGAGGCTGTTGTACGAGTGCTCGACGCCAGACTGCTCCAGGACGCTGACCGCCTGCTCGAGTGCGAAATCAGACCAGGAGTATATGTCGCAGCGTCTGAGCCTCAGACGGAGAAGCTCATCTCGTTCTGCGCCATTGACATGCTGGGGGCGAAGGCATCCCAGCGCCCGTCATCCTCGACTGCGGTGTTGGGGGGAGCAGGCTGAGACACCAGCAGATGAGGGTGCTGATAATCGACCTTCCGGAAAGCAACCAGAACTTCGGAAAGGTTCACAGCCGTAACGGGGCTCTTGAAGGGTACTTCGCACACCGTATTGAATATCTGGTGGATTTTGAGAGCTCGGTGAGCCGCAATCTGCAGGAAATTGCTCAAAACGGAAGGCTGGCCCAGCAAAGGTCACCGTCAAAGAGCGGCATCCAAGGATCACCCAGGGAGGCGCTCGAATGCACACCACCTGCCAGCCACGGTACGTATAGACACCGTTCTGCCAGTCGATAGCTCGCCAAGACGCTTGGTCGAATTATTGAGGATAGGCACCTCCTCGTCCCACACAGCTTCAATGTCGTTATGGCTGGTGTCATGATGACAGGCATCGGTGGTGGACTTCGTGGCAATTGCCGGCATAGAGCATTCCACCAGGATGAGCTGGCTGCCAACCTTGTGCGCGGCTTCTACCGCAGCCGAGATGGTACGATTCAGCCCTTGAGCTGAGAAGGCACTCGTGGGCCGGTGTACCCGAATGATGTTGACGACAGCTAGAACTGGCCGGACGTTCCTGTAGCGGAGGGCGGTTTCAGATTCGTCTGGCCGCTTGGTCAGTGCAAGGGTGTAGGTCGCGAGGTAGGCTCGAACATGAGTGATGTCGGGACAGAACACCAGCTTCAAGGTGCGTGACGTCGCAAGGAGGCGCAACGTCGGGGTACGCCAGAGTCGATTCAAGCGTTCTGGTGAAGTGTGATTCGCGTCAGGGAGGCCATTTGACGCAAGATGCAGCGACTCGAGGAAGGCGGCTCTCGTCGAGCATACCAATAAAGTCGATGGCGGCGCATGGGAATTGAGAATGTGCTGCAGAAACTCCAATATGCTGGTGTTCTCCAGTACGACGGGCCGAGTTGATGCCATGTTGTCGGATGACCTGACTTGTGGCCTGACGTTTTGAATGGTTGAAGCGAAGCTGCGTAACAAGTGAGGCCAGGCCGGTCAAAGCCAAGGTGATTCTGAGCTCCGAGCAAGGGAAGTCACGTAGGGCCTCACATCGGGCACGCCATGCCAACCGAATCGTCAGACACGAATGTCTTCAGACTCATCCAGAACTGAGGGAAGCTGGGTCATACCGCTCAGTTCCGATGGGCGAACCCGTGGCCAATGCTCCAGCGATGGCTCGGAACATAGGACCATATGCACATGCGGGTCGTGAAGCGCGTGTTACCTCGCATGATGCGGAGGCGTCGAGATTGAATGGCAGAAGATGGTGAAGCAGAAGATTTCGTGCCTGGGTCGCGGTTCCTTGGCATGGGTGGTCCCTGCACTGCACGACCACACCTTCCTTCCCCACCAGCGACTATCGGGCATAGAGGAAGGCGACGCTCACTGAAGGGCAGCTGCATCCCGGGTCGCACTTGCTTCAGCGGAGTGGTACAATGGAGTCGATCTCGAAGATCAGCTCGCTGCTGGAAACAGGTATGCGATGCACAGGGCGACGGGCGAGATGGAGAGCATCCGCTGGGAACTACATGTAGCCTTACCGCCGCCAACGCTGACGCCGCCGCCAGCACGCGATTTGACGCTCGAGGCTGCCCGAGATGCTGGACCGCGGAGGAGCACGAAGGCGCTGCCGGCGCAGCAGATCAAGAAGATGCTCGACAGCCGGAATGAGAGAGAGGTGCTGGATGGGCTGCGGCGAGTGGTTGCGGTATGCCGGCCTGCGCTGATCAAGAGCCAATGTGGTACTGTACATACGAGCTGCTGTTGATACTGGATATAGATGCAATACTCCAATCCTCCTCAGCCGACGTTGACCTTCTTCCCCGCCGTGCTGAAGACCCTGTCCTGGCAATACCCGTCCACCAGGCCGCTCGTATACAACTACTTGATTCATCACGCCGAGCACGATCCCGACACTGCCCTGCTGGCCATCAACACCATACAAAAGTCCTTGTCGGACACCAATCCGAGAGTGAGGGCGATGGCCCTCAAGACCATGTCGGGCATTCGAGTGCCCGTCATCTCCCAGATCGTCAGTCTGGCCATCAAGAAGGGCACCAGCGATCTGTCTCCTCTGGTCCGAAAAGTGGCCGCTTTGGCGTGCGTGAAGTGCATCAAACTCGACCCGAATACACGACCGCAAGTGGAAGGATATTTGGCCACTCTTCTGGCCGACAAGCAGTACTATGTGGCGGGAGCAGCAGTGCAAGCCTTCATGGAGATATGTCCAGACCGCTTACATCTGGTCCATCCCAACTATCGCAGACTCTGCAGGATGGTCGTCGACATGGACGAGTGGGGTCAGCTTGCAGTCATCAAGCTCTTCACCATATACTCTCGAAAGTGCTTTCCCAAGCGGACGAAGCGAGTCAAGAAAGCTGCCACCCAGGAACAGCGTGCCAAGGACTTCTACGAAGAGCTGGACCCTCAAGAGGAGGATGAGGACGATCTCGAGGAGGTTGAGGATATCGATCCAGATCTTGAGCTCTTCTTGAAGTCCATACAGCCTCTTTTGTCGAGTCGCAATTCAGCCGTCATTGTCGCAGTGGCGCGGGCTTATCTTTACCTCTCACCTGCACATCATCTCCCGCAGGCCATCGGACCACTCATAGCGCTGCTGAGATCACCACAAGACATTCAGCAGGTTGCGCTCTACAACATCGTACAAGTCTGTCTGATGAATCCGATGCATTTCGTGCCCTATTTTCGACACTTTCTGATACGATCCACCGAAGCCCCGCACATTTGGCGTCTCAAACTTGAGATCCTCACCCTCATCTTTCCATACAGTGGAAAGGAAACGCAAGATCTCATTTTAGCCGAGCTTGAACACTTCTCCAAAGGCCACAACGCCCACCTCGTTCGCGAAAGCGTTCGAGCAATCGGTCGCTGCGCTCAAGCCTCAAACGACGCAACCTCACGCCGCTGTCTCTCTCTCCTCCTCAAGCAAATTCGGAGCGCAGACGCTACACTCGTCGGCGAAGCTATGGAGGTCATCCGCCACCTGATCCAGCGAGCGCCAACCTCGCACCGGAAGACCGTGATTCGGCTAGCCAAAAACCTCGACACTCTGACATCACCCACAGCGCGTGCCAGTATCGTCTGGCTCGTAGGAGAGTTCGCAGGCATCGATCCAGAAGATAACATAGCCCCCGATGTCCTCAGGATACTCATCAAGAACTACCCTGACGAAAGTGACGAAGTCCGAGCACAAATCATCCTGTTGGCCGCCAAGGTGTATCTTCATTTCCTCAATGCCAAGAACGAGAAGCAGAAGGCTCTTGATGCTCTCAATCCGGAACAGCCAGCACCCACGCCTCTGGTCGAAGCAGGAACTGACGAGGAAGGAGAAGGATTCCGCGAAAACGCCTTCGCCTCTCCACAAAACAAGTCAGACGCGCAGGACGAAGAACCCCCTAAGCATCCGATCCAACTCCTCTACACCCACACCATGTCCCTCGCCCGCTACACACCCTCCTACTCCCTCCGCGACCGCGCCCGCCTCTTCCGTTCCCTCCTTGCAATCGAGTCTTCCACCGAACTCGCGTCCTTGTTACTCCTTGCTCCCAAACCCGTCCCACAAGCTCCCTCGCCCTCGGAATCGCGCAAGGACCTCTTGTTGGGGTCCGCGAGTCTGGTCATTGGACAAGATGGACTGAGAGGGTACCAAAGTCTGCCGGAGTGGGTGAGGGAGGGTGAGGAGCCGGACGCGAAGGTTCGAGATGAAGAGGGCGGTGGAAGGCGGGAGGAGTATCGGACGGAGAGGGAGATGACGGCGGCGCAGAGGTTGGATGAGCAGGCCGCTGCCGATCCGGGTTATACTGGGACGAAGGTGGGCAAGGAGAAGAGTTTGGATGCCTGGTTGGATGAGTCTGAGGAGGAAGGAAGCGAAAGCGAGGAAGATGGGAGCGAAGAAGAGGAGACAGAGTCCGAAGAGGAAGATGAGAGTGAATACGAGACGGATAGTGATGAAGACGATGAGACGGCTGGATTGGTCAGATAGCACAGCCTATGAGAACAATCCTATGACTCGCGGATCAGCGGCAATGAGGGCTTGACAATCCGCTTCGAAATCGCACTCTTCCTGTCCCTTCACCGCAATCTTGAGTGTCGCCGCCGTCTTCTTCAACTCCTCTCTCAATCCTCCTATCCCATCCCCCGCCTCGAGTTCGTCGATCTTCAACCAACACATCGTGACGCCCTTCAACACCTCCCCTCTATAGATGTGCATTCTCGGCCAGGTATTCCTGATCAGCGCTTGCATCGCTTTCACGGCCTGCTCGAGCGTTGGGACCGTGGCCGTCCCGAGCGGATTCGCGAGACTCTCGGACAGCATGGGCAGAACGTATTTGATATGCTTGACACTCTCGATCCCCAGCTCGTCGAGGTAAACGCTGAGATGGGAGAAGAGGACGGTCAGGATTCGCGGGTGGCTGCTGCAGTGGGTGTAGCCGAAAATGATGCCTTTTCTGAGGACGGCGTCGAGGGATGGGACGCGTTGATGCGAAGCGGTGGCGGCGAAGCGGACTTTGGATAGAGTGATGAGGGCCGGATAGAGGGATGTGAGGAGGGGGATGGATTCGTCTTCGGGCGTGATGGTCGGGATGTAAGTGAGGCAGGGCATGAGGGCTTCTTCGAAGACTTCGCCGAGACCGGTGCGGTTGAGGAGGTCCGAGGGTGTTGTTTGAAGCAGAGTGTGGATGAGGTCGATTCCGATCCGCTTGTATTTCGTTTCCCAGTCATCAACTAATGTCAGAAGTGGTGGGATCACGAGTGGCCAAATCTCAGGGACCATGCGTTCGTTCAAGCTATTGACTACCCAGTGTAGTACATCCAGAACATACGCATCCTTGGCGCTCTTCCACGGCTTGTTGATTGTATCGTCCATGGACTGCATGGTCGTCTTTTGTGGTAGCTGTTCGGTGGTGACCTTGCGGCCATGCTCAGTTACCGTTCTTGGCTTGGCCTTGATGAAGAGAGGACGGATCGTAAGCTTTAGGAAGTGACGTATAAGGTCGAAGGTAAGCTCACCGTTGGCTTGATGATTCTTCACCTCTTCAATGGCTTGTTGCGCATCTGTGGCATGAGGATTGCGTAGTTGCCAGGCCATGACGACGTCGAGGGCGTCCTTCATCCATGGACCTGGAGGTGTGCCGATGGCCTTGGCGAGGGATTTGCCATCAAGCAAAGGTTTCAATGTACAGGCTTCCGTGATGTCGAGAGCGTGTAGGTGTTCGATGAAGGTCACGTATTTGCGCTCAATCGCTACGCTCTGTTAGCTCGCTGAGAAGGAATTAAGATACACTAGTTTACCTTCGACTTGCTTCTGGTTGTCTGCAATCTCAACCAGCAAGGAATACAAGATCTGGCTCCTCCAACTAGCTCCCCAACGGCGTATTGCCATTCCAAGCATATCACGAGCGGCAGGATCCTCGCCTTCGAACGTTTTGTCTGGGCGTCGTTTTCTGTCGTATACTTTGTCAACCACATCGGATATCTCCGTCTGGTTGCGCACAGAGGCATTGATGACTTCGCTAACTTTGTTTGGCACTTTGATGCCTTCTCGTGCGACGATCACTGGCACCGGAGGCGGTGCCTTCTTACCTGCCTCCGTGGGCACAGGTTGAGGAGCATCGCGATAAGGAATCATTGCAGCGAGTACCCAGGCGAGGTATGATTCGTCACTATTGCTTGTCAGGGTCTCTTGGAGAGTACCACCGGAGCTGAGTATCTCATCGAGAGTGTCCACCCAAATTTCCCAACCCCCGGTGTCTGGCTCGTAGTGTTCTTCCTTTGCAATGACCGGATCGGAGAAAATAGTGTCGTAAAGTCCCAGGGAAAAGATCAGTCGCATTGCTTCATGCGGGTGTGGGCCTGTCAGTGCTTTCTCAAGCTCCGTCCCGACGCGTTCTCGGCTTATCTTTCTTCGGAGCTCGTGCTTGATGTCCTCATTACTCATGGCCTGGAGCGCTGCAGCATCGATGCGGTATTCCAACCTACTGGCAAAACGAATGAGTCTCAGCACACGAAGCGGATCATCTTTGAATGTCTGGTATGGTTCGAGGGGCGTCCTTATGAGCTTTTGCGCCATGTCCTCGTGTCCGCGACCAGTGAAGTCTTCGATCTGCTCGGTGTTGATGTTGTAGAAGATGGCATTGACCGTTGCATCACGACGGAGAGCATCTTCTTCTGGAGTGCCGAACTCCATTTGCGGGTTCCGGCTGTCGTCAGAATATGTCTCTTTCCTCAAGTTGACCAGGTCGATGTCGAGCCCGAGAATGCGCATGGTCGTCGTCTCCAGGTGCTTCGATTTCTCCGGATTGGCTTCAATCTTGTGCAGACCTCCAACAGTCTTAGATTTGTTAGTAGCTCCAGCTTTCTGGCTCTGCTTCTCATTTGCAGCAATAGACTCCAGACCATACTTTTCCAGGTTCCCAGGAATTTCCAGGTACTCCTTCAAACGCAGACCGAATTGGTAACCAGTCATCTTGTTGATAGCGACATCAATATCGTGGCTGTCCACGCCCAAGAGCTTGTCGCGGACCCATCCTCCCGTGAAGCGTAAAGTGACGGGTTGTTTGGCGAGCTCATCCGGGACCGGAATTTGACTCTCTACGCCAGATGGCGCTGGCGAGTGATCGACGTATCTCGCAACATCAAGTAGCAGATCTCGGAGGGTGCTTTCCACTTCTGTCAGTTCAATCTTTGTGGGCACCGTCGACTCATCGTCGACTTCCTGGACGAGCAAAGGCGACATTATGGAGGAGTATCGCCGAGATGATGGAAAGGAGTTGTCGAGTCTCCTTCGCTTTCTGCTTTCAAGTGACGTTGCGATTTGTCGAACCGCAGACATACACAACGGAGCTCTGCATTGGATGTGGCGTGTGGTGGACTTCCGATCCAAATGAGTTGAGAATGCAGATAAATGTCTTCTGCTCGACCAGTGAGTCAGTCTGCGGGTGGACCGAAGCATTCACCGGTCCTGAGCAAGGTGTATTTGGCATACAGTCCCGTGAAATGCGCGATGGTGGTGTTCGGGCGACGTCTCCAATCGGGTGGGCAGTGCTCCGGTGTTGGTGAATGCATGGTGGTCGATTGTTCGCGTAGCAAGAGTTTTGGCAGGTGTAATTAGTCTCATGCTCCAGACCCTGATTCGCCCGCTGTCAACGACTTTCCGGGCGGGCGTGGAGAAGCCGAGACTCAGCAGCGGCTGACGACCATGTCATGTCGCTGTGGCATCGGATCTGCGCCGTGCCATTCACTGTACGACCAGCAAGCAAAGACATGAGGGACTCGCATACCACCGCCACCCCACAGCCATAAAATCGCCGTCGCCAATGCCAAACCCACCCGTCGCCCATCTGCTCTCCGCCCGAATCGCAGCTCGAGGCTTTGTCGCCCATGCCCGATCCAATATCGCCGCAGGAGTCTGATTCGGAATCGATCTCTGTGCACAAACGGAGGCTGGGAAAGTCGCCTCTGTCCTCCATATCGACGCTGCCGTATCGCCGCAGCAATGCCTCGCTCTCGAACCTTTTCTCCTCCACCACATCCCTCCCTACTTGGCCGGGCTCAGCATCTCCGAGCCAGTCAGGTACGGTGACGCCCACCGCCGCAGCCAGTAATGGATCGAGATTCTCGCCGGCTGGCTCAACCATCAGGTCCCCTTCGCCTGCTTCTTCAGGTCAGATCAGTAGTAACGATGTGCGAGCTCTGATTCTGCGTGCATTCTCGCCGCACGTGTCGGTGTTAGCTTCACAAGACACTGAGGAGCTTGTACGGCATAAGGGCATCAATGGCGGTCTCTTAGAACTGCTGAGGCCTTTTGGCGAGCGGATCCAAGGCAAGGTCACAATTCGAGACAGTACAGGAGTCAGCAGGTCGTGGGACGACTTCGCGATTCGTTTCGCGGGTGTGAAGGATGGCTTGGAGAGTCCTCGCAGTGCAGACAGGAGCAGTACTGACTCTGCTGCATCCGGCAGAAGATCTGGCAACACGTCATCTATGCTCGAATACAAACCAGCCAGGCTACGGACCGGAGGTGACGTCCCCCAAATCGAGGAGTTGGTCGAGCGACATTTGACCTTCTACGAGGAGAATTCTGGCCCGGTAGAGGCCAGCTACATCACCGCCAAAGACATCGCGCAGACTCACGATCCCTTGCGCACGTCTCCTTTCTATTCTTTGTACCTACGTCGATTATTGTCTGGACTACCAATGGCACCTTCTGAGACGCTAAGCCATCCGGTAGCAGCTGTTATCGCTATTTCTTCACGATCAGCCTCCCCGATAGAAGAGCTTCGGAGTCTCTACGATTCCTCTAATACAGGCGAGCACCGGCTGCCGCAGTGGGTGCATAATGAGTTCCTACGCTACTACGTTCTGATTCATGACGAGGACTATGACGATATCACGAAGTCGATGGCGCTGTACGATCAGATGAAGCGACATTTCGGCCTGCATTGCCACCTACTGCGCCTGCGTAGTACGCAATGTGTGCCATCGGACGATGACAGTGTGAGGTTGCCTTCGTGCGAGTGGACCGCAGCTGCGGAGGAGCTCGCGGAGATTACTCACCACGAAACCAATGAGGACGAGGATGATACTGCGCCTTACATATTCGAAACTGATGCAACGGCAATACGCGCGTTCGTTCGCGAGATGGTCACTCAATCTATCATACCCTCTATGGAGCGTGCATCAGCGACGTGGAATGATCAAGTAGCCTCTCGGAGAAGAGGCTTGAGCGGGAGGTTCATGTCTCTTTCGAAGCGCTTTACGACTTTTGGTGGCCGAAACTCGTCCGGACCGACACTAGGAGGCGCTGGCAGCAATTACGACAGCTTGCAAGGTTTCTATAGACCAGAGGCCCCGGAAGCTGTCATGCGCAAGCTAGGAGACTATGCCATGATGCTTCGCGACTTCAGATTGGCGCATGGGACTTTTGAAATTCTCTGCCAAGACTTCAAGAACGACAAAGCCTGGAGACACTACGCGGGTGCCAACGAGATGGCTGCGGTGAGCTTGATGCTAGTAACTGGAACGAGCAATAAGATCCGGATAGAAGGCATAGACCAATACCTCGAGACCGCTTATTATTCTTACGTCACTCGTGTCGGGGCGCCATATAATGCACTCCGTACTCTCATCCTGGGTACGGAACTGCTGAAGATGCGAGGCGGAAACGCGCTTGACGATGCGGCTCGGTGGGCGAACAAAATCCTCGATGATAGATTGGTAGGGGCTGTTGGTCACGCTCTGCTCATGGAGCGCATCGCTACCTGCTTCACGGAAAGTAGAGCTGGGGGCGGTCTGGTAGACAACAACAGAGAACGCAAAGCGGCTTTCTGGAACTCACAAGCGGCCGACGCCTGGCTACGGCTCGAAAAAGCATCACAGGCAGAGAAATGTCTTTCAGAGGCGTTTCGTCTTTACGGTCTCGAGCACGACGAAAGTGCCGTCGGTTTCGAACACATGGCCGCATTCCTCTACTCGCTTCAGGACACTGTGACCGCGAATCGTGGTGGAGTGCACCATCTCGACGAAGAAGACCTCGTTGACGACCTCGTTGAGCCAATACAGCAAGAGACCGAGCAACTGAGCCAGCAACCAGGCCCCGCCGGACCAGCTGGCCATGGCCATCGAAAGAGCCTAAGCACGGGAGCGGCACCACCGATCGGCACGTTGGGTAGTGCTCACGCGCATAGACGAAGCTTGAGCTCTACAACTGGGCCGCCGCCAATTCTGGCGTCTTTCGATCCGCTTGGTGCGATGCCAAGCGTGTATGAAGGCACTGGCTCTGCGCCAACAGCGCAGGACGCACCTTTGAGTCCTGTACGGGAACGTAAAGATAGACGGGACGATGGATTCGAGTGAGGCTCGAGCGGAGGTCTTGGCACTGTGAAGCATTAGCGATGGCGTGTGGGCGTTCTGGGCAGCATCCGCATGTGATACACAGAATATGTATGTAAATCCAGCGAAGACGATTTGACGTACTACTGCCCCACGTTCTTGCCTGCCTATCTTTCGATACGCGATTGCCTCTCTACAACGACGTGGACGTGGTTCTCCATACCATGCCACAGCACACGTGCCCTTCCTACAGCTTCCAGCCCCGATCTCTCACCGCCGACACCCATCACAACATCCAAGAAAGCACACCCTACTCGACCACTTCAACAATGGGGGAAACCCTTCGAACGACCATCAGCAGATCCGCACACAGCCGAATCCCACCAACCTCCTCCCTGGCCCCTAAATAACAAGCGTAATCGTCATCCTCTTCCACATCTCTATCCTATATCCTCACCCCCCTCCAACTCCAAGCCCCACTCCACCACCATACCCTCTCCCGAAGTACAAACCCCCCCCCCCCCCGGTGGCGTCATTGGTCTCGCCACTGCTTCTGCAGAAGAAGAAGAAGAAAACCTCTCACACCTCGATGTCCCTCCAAAACGAGCCACGCGCACGCGGACACGCGCACACCAAAACCACCACCAGACGTCCGAATTTTTCTCTCTCTCTTCCCGTCGTCTCGTTCCCTCAGCCTCTCCCAAATTTGGACTGGAAAATAATTTCTCATTAGGAGATGGGAATGGACAATCGGTCTTTTTTTTCTTGCTTTGGCTTTTTTTTCCCCCGCTTTATGGGGGGAGACCTGGTTTTTTCTTTTTCCCTTGATGGAGGAGGACACGGTAGAGGGGAAATGTTGAGACTTGGCTGGTGTTCGGGTTGAGGATGGGGAATGGCATATTGGATTCCGTCACTGAACGGTCTTCCACAGGAAGGGATCTTGGTGTCCCGTGCTGGCGGTGGTTTGAGCGGCCAGGTGAACATCACGTCGGCGGCTTCTGCTTTGCATTCCACGCAGCATCGCATCGCAAAATGTAACACATCACTTCGAAGCGGAGGTCACGATTCAGAACGTCTGATGCACGGCTGCAATTTCGTACCGCTCAGTCCTTACTATTTTCACCTCCATCTCCTATTTACCTCCCCCTCTCTACACACACGAGCACAAGCCTCCGCGGGCGCAGCTCGTCGACGTCTGCCACCACCATCTATCCCCGATCGATGCATCCGATCCTATGCCTATGCCTTAGTCTGCCCAAAGTGTACAATTTTCGCTCAACTCTCCCGAGAGCTGCATTTTTCCAAATCTCCCCCGTGATGTTCGCAACACAGAAATCCATTCTGTGGCCAAAACGCAAGAAGTCTTCTTTTCTGCCCATCCAGATCCAGTCCCAGAGCATTGGTAAAAACGACACGGCGGAAAACGCTTCGAGCATGCTCCCAACCAAAATGATAAGTGGGCCAAACCCAGAAGGCGGAGGGGTATCACAGCGCTTTCCCGAACAGAACGCGAAAAGTTGTAGTAAAGCATCCAGGCAATACAAATCCAAAGAAAAGAGTCAAAAGTTCCGGTGAGGCTTCCAGATGCCGGTCGCGGAGAGCTGATTATGTAGGTAGTCTGGTGTCTTCCGCGGTCCCAAAAAAAAATCCCGAGTGCTGATTACTTTGTTAAGGAGTGTCGTTGGAATCGTCATACGTGCTGCGGCCGTGTAACTACGCAATACGTTTGGATCGTTCCGGTAGGTTGGAGTATAGACATATGAAAATTGATTCATGGCTCTAGTAGGAAGATGACGGTTCTCGAATCGATCGAGTGGTCCCACAGTCTCGTAGCGGGATGTCATTCGTCCTTGTGTGATTCAGGGATTGGTGGCTGTGGAGATGGTGGATTGTCTCGACTGGCGTCTCGGCTCACGTCGAATGAGGCTCGGCTGCGAGGGACGTCAAGAAGCTTTGCGCTACCTGAGGAGAATTGGCGGGAGTGGCGACCGCCAGTTTTCACGCTCGTGGCACGCGCAATTTGTGGGTGCGGTGATTCGGGTTCAAAACCGTCGGACTCGTCGCCCTGCTCGGCGTGGACTGAGCGCTCGTATGGGGTTGCGGTGGCTTCTTGAGCGGAGAACTCCTGGACAAGACCTTCTCGCGATATCAGGCGTGGGTCTCGCTCCACCAAGGTAGGTCTTCTGCGGATTGATTCATGCACCGTGAATGCTTCGCCTGGAGATGGATCTGGCTGGACTTCGTCCTCGCTCTCTTCAAAAGGACTGTTCAGGCCGCGACCTCGCGAGTGGATATTTCGGCTGAGGTACTCCGCGTCCTTGTCAACACCGAGTTCCTCATAACTGGCGGTAAACTCAGCATTTCGTTGTTTGCCGAGAGTTTTGCTCAACGCCGATTGATGAGATTGGCGCTTGAGCGAGCCACTGGCGAGCCAAGACCCCTCAGAGTCAATTGACGCTAGTGAGCCGGACATCTGGTGGTGACTGCGAAGATTTTGGCCGATGGGCGTGTCATTGCGATTACCCATGACGACGTCAGTCTCAGCATCTCTCTGCTTCATACCAGGAATATCGAGCGGCGCAGCTTTACCGGATCGCTGAAACACGGCTGCAGCGCCAGCCGAAGTTGAGACGTCAGGAGACTGTGTCCTCGAGTCTGGAGGTGAAATCGGCATACCGGGAAGATCTTCTCTAAACTTGCTCTGGGTACGGACCGGTGTGCCTGATTTGGGTCGATATGCTGCTGGTCGCGGGAGATCCGTTCCAACAAGATGCGCCGGAAGCGGTTGGGTCCTCATCGACTCTCGTGATGTGTTCGAGAACGAACTTTGCGCGGGCTCCTTCAGCTCGTGCGTACTTCTGCGGAAGGTACCACCGCGTTTGAAGATGCTAGCCCACGTGCCAGCTCGCTTCTCTTGAGGAGGATCTGAGCTTCGACGTTCGACTGCAATCCTTGGTGGGGGGGCAAGCTCGGCCATGCTCTGGTGCGATATGCTTCCATGCCGTAATGCTTCTGCGATCTGTGATGCGCTGGAGGGGGCTCGATGTCCATAAACAGGTGACAAAGGAGGCGTATTTGCTTGCGACATTCGCACAGCTTGTGCTGTCCCAAGAAAGGACTCCTCCGCCTGTGACTCCACGGTCTGTGGCCTGGGCTCGCGCGCGCCGTCCTCGGGCTGCGGTGAGGGCGATGCTGCTTCAGCCGCATCTGTGAAAGGATTCTCGGAATTTGCGACTGCGGGTTCCGCAGGTGTATGATCAGGCTGCACGGGCTCGTCGTGTTCTCCAATGCCAAGACCGGCTGGTTCAGGTATGGTTTGGCGGAGTGCAGGATGCACGTCGCTCGGAGGAGCGAGAACTCCACGCGCCTGCAGCTGTTCTTCCGCACGGATTTTGGCTTGCTCGACACGTCGTCTCTCTTCCGAGTCGCGTCGTTTCCTTCCAGAATCTGCACGATCACGGCCTTCGGCTTTGGCTTGGAGCTTGCGCTCTAGCTTCTCCTGTCGCTCTTGCTGTCGCTTCTCTCTACGCTTGGCGTCGCGTTCCATGATAGCTCTAATATCACTGGCGTCGAGGTCATCAGCTTCGTTGCCAACCGTCCGCCTTTTCCGGCGTTGGCGGCCATCGTGTGCGGTGGTCGCTTTGTCGCTGACTCGGAGCGAGTCGATGCGATAGAGGAATCCGGATGAGCTCGGTGGTAAGCTACTTGAAACATACTGGGGCAGACCGGACAGCCGGACGGCAGGACGTGGGCTGAAGACGGCCGCAATGCTGCCCACTTCCCACCCACGCTGCTCCACAACTCCGGACATGGAGGAGTGAATGGAACCTTCCGGTGGTAGAGATACGTGGGAATCGCCGTGCAGACTGCGAATCTTTTTGCTGTCACGTCGAAGTGGGCCATCGCCGGGACGTTTGGAAATTGGGATTGGTGCGGTCATAGCTCGGATCTCCTCCTCTCGCAAAACATCATCCCTGCGTCTCGATCTCCCAGAGAACCTGCGCGTTGGGGGGCCATAGTCAGTCGTGCTGCGCTTCGATCGCAGTGTTTGAGACTTTTGTGGCTTCGTCAGGGTGTCCTGGCCTTGTACGCTGTTCTGCGACATGGAATGCGGGCGAAACTTGTATGGTATCGGAGGCTTCTCAGTGTCGATCGGTCGCAAATGTGGGCTCTGCTCCAGTCGTTGCTGGAAAGGCAATGCTGTGATTTCCTCTCGGCTGGTGTGTGGCAGTGGTGGTCGGTTTTCCTTGTCGGGTGACTCGAGCATGTGCTGGCGGGCCGGGACGTGAATCTCGCTCGCCGGCCGCCCTCTTCCACGCTTGCTATTCCGTCGTGAGTTTCGTCGTGGTATGGGAGGTGTCGCGGTGGTGGAGCGTGGCGGGGGGCTCTGTGTGGGCGTGTCCTGCGACGGACGTCGGGCCTTCTCCGTCAGCGGCTGGTGTTCGACGGACGCTGCGTTGTGGTGACTGGAGGTGGCCCTTCGCCTCCGTCTGAAGGGCCATATGGGCATCGCGTCGGGAGCAAGACTGCGACGGCCTGCTTCGCATCCCTGTCGCGAGCTGCGGTCGCACGCTGACACCGGGTCGCGTTGCAGCGATATGGTGATGGAGGAGGGCGGGTGGGCGTGTTGGACGGGGCCCGGTGCGGGCACACGAGCGCGACTGTGACTGCTGGCTCGCACCTGTGGCGCTCGGATCTGCGCCGCCGACGCTGTCGATGCCTTGGCGGAAAAGTCGAGTCGCCGCGAACAGCGGGTGTGGCTCGTCTGGGGGCGTTGCGAGTGCCGTCTGGCGAGAGGCAACGGTCGGGCAACGGCTTCGCGATTGGCTCGCACCAGATTGAGCCCAATGTCTGCGATGGCTGCACTGCACGATGGGTGAAATGAGGGAGGGCGACGGGGGCAGCGAGAGTATACGGTTGGTGGATGTGCGAAATGAATCGCGGCTGTCTAGTACATCGGAGCAGTGAAAGCAAGGGAACAGACCGAGCGCCCATCGTCGAACTCCCTCCGCACAATCAAAGTTGGGTGGACTGGACGACGCGGTCACGACTTGCCAGCAGGGATCACACGCACGGAGCCATGATTCTAGTATAGTAACGGTTCTAGAGCAGGCAGGCCTCGATCACCAACGCCGTCGCCGTCGCCGTCGCTGCTCCTCTCCCTCCCTCTCCCCTTCCCCCCGCGACACTGCTACGGACAGTACAGTATGCTGGCGGGCCACGCGTGAGAACAGTCCTGCGTACCGTGTTTTTCCGTTCGGTCCATGCGCATTATCGCACGGCCAGCCGTTGTTGACAGCTCACGACACCCAGCCATGCCCATCCTCTGCATCGGCTCATCCTGGGCGAGGGTGCATCGATTGGAGCGGGCCCAGACGTGTGGCGCCCGTTCACGCCGCAAGCGAAGCCATACAACGCCTCCTCCGCCGCGCAAACCCAAACGTAACGTTGCGGGCACGAGCCGTCGAGTCTTTCTGCTAGTCGTGGCTAGCACTGGCGACGGCGACTACTGTAGTAGCAGCATAGCACTGTCCTCCCCGCTCTCTCCCCCCTCCCCCCTCCCCACCCCTCTGGTGCTCCGGCGGCAGAGGAGCACCATCCAGTCGTGCGAGCGATGCCAATGCCATGCGTGCACGACTCCCTCACCGTCCGCGAGGTTCAACTAAGCGTGCGCTGGTCGTCGTACGTGTACCTGCGTAAATGCCGGGGGCTCGGTGCACCGGCGCACAGCGTGTGTGGAGATCCGCTTCCAGACCGACACCTGCATATCTATTGGCATCCTGCATTGGGCTAGTCACCAGCCTTCCACTCTTTCTCCTCACAGCGCATCGTGCAGCAAACCGTGCCGCGAAACGCACTCCGGGAAATCGACATCATCTCGGCGGAGACGTTGAGATTGCTTTCCACGTGAGCGACATGGGCTGTGAAACGCCTCATGTCGCTTTTGCTCTCCGACTTTCATCATTCTGATAACTGTGAAGCTCGTAACGTATGCCATCACTCGCCGGTAATGCTCGCCATTTCGCCCTTCAACTTTCAGACATGAGCTGCTGAGAGGGGCAACAGAGTATGCCACGCCTAACAGATGGGATTCTGATGCCATTGAATACGTGCTTCACAGCACGGTCTCTCGCAGGACATCCGACACGAGATCCTCTGCGCCTTGTGGGAACCGACCCGTGAGCTGACATCGGTGCGGACGCCACTCGAGATCGCATTCGACCAATGAAGTCTTGCGAGATTGACAGATCCTGATACTCGATCCAAGCTCTCAATTTGAGATGAGACTCGTGCTATGCGAGAGCCCCTTGCGCCAGGTAGGCACACCTTCAGTCTATGAAGGTGTGAGAAGTGACGAGCCGTGCGTGTAGATGATCTCATGCTCTCTGCGCATGTGAGCCAAGACTCACTCTCTCCTCGCCAAGCCATCGCACATGCTTCGGATCCTTGACCCGACACCACGGCATCAGTACAAAAAGGGAATTGCACCAGCCGAGCCAAGCAGGTGACGCTGCCCTAGACGTGAAGCAATAACGTCGCCCGCAGTCCTGTGCTACGTTCCACCAAGCACGAGAGACATCAGCACCTCAATACTTGCTTCTATGTGGAGCGGGAGGTGCAATCCAAGCGAGGTAAAGCAGAAGCCACTCACATAGCTGATCTCACATCATGAACGCCGTTTCGATTGCGAGTCCATCCAGCACACCTAACCCCCAAACACCACGGCACGTATAGGCACCACCATAGAGCACAAGTCGAACATCCAGGTGAAGTTCGACAGAACCCTTTCCCATCTCCTCACTGACGTGAGTTCACCTCACCACTCCATCTCCGGAAACACCAACCTCACTAGATCCCATCATCGGAATCTCCTTCCCAAACCACTCCTTCTCCCAGGTAGAACCCGATGCTCGTCCTTCCTCCACTTCCTCCCCTTCCATCTTGCCATATTCATCAGAATTCCATCTCCTCCAACTCCACCTTTGCACGTCCTGTAATCCGCCTCGAATCATAAAGCACACAGGCCTCCCTCCGTTCTATCACCGGCTGCCGAACAAGAGACGCGAGTCGCGAGGAGATCGACCCAACCTGTTTGGTTCGCTTCGTGTGGTTTAGCGGTCTGGCTGTAGTGCGACTGAAGGGCTGAGGACTTTGTACTGTGTGATCCTAGCTATTTGTGCGGCGACTGTTGCTGCGACTGACGAGCATTGATTGCTGCACATCTGGATTTCTGGTCCTGGGGCGATTGCTGGAAGATTGTGGTAACTAGGCTAGCATTAGCAAGCTCCAGCAGCAGACGGAATGGTAGTGGCTGTGCACTCATATACCACGCCGTTGGTTTCACAAGCGTGAAGTGCAACTTCAGAATTGCTCAACAAGCGCAAGTGCTCGCTCACGTTCAGGAACGCTTTGATTGAGCACACGCGCGGACTGGAGGCAAGCTTCTTGCACCCGCACCACTGCCCAGATACTCCCAGTGTGCAATCGGGAGACAAGTGAGGAATGTAGCAGGCAGCAGCCTCTCGCACGACGGTGAACACATCAAAAGGTCCTGTAATCATACATATGAGATCCTACTACATATACCTGGCAAGAAAGGGATTTTACTTACAGAGGGCATTAGTTTACACCAGAGCAGATGGAACCCTCCCCAAGACCTGCCATCGTACGCACCGCGACTGAAGTATGCACGAGGTACAGAAGAGTACGAAACCCAAGTGGTAGCCGGTGAACGCGACCCAAGTCACAAAAGCCAGTACAGTGAGCCTCAAGCCTCAATTCATACTTCCACAGACGATGCTCCAAAGCCTGGGACAGAAGTCATTGCCTATCGATCTACCTATTCAGGCCCTACACTAAACACCATTGGCAGTATGCCGACTGTTGGCTGCTAGTAAGCCATAAGAATGCCTATGACTCCTTCGTATACATCACGCCAATGCACTTGATGTTCCTGCATACAACATTCAGACAGTCCTTGCTCTCGCGAGGAGGTGACCAATCCTATCATGGTAGATTGCTTCGTATGCATGCTCTCCAATTGTATGGAATAGTATTACCTCGTGAGGGTGGAACCGAGTCGGCGTAGACGAGATTCTCGTCTATGAAAAGCCACTCGTTTCACGGAGTGGCTACGGTGCGTCGTCTGGACAGCAAGCACAAGAGGCGAGTATGGTTCAAGCAAGTACACTGAACTGAGTGATATACGCTAGTTAGAGATATGATTTCGAGGCTTCATTTGCGGAAAGAAAGTGGCAAAGCGTGTTTGGCAGATCGCAAAGTCATTGAGCGACCTGGTCCGTTGATCGTCAGGATCTTCACCTTGAGAGCTCTTCATCACAACCGGGGAGTTGCCATGAGATTTATCCAAAGGCTTAGTGCCGTCTGTTCTGCATACGCTATATCGAAATTCTCTTCCCGCGATTGATAACGGGCGCAGAATCGCTGAGACGCACAGAATTACCCCGAAGTCTTTGTTCAAACCCCCCTCTCTACAAATTTACGGCCTCCTTAGCATCAGCAGCTCCCGAGGTCAGAGTCAGCACTCTCTATTGAATGCCTATCTAGGATTCCATTGACGGTCCGGCAGGAGCTCGATATCATTCAGCGATGGAACGAGCCCCGGGAGTGGGAAGGGGATTGGCAAAAGCGCGCCTTGAGAATCCATAGTATAGAACATCCTCATATCTGCCTTCACGCTGGAACTCACATGGCATGGCCCGAGCTCTTCACGTGCATACGGTCGGCGGTTTTGTTAGAGGAGATCATGGCCGTCACACAGGTCTTGGTGTCTATGAGCGATCCTGATATCTTACCAGACTCTTGCCATCGAGTCCTATCCTTAATATCTCCCTATCTTTTTAGATAGTACTGTACCGAACAACAAGCTGCTCGCCACGGGGAGGTGACCCCACAGCGTTCATCCCGTATCGAAACCTGGACTTACTTTGACCCAGACCTTGCCCGCTTGACCTTCACTTTCTTTCTACCAAGGTTGAGGTCGAGGAAGACACCACCAACAGCCCACAACAGTCGTCCAAGCACACGGTAGTGAAGGTTCGGAAACGAGCGAGGGGAAGCGCGAGCATGGGGTCAGGAATCGCGTTTGCGTGATCGATGAGCAATATACACACTCCCAGGCGGGACAGAGGGTAGTTGCTCTGCTAGATCATGCCACTCACCCGACGTAGTCTGCTCGTGCGTTGACGGTTTTGGTCGTACGTGGTCTCGACAGATCTAGAGCCGTGTTCCAAAACTCTCTTGCTCGCCGTCCGGTCTCAATAGGTGCGATTCGCAGTGGACCTGGAAGGAGAATGGCTCGACGCATTGCTGCTGAACTCCATCCCGGTCCCTTGTTCCCCGCGCCCTCGAGCCTGACGAGACTTTCATGTGTTGATCTGCCCTGGGGTTTTAGGTTCGGGACGAGGGATAGGCTCGTCGGGCGGTCCGTGTCTTGCGTGATTATCAAGTCTAGGGGCTACCCCATGGGCAGATGGAGGTGTTCTGATATGTCGAGATGCCGTCTCGACACCTCTGCACATGCGATGGCCTTTTGCGTGATATTTTTGTAGTTCAATATTATATTTCAGTCATGGTGTTCGAACTAAAGCTCCTCCACTTGCACCTGATTTGCTAAAAGGCGTGCTACAAGTTGATCATATGGATTGCCATTCTTGACGCATCCGGTTGTAGAGTGGCATGCACACGTAGATCAGCTGAGTAGCATTTGCGCTCAGAGACAAAGTTCTCAATGGTATGCGAGCGATTGCTTGCCTTGTTGAGCGGTGAATAGAGACTCCTCAGGGTATGTGGCAGCCCGAGTGGACACACCACTGACACGACCAATGGTTTCTCTGCTTCGCATGCCGAACAGTATACACTCTCCATGTCTCGACTCACCAGAGTTGTTGTTGGGAAAGATATCTCTATCAAATGATGGTGAACGGGGGGGTTTCTCTTCTGAGAGACCGCCTGGGGATGGCGCCACTGCAGAGTCGTGTGCCTAGCTGATGAGGTGAGGTGAGGCGAGGTGAGGTGACGTACGCGAGGCACAGCGAGGCGGTGCAGCTCCCGGCCAGGCTCAGGCTCATGCCGGCATACGACGACGAGCTCATGGGATCACCAGCGTTTTTAGCCACAGCGCCCATGCCGAGCCTTGTCTCGTCGTCACAGCCTGCCAGGCCAGGTCCTCGCGGCAGCTTTCTGTCCAGCGTCGCGGAGGTTCGACTTCGCCGGATCACTGGTCCACCAAATCTCCCGAGGTCCGACCCAGCCGGTACATAATTCTACCTAATCGGCGTCAAGACTTTCATCACCATCATCATCATCATCATCATTCTTACGTCGCACGCGACGGTACGGTGAATACGACAGGCGATGCGGAAAAATGTAAGCGCTCGTTCCGATGGACCCCATGGCACCGAATTTAGAGGATACCACACGCATCGACTTCTCGCATGTACAGACGAAAATAGCATACTTCGTATTGCGTGCAGAGCGCACGAATGCATCATGCGAAGCAGGCTGTTCTTATTCTTATCTACTACCCACGCAGCATCGCCATAAGGCGGGGGCTGCATGCATGCATGCATGGAGCACTTGCCCCAAAGAAAGTCAAACGTGCGCGCCATGCACCACCACGAGTGGGACGATGCGAGGAAGGGGTAGGGCTGAAGAACAACAGCAAGAGCAACAAACAAGTATCTAGGAGTTAAGAAGGGTACGTACACCCCCCCCCCCCCCGGTCCGCCCTTCGACAAATCACCAGCGTGTCGGGAGGAAGGATGCTGGTTGTCATCAGCCGCGGCGGGACTCTCGAAGGATGGGCCGGGCGCTTTGGCCCATCACTACCTTACACCGTTGATGATGATGATGATGATGATGATGATGATGAACAAGCAGAGCGCAGAAACGGGGGACGAGAGTTCATACTTCGGCATTATTGCAAGCAGTCCCCGTCGCTGCAAAACTGTGTCTCGTGCACAGCTTCGTTCCCGGGTGCCTAGAAGAACCACGACCTAAAAATTTCAAAACCCGAATGGTCGAATGGGTCCCGCTTCGCGTGGCAATGATGATGATGATGGATGGTAGTTCACGCACGGCCCAGCTGTTTTCCACGCGACGGCGTGGTAGTCAGCGGCGGCGGCGGCGGCGGCGACGGACGGACGGGCGGACGGGCGGACGGGCGGACGGGCGCGGCGTGGTGATGAAAAAAGCTCCAGTCCAGTCCCTACTCGTACTAGTATGTAGTTCCCGACCCGGGGGCCAGGAGGTACGTACATACATCACGAAGTACGTACCTCCCTCCCCTCGCTCCTCATCATCACGACTACTGTACTTACTAGCTAGGTAGGTAGCTAGCTACCCCGTCAGCACGAAACATCCCTCATCCCCGTTCCCAGATCAGCAGTTCACGCACGCACGCACGCACGCAGCACGGCACGCGCGAGCGAGCGTGGCTATCCGTGCCTGCCCGCCATACATGCACACCTCCTGTACAAGATCTCAATTCCGACGTCACAACTCCCGACCATCTCATATCCTGTCCTATCCTGTCCTATCGTATCCTATCGCTATTCGTGCTCGGATGCCGAAACTAGAATCTTAGTCCACTTCCGCCGGTTTTCCCCCCATGTGAAAGGGACTGGACGAACGAACGAACCAGCGACCACGTGGGGGGGCCGTGAGGGACGGCGTCGAATGAATCAGTAGTAGTAGTGCAAGAACGGTCGTACAGTGTCAGTGTCTGTGGCGCAGTTCCAAGATCTTATCACATCGAGTCGTGTGTGACCATTCCATACCGTTGTTTTGTTGAAGGCAAAAAAAAAGAAGGGAAAAGAAACCGGTGTATTGTGGAATACCCATATCCATATCCATATCCATATCCATTTTTTTTGTTTGGTTTCGTGCTGCTCGCAGAAAAAGAGCAGCACGGTGTGTATATATAAAAAAATTGTATAGCTAAAAAAAACAACCCAGAACAGTCGCGCGGACGGGGGAATTGAAGAATCAAAAATCTTCCCCGAAAAAATGATATTGCAGTGCAAATGTTCCTCGCCAAAAAGACACAAACCCGACGCTACTCTCTCTCAAAAAATGCCTCGATACTTCGCAAAAGGGTATATGGCTTTGATAAGGAACCAAACTTTTTTCTTTCCAGTCCCCCCCCAAAATGGCCATGACGCAGCAGCAGCAGCAACACACGATGTCTTTTGCAGAAAACGCCCGTCCAACGATGACTCATAAGTCATCGGAGCGAAAGATGACGATGATGATGATGCCGACCCCCTAGCCTTCCGTGATATTCCAAAAATAAGCGCATTTCTCTCCCCACGAGCCAGAGTCGCTGGCGCGTGGTCCAATTATATCGTACAGGTTCCTTGTTCTTCAAGGGGTGAAGCATAAACTCCGTGATGTGTGCTTGCCCGTTCCATCTCAAACGCCGTGGTATAATCCAGTGAGATAGAGTGGGTGGCGGAAAATCAAAAACAAAGTTGGCACGAATCACGATGCAGTAACAACAAGGTTGAAGGGTGGCGATGATGGGTTGCGGTCGGGCATAGGCCAGTCCGAGTCGGAGAGTTTTCTTCGCCACTGTGACTCCAGGCAACAGCGCCGCGTCACGTCGCGTCCTCTCCCTCTCTCTACGCGCCGGGGTGGCGTAGGATGTCCTCGCAGTTGGCATCGAAGCGCATGCTCCATAACCGCATCCCCGTCATGAGCTTCTCCGTGCGATCCAACTCCCGGTCCCGTCCGAAGATGGTGTCGACGAATTCGCAGCCACTGTTCTTGCCCATCGACACGTTCTTCGCGTTGCCGCTCTCCTTCTTCGCCGCCTTCCACATGTAGTTCTCGCAGATTTTGAGGAGCTTGTTGAAGCGCTGCCACAGCCTCTCCCCCGATTCGAGGAAGTCGTCCACCATGTCACGGGACGCCTGTGATCGGATGCGTGACATGTTGTCCTCGGCTCGCTTGATCTTGTGCGCGAGCTGGATGAGTAAGAGCCACATTTCGCCGGCGACCTCGGACATGGGCGTGGCCGGACCGTAGAAGAAGACGGTCCAATCGTAGATCCACTTCCCGAGGGAGTTGGCGTCGAAGACGGAGCCGAGCAGCAGGATGGGCTCCTCGGTGGGGTCCCAGTTTTTGTAGGAGTAGCCGGCGGGGATGCCCGCGCGACGCGCGTCCTCTTCGGTGGCCTTGGGTGGCGGCCGGGAAGCAGTGCTGGTGCGAGGTCGTGGTGGCGGGTTGGTGGGCTTGGATGTGGTGTAGGAGGCCCGTCGCGGTCGTGTTGATGGCTTTGCCGTCGCGTCGGCGGCTGTGTAGATGGGCACCTGATCACGGGTTCGACGATCAGCACGTGCCTCATAGTAACTTTGTTGACGCTTGTATGGCGGTGGGCGCGATTCGTACTGCTCGTAGCGCGGCAACTCGTCGTAGGAGCGGTCATAGTAGTAGTCTTCATGGACGTGGTACTGCGGCCGCGACGAATAGTGCTTGCTGCTCGAGTATCGAGCACTCTCGCGTGTACGATCGGAGCCACTTACATAGTCGGACTTGCGCTGGGGCGTCGATTGCGCGGATGTGTGATAGGTGTGCTCCGGGGTGGGATAGTGCGAGGCCTTGCGCGGAGTCGGGGTGGTCGTGTAGGTGTAGGTGTAGGTCGTGCCGTCGCCCGTCGACCGTCGTTGGTGGCCCTTTTGCGGCGTCGAGTTGTAGCTGTACTGTCGCGGAGAGTAGTACGCGTAGCCCCCGGCGGCCGGGGGTGGAGTGTGTGGAGGAGTGCGATATGTGTAGTGTGCGTATCCGGGCGGAGGTGCCGGGTATCCTGCTGTCTGGAATGTTGCCATCGGAGGCGATGGCGAGGCGTCCAGACGCGCCTCGAGTCCTTATGCAAGAATCACACGGGGGGCCAGAGTGTTCGCGAGCCAGACGGGGTGATTATCTGGGACCGTGCGGTCGACAGTGTGGCAGCGGAGGACGAGAGGAGGAGGTTGTTGGAGTGACTGCCTGCCTTCGTCCGTACATTGAGATGTTGTTGTGATGGTGATTTGCGAAAGTGCAAATCCAGACCGAGATCCGTGAGACCTCGTGATGTGGTGGATTGGGGTGCGAGGGTGAATCTTAGTAATATGGATGCTGCTGGCGCCTAGTGGTGTCCTCTGGAAGAGTGCGGAAAAAGAGAGAGGCAGGTAGAGGCAGGGCGGGTGTGGTGTGGGCGAAGTATATGGCGCGGCGGCAGAAGAAGCTTCGGGGCTGCCCCCTGGGTGGGCTCGGGCGTCGTGCTGGGAGCGAGAGGCCTGGCACGGTGGCTGAGAAGACGGAAACGGGTGGATTTGGCACGGTGAGCGTGCGTTTGCCAACGACCAGTCAGGACGGGGTGTTTCGAAATATCTCAGCCGCCTGCCCCTGGAGATTGGTGGATGGGATGGGATGGGCACTGGGCAGTTGAGTAATGTGTGTGAGTCGACGGGTGACGGGGCGCACGGGGGCACGGCCGAGGGAAAGGGGGGAATGGGAGGGAACGAGTGGTGGGTGGCGCAGGGTGATGCTGGACGCTGGACGCTGGATGCTGCACCATTCGCACCGGACGGGCCGCGAGAATTGATGCTTTTCCTTTTAGCCCCGGCCCTAGAGCCAGAGGCAGAACTGCTGCAGCGGGCCCGACCCCCCAATCAATCTCTCCGTGACGCTCCTGTACTACTGTATGGCACCGGACTGCGAAGGGCAGCGCCACGCCCGCAGCTGACGAGAGCCTGCGCGTTTCCCATTCCCATTCCCATTCCCATTCCGCGTACGAGTCACGTTGGGCCCGGTTTCTGCCTGCTCTCAACATGCCTGCTGCTGCGCTCCCAGTCATCGTCGTCGTCGTCGTCGTTGTCGCCGTCGCCTGCAGTAGTGTGCGCGGTTCATGCCACCTCACGCTTCTGCTTCCTCCCGTCCGTCCTGTAGCGTACATGTATACTGGATCTGTGTACCACGCGAACCAATGGCAGCCGCCCTGGCAGCTCTCATGCACGAGGGAGCGGAAGCGTAAGTTACGGTATGCAGCCCGTGCAGCAGCCTGCACACTGGGCCACTGGGACACTACTGGGATACATGTAACATGGTATGGACTGGAGCCTTCCCGCTGCCTCGTGGTGCCATGGAGCCGACGAGGATCCTCTCATTTCTCCTCCGATCCCTCGGCCCGCGTGTGCCAAAATGAGAGCCGGTCGTGTTCCAAGGAAGTGCTGCTTCATGATGATTGTTTCTTCTCGTTATTATTATTATGATTATGATTATGATTACTACTGCACTCCCACTTCCCACTCCCACTAGTCGCGCACGGCAAGCGGTCAACGGCCATGACCGGCACTGTGCTGTAGCAGTAGTGACGTCCTCCGCCCCGACACGCCCGACAGGGTTCCAGTGGCAGTATGGACAACAGGACAACAGGACAACAAGACAACAGGAGGCTCTCGCCAGCGAGTGACTCGACGCGACCGCTTTCATTCGTCGTCACCGCACGTTGAGAGACTTGAGACCGCTCCGTTCACTAGCCAAACGTCACCGACAGCGCATACCAGCCGGCCATGCACGGAGCTTCGAGGCGGCGTTGCGCCCGTCGTGTCATTGGTCCCAGGTCCATCGGCTGCCCATTTTCCCGCTCTCCCATTCGCACACCGACTGCACTTCTACCCAACGACGGTGCCAAGCATACCATTTCCTGACAACCCAAGAAGGCGGTGGACGTCGGTCGGCCTGCAACGCCTGCAATTCCTGCAACGCCTGCACCGCCTGCAACGCGGCTGTGAGAGCTCGCGAAAATTCTTCATCAACCTGCTCGCCATCACCGATCATGACCATGACGCATCCCGTTTCAGTGGCCGTACGACCACGCGCCTGCTCTCCACCGTCATCTTCATTTTCCTCACGCCCCCGACAGAAGCGCGATACATGTACAGTATATGAGTGAGTGGTGCGACCGTCCACACGGCATCTCGCCGACTGTCACTCTCCCGTCTGGCAGTGCGGCGAACGCCTGGACGCAGGGGTTTTCGCGGAAGCAGCCCAACCGCACTGCCTACGCCTGGGCCGCTGCACGCCAGGGAGCGCGAGACAAAGAACCTCCCGTCCTCCACACGCGTGCCACCGTGGCGCATGGCGATCGACGTTGTGGTTCGTTGAAAGCCACCGACCGCTGCTGAGGCGTATCATCAGTCGCACTCGCGAAGACGTAGTTCGGTCCCATGCTCATGGTATAGATGATCATGAGCACCGCCGGCCAGGTGACGCGAGTTCCTAGAGTACACGCCTTCGCCACTGTGACCAAACCCGCGATGGGCGTTCCATCTTCGCATCACCACCAGGACGCTCGATGCAAGGTGCCGGTGCATATGCGTCTGAGTCTCTTTCTTTCATGTATGACGGTTCCGCGCTGTTTCATATGGCTAATGCGCTGCAGATCTGGACGATCGACAGGGCCACATTACTGTGGCACCGCGGGAAAGCCGACTGCGAGCGACGCCACCTGGTGACAGGACTTCTATCCAGTCCAGCGTCACAGTACTACGTCCGGCACATTCCGCACACCTCGTTACACAGCAAGTAGACAAATAGCAGGCCTCAACGTGAACCAGCTGAGAAAGATTCACTCAGGCTGCGAATGCTCAAAGCCACCGTATGGTAGGTCCTATGCTCTGCCATTAACTATGAGAGAAGCCAATTCCCGGCATCTCAGTTCTTCAAGGAGTAAGTTCAAGCTCTCTTGTTTCCTTGTTGCAGTGCTTCTCCGCAAATCTCATTGTTTCCAACTTCCTAACATCCGAATCCGGCGCCGCAATGTATATCAGACAAAGAGACATCACCAACACCAGCGCTGCCCAAATGCATTTCAGGACCAGGGCAATCGCCTGTTCGCGTCTCCCATTTCACGGCCATTCCAACCACCATGCAGGTCGATCCGCTGGAGACCGAGCAGGATTCGTCACAAGAGACGAACGACGGGCCAGAGGCGCCGGAAGACAACGCCACGGAATATGATGCCTTTGGCGGAAGCTATCACCATAGCACCCAGAGAGCATGTGACCGGTGGTATGAGCAGCTTCTTCCACTAGCTGACAGGCCTTTTGGCTCTCGCAAGCTTCGGGACGTGGTGCGAGATCTTGACATCAAAACCCAACTGCTACCATGCCTTCTGGGCCTACGAAAGGCCTCGGAAACCAGTCCGTCGCTGAAAGAGCTCGGGGCCATGCGTACCACGGCTCAAGAGGCCATCAGATCCGCGGAAGAGATGGACGTAGGTCCTGCTCTGGTCGCAAGGTGCCAGTTCTACTTGGGCGTCATCAACCATCTGATCGGACATGGCCAAGGTGATCCTCAGAGGGACGACCCGGTGTATCTTCTCGAAGAGGCCACCAACGCTATCGGTTACGAGGAAAGCAAATGGGCCCAGGAATGGCTCGCAGTACTCGCGCCAAGTGGAGACGCGGCCAAGGAGAAGAGTAAGCCCAGGACTGAATCCGAGCCTGGCTTCACGAGCTGGTTTTCAACGCCAGATCAGGCGCAGAAGCAGAGTGAACTAGACAATTCCCCGCCTTCTGAAGGCTTTCCTGGACGTTTGGAGCATCTTCAATCCCAAACAACCATCCAGGAGCTCACGCGAGAAAGTCCCGACCCACAGACACCCAACACTGCTCTCCCAGCGGTCACTCCCAAAACGCCTCCGAAGCGTCAAGGCAACGCCTCCAGCTTCACCCCGCGTTCTCGCGGAAGCGTCAGCAGTGGTCTTAGCGGCTTCTCGAACATCAGTAATCAGTCTGGCGAAAATCTGGATCTCAGCATATCGTCCTGGAACTCTCGGGCGGGAAGTATGGCGTCCAACGGTTCATCCCTGCCGGACACACCGTCAAAGACGAGCCGGCCCCATCTGTTCGACTCTGCACCATCTTCGTCCTCCCCTCGAAGACCGCCCGCCTTGGATCATCATCATCATCCTCGTCGCGGCGAAGCCGAACTTCCGCACTCTCCAAAATCAGCCCCCCTCCCCAACCACAACACCCCGTACTCTCCCACCACCAACGACCCCTCCCCCCGAAGCTGCCACCACCACCACCGCTCCCAATCCTTAGCCCTCCACCTCACCTCCCTCCCCACCTCCGCACCACGAAAAAGGCCTTCCCTCGCCGACTACCTCCCTTTCCGGCGCGCCGCCCGATCCGACCCGGCCCGCGATCCTTTCGACGACGCCGAGAAGGGTCGTCCACCGACCGAGACCCGCGTCACTACTCGACCCCCGAGGCCTTCGACGACGCGGGCTGATGTGGCGTCGCGCAGCAGCGGCAGCAGCAGGAGGAAGAAGAAGGAGGAGGAGGAGGAGGAGGAGGACGATTTGATGGAGAAGGGGTATAGTCCTGTGGAGGAGCGTTAGGAGGAGCTGTGGTTGGGGGGATCGTTTGTTGGTTTTTGGGGGGGGGGGGGGGGGGGGGGGGTTTTGGGGGGGTTTTTTTAGGTTTTTAATTTTTAAAAATTTTTTGTTGTTATATTTTTTTAAATTTATTTTTTTTTTTTAATTTAAG